>CM052892.1:62327208-62369506 GCA_028534135.1 Potos flavus
TTTTTTTTTTTTTTTCCAAGAGAGGGAGAGAGGTGGGGAAGGGGCAGAGGAAGAGGGAGAGAATCTTAAGCAGTCTCCATGCCCAGTATGGACTCCATGCGGGGCTCCATCTCACAACACTGAGATCACGACCTGAGCTAAAATCAAGAGTCAGATGCTTAACTGCCTGAGCCACCCAAGTGCCTCTGAGGGAAGGAATCATTTTTAAGTTTCCCAGCACATATTTTCAGCATCTAAAATAATTTTGGCACATAGAAGGGTTACAACATATTTATTGTTTTTTTCTTATTTATTTTTAGAGAGGGAGAGAGAAAGAGAGAGAAAGAGATGGGGGAGAGAGAGAATCTTAAGCAGGCTCCACACCAGTGTGGAGCCCAGCATGGGGCTTGATCTCACAACCCCAAGGTCATGACTTGAGCTGAAATCAAGAGTCTGAGGCTGAACAGACTGAGCCACCCAGGTGCCCTACAATACTTATTTAATAACTGAACTACAATGTATAAAATTGTATTGGTAGAAAGACAGACTTTGTTAAAATATTCATCACAATGCCCTTATTGTTTTTTGCCCTCTGATCCTTCCTTCTCCCTAACCTAACCCCATTCAGGCCACAGCTGTCTTGTTCTGTGCTCATGGCAATGGCCGCAGAGATGTGGGTGAGCCTCTGGGAAAGGATGGTCTTGTGCTCTACTCCCCAGACTGACTGAGAGGAGATTATTGGTCAGAGAAAACTCCAGAAGAGAAAATGTGTACCCTATTTCTCATATAAAACTCCAGAGAGCCGCTAGAGCAATGTGGTTACATGGCAGGTCTAAGTAGGAAGCTCTGCAGCTCATGGAGGGCTCCATGCTTGAGCACGATGCAGAGCAAGAATAACATAAGCATAAAACAGAAAAGAAGGAAGAAGACTTATTACTGGAAACAAAGAATACTCAGCAGTTCCCTATTTTGATCAACAACCATGGACCAAACACAATCAACTTCTCAGGTGCTGCCGGCATAGATAGATGACAATGAGGACAGATACCTCATAACCTATATCCAGACCAAGGTGCCTTATCATTACGGCAATTTCCGAAAATTTTAACCTCAAAGCCAAAACGAATTATTTCTTTCATCTTTCAGAAGGGAGGCTTATAATATAAAATAAGTTGTATCATGGAGGAAATAGAAAATGTAACATCTTTGGTCCACTTTACTTATGTACCAAGGTTAATACCACCGGACGTGTCCAGTCTAGGGCTTGACAAACTGTGGCCCATGAGCCAATTCTGGCCTGCTGCCTGCTTTTGGACAGCCCATGAACTAAGATTAGTCTTTTTTACATTTTTTTTTTTTAAAGACTTTATTTATTTATTTGACAAAGAGAGAGAGATCACAAGTAGGCAGAGAGGCAGGCAGAGAGAGAGGGGAAGCAGGCTCCCTGCTGAGCAGAGAGCCCAATGTGGGGCTCGATCCCAGACCCTGGGATCACGACCTGAGCCGAAGGCAGAGGCTTTAACCCACTGAGCCACCCAGGCGCCCCTCTTTTTACATTTTTTTAATTGTTGAAAAAATTCTCAAAAAAGGAAAACAATAATATTTTGTGACACATGAAAATTATATGCAATTCAAATTTCAGTGTTGAAAAGGAAAGTTTGATTGAAACGCAACTATGCTCATTATTTACATGTCTGTAGCGGTTTTTGTGCTAGAGTAGCAAAGTTTAGTAGTTGAGGTGAAGACTCTATGTCTGTCCCACATAGCCTAGTATTTTATTTTACTATCTGGTCATTTACAGGAAAAGTTTGCTAGCCTTTGGGCTAATCTAAAAGGATTTAAAAACTGATAAGCTTTTCATTTCTTTCTTCCTTTGACAATATCCGTGGCTGTGCCCCAGGATTCATTTTCATTTTTGTGTGCCAGATATTAAAAAGTGGACAAGAGAAGCCAGAGGGAGGAGATATAACTTTTAAGATACATTTTTCAAGTAAAATATTTGTGGTTGGGAAAACACATTCCCAAATTGCTAATTCAGAATTTCACTCTGACAGTAAAGGTAATATTGATGGAAGAGGAATAAATACCTGGGCTCAAACATTCAGAAAAGAAATTGGTGACACGGGATGCCATCAGGTGCAGCAGGTGGGGAGACTTGTCAGCGCATCACCACCAAAATGTAGGCTGTAAGACTACAGTTCATGTCATCTTTCAAAAATCAGTAAAATGACCCTATAGCCTATAGAGTGCTGTCTTTCATACTTGTTTGCATTTCTGAAAATGCTCCTGGTCCACTTAAACCACATCACTTGCTGGTAGCGTCATTGATTCACCCCAATATTCCCATCCCAGCAACAGGAAAGGACAATGTGCTTTGAGGTAGGTGACCTCATTATTAAAGGTCTAATGATATTTGTCACTTTAAAAAATCATTTTCAGTGCCCCAGTGTGAGGGCAAGGACAGAAGTACTTTCTTGTACTGGAGAAGGAAAATGTTCTATGTTACTCATTAGTTCTTTAATGTTTTTAGGTTTTGTTTTTGTTTGTTTGTTTTCATTTTCTAATATCTAATCTTGAGTTTAAAAAATATTAATAGGGGCGCCTGCGTGGCTCAGTGGGTTAAAGCCTCTGCCTTCGGCTCAGGTCATGATCTCAGGGTCCTGGGATGGAGCCCCGCATCGGGCTCTCGGCTCAGCAGGGAGCCTGCTTCCCTCTCTCTCTGCCTGCCTCTCTGCCTACTTGTGATTTCTCTCTCTGTGTCAAATAAATAAATAAAACCTTAAAAAAATAAAAAATATTAATAATTAAAGTGCTGAAAAGCACGTGCATTACCTGATGAGGAATTTAGAATCTATTAATCAATGTTTAATTCAGGTTAGGTCTACTGAGCAATACTGACATAAGTACCTCAGGTTAAGACAAACAAACAAATCTAGGTTTTAACTTTTTATTTACTTATTTGTGTTTTCTTCGATACTCAAAAGTAGAAAAGTGTGGTTAATGGTGATTGGCAGTTTCTCCTTCTGCTATGATCCACTTAGTTCAAGGACAAATGTTAGATCCACATTCTTTCCAAGGAGGAGAATGTGTGGGAACTTGTCCTTTTTGATTTCAAAACACGAGACTCTATTGGTATGAAATGGTAGTAGATTCCCCTCTGCCAATTCAGAACTTATTTTTTGTTGACATTTCTGGCACAAAGCTGTGTCGAAATAAACGTCTAGGCCCATATTGGAGCTGCTCCTGCCCCGGCATGCCACATCAGCAGACCACAATGTAGATAAGCTTTCCTGTCACTGTCAGTGCTGTTGCTTGACCAGAAACGCAGCAGAACCAGTCAGCCAATCCCTAAATGCTAACCCAACACTGGCCCTATACTCCTTGAACCTTATTTATTTTCCATTTTTCCCTTATTCCTTAATTTTAACCCTATAAACGCCTCCTGCCTTCCGCCCCATTTGGCAGTTCTCTGAACCCCTGGGAACAGAGACTGACTGCTTCATCAAGTGTTCAAGTTTGTTTGTATCAACTAAAGGGTCTTAATCATTTTTAACAGCTCATTATGTCACTGTCTTATTTTAAACACATCAAAAGCTTTCAGAGCCTATAGGGTACTCTTTATTGATGGCCTCGCTAACTTCCAGTCTTTGTGTTCTCCCATTCTGCTCCCTACTCTACAGACCATCCACCGAGTTCTTCAGAGAGCATGCTCTTTAACCTCTGGATCCTCGCTCCTCCTTCCTGGAATGCCCATTCCACCCCTTGCCTGCTGCGAATTCTATATAGCTTTCAAATCACTGTTCAAGATTCTCCTGTAATACAGTGTCCCTGACTCCTTCAGGTAACATTAGACACTTTTTTCTCTGTGTTCCCATAGCACCTTACTTCAATCTCTATTTTAGTATTTCATGTAATATGTTTTCATTGGTTTACCGGTGCTGCTCTTTTGCATGCCTTTTTTGTTCCTGGAGGTTACGGATTGTGTCTTGTTCAACTTATTCTCATCTCATCACAGAGGCGACGCTCAATGTGTCTACTGGCCAAAAGAGGAGAGGTTTAAAATTCAAAGTGAGTTCTTCCTCTGAGAATGTTATATAATGGTCAGTCTATTAATTTTCTATTCTTTAATTATTTTCATCATGCACACTTTTTCCTAGAAACTTTCGAAGCCATTTAGTTGCATATTGACTCCATACATCAGGTGCTTTCCAGGCTGTCCGTGCAAAGACTAAGGGAAGGCCCTGAAGCAGGACAGCAGAGAAATGCCCAGCCAAATGCTTGAGGTGAGATAAAAACTACATGCCACCCGAAATCAAAGAGTCAGAAACCATGGGTAGCAGAGCAACACAGTCATCTTCTACAGCTTCTATTTCTAGCTTGTTGGAGGTTTTATCAAGAAGGAATATCAACTTTTTTCTAATATTTCCCCCATCTCTTTTAAATTCATTAATATAATTTGCATTAATTGATTTGCTAATGTTAAACAAACCTCCCAATGCTGGGATAAATCCAAGTTGGTCATTAATGTATTTATATGTTGTTACTGGAGGCACTACACTAATCTTACGCTCCGAATTTATATAATGTAAGTAACTTAATTCAGGAGTATGATGATTTTCTTTTCTCACACTCTTGTCATCATCAAGGTATGGTATCAGCCTCATAAAATGAATTGCAGATTGTTTCATTTTTTGTTTTTATTTTCTGAAAGACATTGTATAAGAACAGAATTATTCAGTTCTTTAAATATTTGGTTGGGGGTGCCTGGCTGGCTCAGTCAGTAGAGTGTGAAACTCTTGATCTCAGGGTCATGAGTTCGAGGCCCATGTTGGGTCTAGAGGTTACTAAAAAATAAACTTTAAAAAAATAAAATAAAATAAAATTTCGATTGAACTTGCCAGTAAAACTCCTACACCTGAGATTCTTAGTAAGAAAACTACCAGTGCTAGATTTTGGTTAGTGAATATAGGAGTAAGTAACCTGGCTTCTACTTCTCAATCTAGTTATGGTAAATTATGTTCTTATAGGAACTTACCCATTTCATTGAAGTTGTCAAATTTGTAGTTTGTTTCTAGTATTCTCTGATTATTTTTAATCTCTTTGGTATTTATAGTTCTGTCCTCTTTTTGTTCTGTTACTTCTTTCTTCTCTTTTTCTTAATTTATCTCATCATGGGTTAGTCTGTTATATTAAACTTAAGACAATCAATATTTGGCTTTATTGTGTTGTCTTCTGTATCTTATTTTCTATTTCATTGATTTCTGCTTTTATTTGTTGTTTTCTCCATTTCAATTTCTTTGGATTTATTTTCTTATTATTCATACAGACTTTTAAAATGAGATATATATCACATGATTTTTAGCCTTTCCACTTTTCTTATAAAAGCATGGAAGGCTCTGCATTTATCTATAAACCATGCTTTAGTTGCATTCCATACATATAAATATGTGGTATTTTTTCTCATGTACTTCTAAGTATTTTATTATTTACATTATGATTTCTTCTTTGATCCACGGGTTATTTAGCTATATTTTGGCAACATCTAAACAAATGGAGTTTTCCTATCTCTTGTATTTCTTTCTAACATCATCACATTGTAGTCCCAAGTTTTCAATGATTTCATTAATAATTTCTTGTATATCCGTTACTGAGAAAGTTATGTTAAAATCTCCCATTATGACTTTGGATTGGTATATTCTCAAGTAATTCTTTTATGTGTATGTACATACCAAGTAATTCTTTTTGTGTGTATATATATATACATATATGTATATATATATATATGTGTGTGTGTATATATATATATATATATATGGAGAGAGAGAAAGAGACACTATATATTATTAGGGACATGAAATTTTAAAATTTTCGTATCTTCCAGGAGGATTTAGAGTTGTTATTTTTATGTGGCAATCCTCTTTATTTTTAGTAGTTTTTTGCTCTCGGATCTATTTTGTCTGATGTAAACATAACCACAATAGTATTAGCTGATCTTTTTCCGCATATTGAGTTTCAACCTTGTTCCATTCTTTTATGTTAGGTATATCCATTCAGTTGTGGATGCTGTGGTGTGCCTCCCATCTTTCTGGTCTTCCTTTCTGTAACACGAATGCATGGTTAGAAATTCGGAAGCGTCTTGAGGAATCAGGCCATCTCGAGAATGGGATCTTTGTCCTATTGATTGTGCGGCAGCAGCAGCCAAAGGAATCTGGTTTATGACACCTGTGACACCCCCTTTCTATCTTTGAACATCTACATTTGAGTGTAAGCCACTTCTTTCAGTTTTCTCCTATATACAGCTGAGCTTAATCTTAACTGATATTCAGACATATGGCCTGCAGAGAAACTAAAGATGAATTTAGATGAATTGAACTCAACACTGCCTAAATAAATTCGATATCCAGATATAAGCAGTATCTTTTATATATATATATAGAACTTAAGTTTGCACTTATCTTAAGAACATACAGAACTTTGAAATTTAATATTGCCATAAGAAATTTTTAGATAATATATATTAGCTCAAAGTAGATATCGGTTACTATATCAGAACAATTATCTTGAGGGTGATGGTCTTTTAGCTGAGCTTTGAATAAAAGCTAAGATTAAGATATGGAAAAAAAGGAAGAAGTATTACAGTTATGGAGAAAATAAGGGGGAAAAGACTCAGAGAAAGCGAGAGATCTATATTAATAATGAGTTTTTAAAATTTAGTGACTAAATTTTGGAGTATTTAAAGGGAATAGTGGTAGTAGGTTTGGTAAAGTGGCTTAAATTCAAATTGTTAAGGTCCTTGAATGCTAAACATAGAAATTTCCTTGTGTGGAAAGTAGTTTTGCTATACTAGGGTAACTTAAAGAACTGGCTTAAAATTATGCTTTACTCAAGTTGTATGATTTAGAGAAATCATTTAGTTTCTCAGAGTCTCAATTTTCTCTTATGAAAAGGCATTTTATTTTTTTTAATTTTATTTATTTATTTGACAGAGAGAGAGAGATCACAAGTAGGCAGAGAGGCAGGCAGAGAGAGAGGAGGAAGCAGGCTCCCTGCTGAGCAGAGAGCCTGATGCGGGGCTTGATCCCAGGACCCTGAGATCATGACCTGAGCCGAAGGCAGAGACTTTAACCCACTGAGCCACCCAGGCACCCCGAAAAGGCATTTTAATAACATCTTTATAAAACTGAACAATGCACATATGAGCACCTCCAAAAATTTTGAAGGGCTACAGGAATATAAACCATTATATTTATTAGATAAGACCTTTAGAGGTTTATTGTCTAGTGAAGGAGACAGACAAGAAATTGAGTCATTTAGTACAGCATGACAATTGCTCCAACAGATGTTAACCCAAATTGTACACAGATATACACAGGAAGAACTTCTTAAAGCATATGGGGGAATTAGCAGAGACTATTCCGAATGTGGAATGAACATGGCTGGCTGGTGCTTTAGGAAGTGTGGTCAGGGAGCACGTGTAGGATGAATGTAGTGAAAGACCAGTAAATAATTCAGACCATAAACAGTAGATATTTGAGGTAAGGTTGTTGTCAGTGGGCTACCGTAATAGTGGTGACAGATTCATTCATTTATTTTTTGCTACAAATAGCTATTGAGCACTTGCTGTACAACACGCAGTCTTCTAGATATGATGGAGAGAAAACAAAGGAGCAAAGGGGGAAAAAGAGACAGAGAGACAAACCAAGAAAGAGATTCTTAATCATAGAGAACAAACTGATGGTTACCAGAGGGGAGGGGGATGGGGAGATGGGTGGCATAGGTGATGGGGATGAAGGAGAGTACACTTGTGTCGAGCACCCGGTGTTGCATGGATGTGTTGAATCACTATATTGTACTCCTGAAACTAATATTACACTGTCTGTTAACTAACTAGAATTTAAATAAAAACTTTAAAGAAATGAGTGATACATAGATAAAGTTTCTGTCCTTAGTGCTTATGATCTGTTGAGGGAGATAGAAAATAAAAGATGCCTATAAAATAGTATCAGTAGTGATAAATCAAAGCAAGAAGAAAAGGTTGGTAAGGGAATGGAAAATGGGAGGATCACTTATTTTAGATAAGGAGATCAGAGAGGCTCCCACTAAGAAGGTAGAGACTTGAATACAATAAGGAAGTTAAGTAAGCGACACTTGAGGATGTGAAATTCATGAATAAGGACCAGGTGAAGGAAAACTCCAAACACACGAGGAGCAAGACATTTTCAATGACCAGCAGGGAGACCAGATTATGCCAAGAGGGTAAGTGTGCCAGGAGGTAAATTTGAAGAGGTGACTTGGGCTGGTCCATGGAATGATGTTTGTCACATTAAGGTATTTGATTCTCGTCTAATTGTGATGGTTATTCACTGGAGAGATTTCAGGAAAGGAGTGACGAGATGTAATTTGGTTTTTTGGCAAAGATCACTCTGTTTGCTCTGCGAAGAATGGACCAGGGAGAGCAGGAGCGGAGTAGGACTCAGGACCAGATATGAGGCACTGGATGTAGTCAGGTGAGATACTGCGGTTAGAGCAGGGTAGTAGCTACTATGATAATGGTCAGGAGTGGGCATATTCTCAGGGTCGTGAGGAATATACTAGAAATAATATGTGAAGATAAGGTCATGTTAAAGAGGTGCAATGCTTTAGAAGCCTAAATTGTAGTAATCTACAAGAACTGCAAGTTGATGTCCCGAGGTCTAAGATTTGGCTTACAGAGGGGTTTTCCTTATGTTCTGATGAGTTTTCTACATGTTTAATTAATCATTTGCCAATATTTAAAAATCAGGATTTTTCGCATGAAAAAATCTGCATTTTCTGCTTGTTGCTGCAAAATCAGCACATTTGGCAACTCTTACAACTACCCCTAAGCTCCAAACTTGTTCACAATGGCTGCAATTGAGGAATGTCATCAGAGGCTGCCCCTAGAGGTGGGGTACCCATTTTGTACAGTGTTTCATTTCTTTCTAACAACTTCTTGTTCCCTGTAGACATTTGGGTTTGTGATCCCTAACCTAGGCCAGATAGGACAGTGGGCAGTCAAATCTTCTCACAGCTCTATTATTTTCTTACTGCAGGGGTTCTCAACAGAACCCTAGGCACCATTGATATGAAACCCCAGTCCTGCTTTTATCTTTTTTGTGTACTGAGATTCCATCTAAAATTTAACTTGAAATAAAAATATTTCTTAAAAAACTTTCTCAACTGATCACACTCCCCAGTAGGATAGACACTACTATTCATTTTGAAATTTTCAAGAATTCCAGTATGTTGGCTCCTGCCTTTTCATTCACAATCACTGGCTCACAGAGCACGTGGGGATTAGAACTTGGAGAGGAGACCCAAACCAACGTGTTGAGACAAGGAAAGCCTAATTAGATTTTTAAATCAAGATTTAAAGTTCAAGACATAAGCTGTGTGGTCAGGAGACCATAACTGATGGGAAAAGGCCAGAAGTCCAGGGAGAGAAGATACAGCCTCTTTTATAATTTGGCAGGAACACTCCTCTGGCCACAAACAGTTCCAGGGGATGGAGAGCTACAAAGCCAGACTGCCCAGCCTGAACAACACTGGGAACGCTAAATGTTCCTGGCTGACAGTGTGCCTTCGGGGAACCACTTGGGCAAAACGCCGTTGCTAGGATTTTAAGTATCTTGGAAGACTACAAAAAGGTTTGCAAGCACTGTCAGGATGGGGTACAGAGAACGTAGTGGGTTCTTTCTAAGAAATGAGAGTGTTAATGCCGCCAGTAATGTCATTACAGTTTCCAGAAGAGCACGTGGGAGGGCTGTGTTGTCTCCATGATGGGGCACTCTTAAAAAAGTTGGGGGTGGTAACAACCCCCCAAAAAAACTCCTGAGCCAAACTGCCTAATACCTCTTATTAAAATCTTTAATGCTACCATCTACAAATATATGTGGATTTTTTTAAAAAGCCATTTACACTAAAGAACAAACAGTAGCATTTTCCGTGAAGCCCATATCAGTGCTGCCTGCTGAATTAGAAGTCGTATCTTGGTGGAGTGGGGCATTCTTTACTAAGTGTGGAACTATTTTGCTTTTGATCACATGGAAGTTTCTGACCCTTCGCCTGCAACCAAATATGAAAAGAGAGAGGATATTTTTAATGAAGAAACACACAGACTATGAGGATTTCCTTTTGCTAACTACCCCTTTATCGGTCAGAGACAGACAGCCTCATGGAGAGATGAAATCAGCCTTTAAAACAGAGGCTGACAAAATTGACTGAAGGAGAACAAAAAGATTGGGATGAGTGATTGCCCTATCTCTAGCTTCCTACAGGGAAGTTCCTTATGCGTTTATAGATTATTTATTATTTGAACAATTGCATAGGAGATTATTCCACATAAAATCATTTGGTAGGTGAAAAGAAACAGCCTAGTAAGCATTGAAAGGACATTTTCTTGCTACAAATGAACAAAGACTATGCAAAAACCTTCCTGGGATGCACCCATAAATTATAATTATCCCGCGGATGCCAAGGCATGAGGATAGACACAGCATGCTAAGCATGCTCAAACTATACACCCCAAACCCTGAAGTAATTGATTTGGGGCCAAGACAAGTTACTGAATCTACCTACTAGGGGACACTTCAACTTGATGTTCTAGAATAGTGTGTTGTTTCACTGTATTGATTTTTCTAAGTGAAATAGCTTGGTTAGAAAACGTTGCCGCTGCACTGATATAGGAAACACACACACATACACATACGCACCCGCACACACACTCACACATCCGCACACACGCGTTACTGGTTACCAGAGCAGGCCTTAGGGGCTTCAGTTGGCTTTAGTCCTTTCTGTGCTACATGGTACCTAATCAGTGATCTGAAAATGTTCTAATTGTTTCCCTTACTAACATAACATAGTGTACCCTCTTTTTAAATCTTTTATTGTTGTTTATAATTTTTATTTTTAAAAGGAGCTGATCTACCATTAGAATAGAAACGCCTGCAGCTGTTTTAAGCACATACACTGCTACTTTACCTAGTTTTATTATATTCTCAGGTGAAACCTGTTGTTTTTCATGATTATTCAAAAGCACTGGCCCTACTGAGCTCAAAGGGCCTTATGAACCCAAGGTTGTTATTTTTATTAATTTACACTTCCTGCCTGCAATTGGAGAAAAAATTGCATGGCCACCGTTGAGAAAAATATTATAGTCTGGTAAAACCCACTACTAGAACAATATCCTCACAATGTGAAAGTTAAACAATGTTGTATCATTGTTGCTTTAATGTGTCTTTATTTTGTATTGAATTTAAATGCCTTGTTTCAGATGTTTATTAGCCATATGTATTTCATTAGTAAATGTCTGTTATATTCCTTAATGGCAAATTTGCATGTGGTAAAATTACACTGCAAAGGAAAATACCAATTAAGTGAAAACGAATTTTATTCTTATAAGATTAGGAAAACAGAATTTGAAAGTTTATCGGTTTTTCTCCAGTATTTTTCGATGTCCTTGCATTATGTTACATGGAATGCAGAATCAGGCTGTCTCTGTTATTCCTTGGTACTTTATGTATCTAAATATTTAATGGCAACTATGCTTGATAGTTATATAGAACATTTCTGACAAGTTTTATAACTAGCAACCTTACATGTAAACGAGCAAAACTAGCATGATATATAGTGATTATATATCATGATATAAAGTGTGCTTTACTTTCAGACAGAATGTTTTGAGTATTTAGGGTTCCTACTGGTAGCAAATGAAGTTCATCAAATAAAAGAAAAAACTTATTTTCTACTATTACAGCATTTTACTTTCTAAAAAATAAGCTTGGTCAAAATCGGGGGAAAATTAAAAAATAAGTAATAATAGTATAATCCAGAGAAAAGCCGTTAAGATTTAACAGTATTTTAATTATATAATCTTACAATATTTAAAATTCCTTAAATATGGGGCACCTGGGTGGCTTAAGTGTATTAAGCCTCTGACTCTTGATTTTAGCTCAGATCACGATCTCAGGGTCCTGAAGTCGAGCCCTGCGTTGTGCTTTGCACTCAGTGTGGAGTCTGCTTGTCCCTCTCCCTCTGCTTTTCCCCCCACTCATGCTCTCTCTTTCAAATAAATAAATAAACAAAATGTTTAAAAATTCCTCAAATAAAAAACTGAATGGCTGCATCATATCTGTTTGTGTATATATATATTATGTTATATATATATAAAACGTAATTCCTTTCACCTTTTTCTATTGATGAATTTTCATAGACTTTTTTCATTTTTTTCCTCTTACAGCTACAAATAAAATGAAGACCTCTGTCTATAAATGTTTTTACTCTCTAATTATATTCCTTGAAGAAATTTTTAGACATGGATTGTAGATTATAACCATTTTAAATACTCATTAACATTTTGAAAATCTGTATTTCACAGATCTGTACAAACTGTAATACCTCCCATTCGTGCTTCTAAGGCGTATGTACAACATACTATCCAAGGTGAAAATTTAAAAAATGGTTCATTACTGCTGTCTTAAAGCTTACTTCCTTATTTTATAACAAATCTGAATTTTTTCCATGTTTATTAGCCATTTGTAGTTTATTGGCAGATTGCCTGCTTATACCATAAGGGACAAGTAGTTTTCTTTTTAAAGATTTTATTTATTTCTCTGACAGAGAGAGAGAGATCACAAGTAGGCAGAGAGGCAGGCTGAGAGAGAGAGGGGGAAGCAGGCTCCCTGCTGAGCAGAGAGCCCGATGCGGGGCTCGATCCCACGACCCTGAGATCATGACCTGAGCCAAAGGCAGAGGCTTTAACCCACTGAGCCACCCAGGCGCCCCAGGGGACAAGTAGTTTTCATCTGTGCAGTGTACTTTTCTGTGGGGAGTAGCCCTCCCTTAGTCAGTAGTAACCTGTGGTTTAGTTCCAGTTGGCCCTGCCTGTTCCCACTCCCAGCCCTGATGCCCACTGATCAGTAACCACGTGTTCCAAGTAGATGCAACTAGAATCTCCATGTAAAATTTGCTACTTGGACATTGAAAGAGTGATGGGCTCTTGCTCTCTGTTATTGAAATCTAAAGACAATAGAATGTGGGTCACCCTATGCCCATCTGGATGACATCAAACAGCCATGTTGAAAAGCATGGTTGAGTAAGAAGCCTAGCAGAAGCCAATGGAACTGAAAGATGGGAGAAAGAAAACATTTCCATAAATTTGTTAGTGCCCTGGGATCTAACTGTTTTAATCCACATAGGTTTTTCTAATAACGAGAGCCAGTAATTTTTTTTTTTTAAGTTTTGCTCATCTAGATTATATCTTGTTTCTGTAATATGCAACCATAAATTTCTGGTTAACACAATCTGTTTCATATTTTTCTAACATGTGGATTCTTACCTTGGTTTGCAAGAATTATTTTAACATTATGGATACTAACTTATTAACTTTCCTAATGGTAAGAATTATTTTCATAGTATGATATTTTCATTTCTGGAAGTTGTAAAGGATTATGTTCACAAAAATTAAAAGAATATTTTCTTTTCTTTCATTTTTTACTTCCTTGGCTGATTATTATTTTTTTAATTGCACAGGCAATACATTTCCCTCCAGAAATAGGTTAAATATTTGCCTTTGTATTCTTCCGTGCTACTTAGTCTGCATTTAACTCTTTACTGTAATTTATTTTAGTGTATGTTGTAAGCTGAGGCTTTATGATATATTGTCCATAATAACTTATGTATCTATAGAATGTATAGAACATCTCAGAAGTTATTCCTTCCCTACTAGATTGTGATGTCTTTCTTTTTACCATATATAATTTTTGTATGTACTATAATCTGTTTTTTGCATTAATATCCTGGTACATTTTCAAAGTCCATTTAAAAAATTACTGGATTTTGCAATTTTATTTTAACTTATTTAACAAAAACTCACGTAGCATTGCTATGTGATAAGTTTTTTTTGTTTTTTGTTTTTTTTTAAAGAAGCTTTGTAAATACTAACATGTTTCTATAAATCTTGCCAATGAGGTGTGATTATCCTCCTTTAAGAAATGAGGAAACTGAGGCACACAGAGATTAAGTAATTGTTCAGGGTCCCATTACAGGTAAGAAGCTGACCTAGAATGCAAACCTAGATAACTTGGCCCAGAATTCATGGACTTAGTCACTCACTCTCCTCTTACTCAGAATACTCAGATCAGAATGACAGAAGACAACAGATAAAGGATATATATGGAACTGGTGATAGCTAAGAAAACCAACAAACCTGATCACACTTTTGAATCTCTCTAAATGGAACTGCTATATTAATTTAGGCGTTATACTTAGCCTTGCCCTAACTCTGCCTCTCTATCCTGCAAAGAGAAGAGTCTGTTGACATTCACAGGGAAAGAAGGAATTATGAAGTGATCTACTTCAGGAGTCCTTTCATTTCCAGTAACAGATCCAACTCAAGGAAATTAAAGCATCGGAGATATTCAAGTATTTCTCCCAATTCAGAATGACATTTTAACTTTCCTGATATCATATATGTTGCAAAAATGACATTATTTTTTATTATCCTTTTTCATTGTAGAAAATGAATTTGCCTTATAAATGATGGCCTCTTGAAATAAAGGAAATATGTGTAAGGATTGGGATTATACCTATCTCCGGAAGACACTCAAATCAGATGAAAAACTAAAAAGTCTGGACTTTTTCTGCCCTTTTCTGCTTGTCTGCTTCTTTCTGCTCTTTCTGAAGAGCAGCTGCAGCTTTTCTCTGGTAAATATTGTAGGTAGAAGAGGTCTACAACAGCTACTAAGTTTATGTATCCATCTGAAGAAAGTTTTCCTCCATCAATTTGTCTTTTTCTCCATCTTCCCCACTACCAATTACAGATTCCAGGGAAAGGGACTCTCATCTACCCATCTTGAGTCATAGACCCCATTTTGGACCAGTCACTTGGGGCCATTAGGTAGAGCACAGCTTGCCACTGTGGATATGTGTGGGAAGGTTAAAGGGTTTTGTGAGCTGGGAAGACACTCCCACAGGTGTTTACTTAAAAACAAAAGCAAAAGCCTGCCATATTGTTTTAAAGCCAAGGCCAAGGTAAGTCAAGGTTTCTGGCATCATACGACTGTTGTTACTTGGCCCCAGCTTGTCCTTTATGCTAAGTTCTGATTCTTAGGGCTCACAACAACTCATGACTGTATTTTTTCAGGAGTAAAAATTAAAACTTACTCTTTTGCCATGCAGAATAGGTAGATAAAGGTGGAGGAAAAGATTAGGTTGTTAAATTCTAAATATTTTTTTCCTTTTAATCTATAGACTTATAAAAAGTCTAGAATTTAAAAATTTTTGTTTGAATGTTTCTCATTAGATTTGTGTAACCAAAATATCTTCATAGTGAATAGTACTAATATATCTTTAAAAAGTTAAAAACATGCATTATATTAGAACTTCCATTTCCGGTTGATTTACTTAAGAAAATCTCCCTAAGAATAGTCTCTAAGTGTTCCTATTTGACAACTTTAAGTATTTCTTGCTTATAATCCCTCTCTTCTCTCCCCCCCAATCCCATACACTAGGTTTAAAAACTTGGGACCCCTCACCAAAGAGATTTCTTTCCCAGGGAGTCATGAATTACTTATATCTTCAAGTACTTAACTGCATAGCTTTTTTTTTTTTTTTTTAATTGGGAAAAGGACCATGGCCACCTTTGCAGAACATTAACCAAAACCCAAAATGACTGCTACCTTTTTTTACATACTGATATGTAGTGGAGTTTCTTTTGTGTATCTCACAACCAGGCAGGGCTGGTTACATAATGTGTGGAGCTCAATGCAAAATGAAAGTCTAGAAGGCCCTGTTGAAAATTACGAAGAATTTCAAGATGGTGACGGCAGAGCATTCAACCGAGCACTGTGGCCCTTCTGTGTGGAGATTCTGTCTGATTCTATAGGTTGCACGTCCATGAAGCCAGCCCTACAGCTAAAGTGTCAGATGAGACAGACAATTTAACTTTTAGGCTTCATCAGTTAGTCTTTAAATATATTCTCACAATAAATGAACATAACAACGAGTTCTTTTTCAGTGACAAGTGTAACTTCACAGTCAGAGCAAAGTTGAAAATTATAACAACTTGCAGCATGTAATATTCATATACAATTTTTGAGTGAGTAGTTTAACTATGTCTGCCATGTTTAGATTCTATATAACTGCATGGTTCTAGTGAAAGATAGTCAGAAGAAAGGCAGGCAGGGACAACCTCCCCCAACCTCCCACCAAGAGGAAGCTACCCTTAAAAGGATTTCAGGCCACCCTGGAAGGAGCTCTCTGCCCTTTCCCACCTGAGCAACTACCTGATAGGTAGATGAGCCTGTGGGCAAAAACCTGATCGGGCCACCAGCGCAGGGAGGGTTAATCAGATTAAAACAGCCTGCCCACAAGCCCATAAAACCCCCTAGACTTAAATGCCAAAACGCAACCACCTTGGTCCCTCCCTCCTGGGGAGCTTTGTAGTATTGCTCAATCAAATTTGCTTCGCTGCCCACCACTCTTAGCCTGGTTTACCTCTTCATTCTTTGAAAAGGCGGGACCAAGAACTGAGAGCACTAAAGGAAAAGAAATCCTGTAACAGTTCTAGTATTGGGGCACCTGGGTGGCTCAGTCTCTAAGTGTCTGCCTTCAGCTCAAGTCACGATCCCAGCGTCCTGGGATGAGCCCCGCACTGGGCTCCCTGCTGTGCAGGGAGCCTGCTTCTCCCTCTCCCACTCCCCCAGATTCTGCTCCCTCTCTTGCTGTCTCTCTCTGTCAAATAAATAAAATCTTAAAAAAAAAGTTCTAGTATTATGTAATGTTTATTTCTAGAGTTATTGTTTTCTTTCGGACTAATTAATACAAATAAAACCATTATCATACAATTGAGGTAGAAAGAATGCCCCATTAAAAAGAAACTATTTTGATGAAGAGAAACAATTTTATTTCTTGCTCTTCTACCTATACAAAAAGCAAACTTCTGTAATAAGTAGTTACACCTAGGCATATTTCTAGCCTAAGAGAGAAGCAAAAGATTTTTAATTCAGGTCTCAAACCAGACTTGGGATTGTGATGCCCAGAGATATCTCATCAAAGTATTTTATCTGTAGCAGCAAATATGCAAATGTAATAACATATTTGAAGTTAGTAATCAGATGCAAACTTTAATAGTACAAGCTAAGAACTAAAGCCTTATCCTGATTGGTAGTTTTTATCTGTAAGATGGGGAGGAAAGGTTGATACAGTGTAACTCTAGGCTTTCAGTGGATGTAAATTACATGTCAAGTAACATTGCCCCAATCCTCTGATAAGGAGAGTGAGACTCTTAGATAAGAAAGAGAGAAGGCAGATAAGAGGGAGCAAATAAGAGAAGAAAAGAGCACAGGAGACTTAAACCACCAGACTGAGGTTTCCTGTGTAAATACCATGCCATTTAATTTCTGAAAAAAGCAAGACATTGGTATAATGAATCCTGGCAAAAGACAGAAGTGGGTAGCCGGAGATGTGGATTTTAATTCAAGTTTTATATTAACTATCAGTGTGTCTTTTTGTCAGCTTTCTATTTACCTCTGCTTCAGTTTCCTCTTATGTAAAGGGAGGGATTTAGAGTAGAATAATTTTAAAGACTTTGATAGTTCTAAATTTATGTATATATTTCTCATAAAAGTTAGACAGTTTTGCAGCAGAAGTCCCTGGTTTTTCTTAGCTCTTTCCCTGGTAAGTCCATTGACATCTATTTTATCCAACATTCACCGATTGCCTATTTGATCCAGATACTTAGTACTAAGTCCTAGAAATGCAGGGGCAATTAAACATAGGCCTTGTGGTACTATGTCTATGTAAGATTAGTGAAACATACTTCTTCAAAGACAAGAGATTGAATTTTTTCCCACTTATATACTGATACTCCTGACATAAAGATACTGATCATTGGTCTTATAACTACTATATAAAGTATCTTGCCTAAATGTTTAAAAAAAAAGAAAAAAAAAGGATGTGGGGTTTCAGATTACAATCTAGGATCTGGTATTCGCTCCCTAAGGTCAAAGGATATATCCACATTCTTTCACATTTGAACTTGACTAAGTGAAAGCAGTATGCTATTCAAGAAATAATGATATGGACTTCTGAATGAAAGTGAAAAGTGTGATGAATTTAGAGGATAAAAGTGGATTCTATATAACTAGACAGTCAATTAAGCTGGCACAGTAGGTAACCTAAAAGGGTAAGAAATTGAGTCCTTGAATTTCAGAGCTAGGAACCTCTTCAAAGTTAATTACTCTATTTTACTCTCTTCATTTTATGGATGAGAAAACTGATATCCAGAGAGGTTATGTGTCTTGGGCAAGGTCACCCAGCTGGTTAATGTGAGTACCAGGATTTTGAATGAGCTCCATCCCTTCTACCACAGGTACCGTTTAAAGTAGCTAACTCAATATTATAGTGAAATACATATTAACGTAAACTTCACATATAAAATGCTAAGAAAAGACATCACAATATGTGTTCAGGAAGGTAGATGGATAGAAAAGCGACCCTGATGGAAAATCTTGTCTGAAACATCCATGAGGAAGGAGCAGTTTCTCCTACTCATAATCAAGATTGGTTCCTAGGAAAGCATAGAGACCATGTATGAAGCTAGGAGGATGAGCCTTAGATCACCTGCCTTATTAACTAATGGGGCAGCGACACCTTGTTATGATTATTTGATTCCGAATGAGCTAATATAAAAAATAGAGGTTATATTTCTGTTCACTTTCTTTATAGGGGACGAATTGTTTAGATATATAAGAGGAGCTTTGCGCAGTGTCAGTATCGTAGCCAATGAGGTTTATCTGAGGCACGATTATTGCTAATAGATATATAAGAGGAAATATATATTGCTGTGACAAAGTAGAACCCCAGAAATTGCTTCCAAGCGGGAAGAGCCCTAACTGACAAGAAGAGTTTGTTCTAGAATCATGATTTTGGGTTTGGGAACATCTTTGACATCATATGCTTTCAGCCTTGTTGCTATACTTGTAATGCATAAAATGTGAGCGCTGAAATATATTTAGACCATATTCTACAGTTGAGGAAATTGAGGACCAGGAATCTCGTGTGTCATACTCTGGATCACACAGCTTATTACTGTATCTAGATTAAAATTATATAGTTCTATCTAGATTAAAATTCAATTAGGTGTTCTGGCAGGCTGAATAATGGTCCCCAAGAATATCCATCTCCCAGTCCTCAGATCATAAGAATATTTTATCTTACCTGGTATAAGGGACTCTGAAGAAGTGATTATGTTAAAGATCTCAAGATAGAGAGATTATCTTGGATTATCCCGGTAAGACTAATGTGATCAAAAGAGTCCTTATGAGAGGAAGGCGGGAGGATCAGAATTAGCAGCAAGGGATGTGACAATGGAAGAAAGATTAGAGTGGTGTAAGGAAGGGGCTGTGAGCCAAGGAGTGCAGAGGGGTTGTAGAAGCTGAAAAAGGCAAGGAAATGGATTATCCCTAAAAGCCTCCAGAAGGAATGCATTACTGACAACGCCTTGACTTTATATTTCTGACTTTCCAAATGTAAAGGAATAAATTTGCATTGTTTTAAACCACTAAATTTGTGGTAATAGGAAATGAATACAGGGGCTCTTTCTAAAACGTCATGCTATTAGCATACTCTATTCCATGGGGCATATTGCAATATGTTTTTAAATATCTTACTGTCTGTCTTCCAGATGTTCAGATATCCTTAAAGACAGACACAGTATGTTATTAATCTCTTTATATCCCATACCCTCAGAGTTGAATAAAATTCTATAGATGTTGAATAAAAGAGCAAATAGCCATAATGCTGACACTTATGAAAATACATCTAAGGGGCGCCTGGGTGGCTCAGTGGGTTAAAGCCTCTGCCTTCGGCTCGGGTCATGATCTCAGAGTCCTGGGATAGAGCCCCGCTCTCTGCTCAGCGAGGAGCCTGCTTCCCCCTCTCTCTCTGCCTGCCTCTCTGCCTACTTGTGATCTCTCTCTCTGTGTCAAATAAATAAATAAATAATCTTTAAAAAAAAAAAAAAAAAAAGAAAGAAAATACATCTAAACCTCACTCATTTGATGGATTTGCCAGTCACTCAACAAATATTTTATTGAAAGCTTTCTATGTGAGGCACTGTGACAAGTACACACAATATATGAAAATTTAGGCAGCACACCTTTTTTGTGGAAATTTTAATTGCTGAAATTTTGTTACAAGATGATAAGCTCCACTTCAAGTCAACCCAGAGGAGTATATTGATACTTATTAACTGTGCATTAGACCATGATTTAAGTTGAAGGAGGACCAAATGCAATGCAAGTGGGACAATTCCTAAAAGGAAATCCATTTCATGACTTGGCTGCCTAAATCATATATATCCTGTTCCTTCTATATACACTTTTAAAAACGTTCCTGCCATACTTAACACAACATTTCCAAATAAAATGGAAATGTTCTTCCTTCTCAGAAGGAAATAACCCAACTCATGAAAATTTTTCCATTCAGACCTAAATCCATCTCTAGGAAATATGCTTAGGTTCATGACCCTGAACCTGGACATGATAAGGAAAAATTTAACCATCCCTACCTGTATAAAATACAATGGTAAAGTGAAAAGCAGAAATTTTGCAGTTAAATTTCTACCACTGGGTAAAGAGAAGAAGGTAAAAAAAGCACACTCCTGGGCAGGAATAAAAAAGACTTCTTGCTCTTATGTTAGCAAAGACTACCTAACTAGTACCTGGTTCCTTCAGTTGAGAAAAGATTGTCATCCTTGAAAGAAGTACAGGGGAGAATTTTATTTCCGGGGTCTGCAGTGCTTTCCTAAACCATACTTTTTGGCAACTGGTGGCCTGGGGGTTGTCCAGTTTTTAAATCACAAGTCCCTGCTTGTTACTCACTTAAAAAGTAAATGACTTTATTTGATTTCAGGGGATTACATGCTAGAAATTTTGTTGACTCATGGTCTATGAATTTTACTCAGATCTTATGTTGAGCTTAATCTCCCAGCATCCTAAAAGATGTGCATGACTGGAATACAATCAAACTTGCTTAAATATAAAGGGAATTTACTGGTTCAAACCATTGGGAAGTCCAGGGCAAAACTGGTTCCCTGTAGCTCTACGAACTCAAAAGATGTAATCATGTTACTTCCTCTTCCTTTGTCTCAAACTTCTGTTTTTCTACCAAAGAGTTTTCTTCATATGACAAGAATTACGGCTGCTGATAGGTCCTAATCTTGCCTGGATTTCTTCAAAAGTAATTGGCATACAGACAGAGACAGAAAAAGACAATGATAGAGATAAAGAAACAGAGACAGAGAGAAGAGAAAGCAGAGAGAAAAACACAATAATCTTTTTCGACTATTGCCTCTCATGTAATTATTAAAACATGTAGATACAAAAATGTTACGAATTCATGACCATATATGCTAAGGATGCATACTGACTGACTGAGGATCATCTTGGATAATACTCTCAAAGGAATTTCATTTGAGGTGGCCCATGAAGATGCTCTATGGTAGGCTGCATGTTTGCCATTTTAGTCCCATCAGTTGATTATAGTCTTAGCATATGAAAGTTAGAGTCTTGGTCCCTGAATTTTGACCCTATCATCCCCATCTGTCCTACGTGTCTCCTCCAACCACACTGGGAAGTACTACTGCAAAGTGGTTAGGAGCACGGATGCTGGAACTGATGGGCTCACGTCCCAGCTCCACCATTAACCAGTTTTATAACCTTGAACAAGTTACTTAGCCATCCTTTTGACTCTGCAGAATAGGCATAATACTAGCATCTATGTCTTAGGTTTGTTGTGGGGATTGTCCACAGTAATATATGTAATGGGCGCTTGGGTGGCCCCCCTGGTTGAACATCTGACTCTTGGTTTGGCTCAGGTCATTATCTAGGGCGTCGTGAGGTCAAGCCCCACATCGTGCTATGCGCTCAGTATGGAGTCTGCTTAGGATTTTCTCCCTCTCCCTTTGCCCCTCCCCCCACTTGTGCTCTTTCTCTAAAATAAATAATAATAGTAATAGTAATAATAATAATAACATATGTAAAGCCCTTAGAAGTTCTTAGCCCATGTATATAAGAGTCATATATATGATATAAATATTCTATTTTAGATATTTTTGGGGGGTCATTTGTATTCAAAAAACAATATTTCAAAACGTACCTAAACTCTAGGCAAAACTATCACTATGGGGTGCCTGGGTGGCTCAATTGGTTAAGCGACTGCCTTCAGCTCAGGTCATGATCCCGGAGTCCTGGGATCGAGTCCCACATCGGGCTCCCAGCTCCATGGGGAGTCTGCTTCTCCCTCTGACTTTCTCCCCTCTCGTGCTCTCTCTCACTCTCTCTCTCTCTCAAATAAATAAATAAAATCTTAAAAAAAAAAAAAAAAAACTATCACTATGTACTGTAGATAAAAATAAATTAGTAAGTGGATATAAAAAGCAAGTTTGAAGATAGGCCCTTATACACTGAGGTTGTCTAAAACAACCTTTGTTCAAGTAGTAAACAGTGATGCTTCTGAAATCCAACAAGGTGATATAAATGAAAGTTCCTAGGACAGCACTTCGTATTATTGAATACTTGAGGAATAAAAGATAAACTCGATTATGTTCCTAAAGCAATCTTACCTGGAGTAACTCACAAACATAGTCTGGGGGGCACTTAAAAGACACTTTAAGGCGTATAGCTAGACAACTATACTAGCTGTTGTCCAACCAGACAACAATGACTCCAGAATTTGCTTAATGGATTATGTAATTAGATCTTCTTCTATTCTTTTTAACTCTACCAAGTACACACAAAATTAGCCATATGTTGCAATGATGACTTTTTAAAATTGCATTCATATAAGTGAGGGATATTTATTAAAACTTTTGTCTGATTCCTGCATGTTGAAGTTTTGTAACCTATTCATTAGATAGAATGAATAATTAATTAATAATTATAATAATTAATTCTATTAATTAGAATTAGATAATTTTAATAAAATATTATAGTATGTATCATTAATAGGCTATTAGTAAGCTATTTTATTAATAATTTTTTGTTATTAGGAGTAATAAAAACATGATGTATTATTACCTAGTCACAATAGTGCTTCTTATTGTAGCCTTTTAGAAAATATATATGTGTGCATGTCTAGTTGGCTTTAGTTTTCAAAAGTGAAAACAAACATTAACAAAACAAACATAACAGATAACAATGCAGATAACCAGACTACCCTGTCAAATGAGCTAATTTTCTTTAATTCGTTTGGAACTCTCTTACCTAGAACCGAAAGAATTTTAATACACTGTTTGACCGAAAGCTAAAAATTAACTAATCACATCTCTTTTCAACAGACTGGAGGTCTGACATTCAATTTTTCAATTACATTAGATGCTACACAAAAACTATCTCCATAACTATTCATACAGCTCTAATAGTCTTCAGCTCCTGAGGTACGAACAAAGTGCCTCTCATTCTAATTCTACTCACACATAATCAGTCCCTGGTTTAGTGAGAGTCAGGAGCATCCTGCACTTCTTCATACTAGATTTTATTGTTCCATTTATCCCTACAAAATATAAGATATTCAAAATAATCTGATTTGATTTGCTGCAGTAACCACAGATCCTGCTTCAGCTCAAGTAGTGTGATTTATCTGTATACACATATTTGTATAGATGTGCTTGGAGGAAAGGTATAGGGAATGGTTACTGACTGCTTTCTCATTCCAAATGCAACCAGAGATTATCAGTTAACAACTTTGTCAAAGGCAGGCCTTCTTAAACTTCAATGTGGGCACAAATCACCTTTCAATTATTATGTGGTAAATTCTGGTTAACTCAATCTGGAGTACAGCCTAACAACTTACATTTCTAACAAGCTCTTCAAAGATGGCAATGCTACTGACCATTGGTTCACATTTTGGATAGCAAGGTTCAAGGAAACTTCATCCAACGAATGGGTATGTACTGGAGATAAAGTGCCTAGTCAGGCCCTATACAGCAGCAGATCCAAGAGTAATGGATCTGATGGCATCAATATGTTGAAATAGTCACAAATCTTTATTAATGCTAAATATCAGCAATAGTAATATAATTAGTTATCGGTAGATCCTGAGTCTGACAGAACAGGAAAAACAAATCATCGTAAAGAATAAATTTTGTGTTGCTTCTCTGACAGAAACCATAAAACTAATCAATGATTTTGGTGAGAAAGTAAGTCGGACAATTAAAAATTATACCCACTGATACCAGGAAAAGATAGGGATGTTAGGATGAGTAACCTTTGAATATTGTCATTCGGACTTCAGGACAAATTATTTGAAGGAAGGAACTCATAGTAACTGTCCAAATTTCCATCCTGTGATGGACATCTACCTGGAAATGCTGAGCAGCTTCTATATTTAAATGATGAGGATGCCTGCACTCATGGAAAGCAACACAGCCATTATTACTAATCTGGATAGTTTAATATAAGATGTATACTTTCAGTATTTTTTGATATTGAAAATCTTTGATAAAGAGCAACTCTTTCTTAATGGAAGTTCCAAGAAATGGAAATCTCATCCTTTGTTGTCTGATCAATTTACATTCAGCTATTTTTTTTCCCCCCAAAGATCTCCTGTGTAATTTTTTGGGCAGAAATGTGTTTCATTGTTATTTGCAGAGAATATAAATATTTTTTTTACATTTTCAGCAAAATTAAATAAAGCAAATTCAATAAATACTTGTTGAACTGAATTAGAACACATACATAGTCCATCTATATGTGCATACATGTTGGCTGTATGTTCCATTTGGTTATTAACGTTAATCTTGGTCAAATTTCTACGTTGGCTTCATTAATTACTAAATGCAAAACACTGTTTCTTTTGCAAATAAAGGCTTAATAATCAGATTTTAAGAGTATAATTAAATTCATATGTTCCTGATAAAAAATTAAAAGCAAGGTGTGTTCCATTTTTGGCATGAGAAGTAACAAGTATATATATAAATAATTGTCTTAGAACTCCCCAGGCTTTATCTGACTTGAAAGATCACTTGTTTCCTATTTTTTTAAGATTATATTTATTTATTTGACATAGAGAGAGAGATCACAAGTAGGCAGAGAGGCAGGCAGAGAGAGAGGGGGAAGCAGGCTCCCTGCCGAGCAGAGAGCCCAATGTGGGGCTCGATCCCAGGACCCTGAGATCACAACCTGAGCTGAGGGCAGAGGCTTAACCCACTGAACCACCCAGACACCCCATTGTTTCCTATTTTTAAAGATGTATTTATTTTTAATATTTATTTTTCTCAAATATATTATGTTATTGGGTCATATTAAAGATTAAAATTAATCAAAAATATATAGAATATATAGAAAGAATTCTCCATATTCTAAAATTTTAGTGATAGACATTTGTTAACAAGGTGATGTACTTCATCAATGCATTATCTTTGTAATTATTAAAGAGTAATTTTAAGTATTTTAATTTATCTTAATATTGATAGCTCCTGGGGTAAGATAAAAAGATGGCAGGGGGGTAGATAAAGGAAGCCTGTATAGCTAGGGATTGTAGGGCTTCACAACTGACCCAGCAGTGAGTTCTCTGAGTTGCCTTTTCTTTTCTTTTTTTTTTTAAACTTCATATATGCCAGCCTGCCTGCTTAGAGGGGCTTGCAATCAGGAAACATCAACAAGCACAAATAGAAAGTCCCATGAAAACCCAGTCTGCACTAGCCAAAAAAAAAAAAAAAAAAACAGGGAAAAAGAGCAGCCCAAGAAGACTGAAACATTTCGACCATACTTGCCCCAAGTGAACAGTATGAAAAATGCCATGCCTTTTCCCCTCCCATCAGACACTAAGCCACCAGAGACTACAGGCAGAGCTCTGCTCACCATCCCACTCCCCTTCCCCATGGGACACTGCACATTTGGAGACTGTGGGCAGAGTCTGGCTTACCATCCCTGCCCTGAATAATGAGGCAGAGGCGCCCCTTCCGCTCTAAACTAAAAAGTAGAGGGAAAGGGATTTTAAAAATGGATTTTCCGAATGTCTGTATGGAATTTTGGCTAGAACTCTGAGCAACCCCATGTGTGAATGCAACCAGAAATAGCATAGTAAAGGTTTAATAACTGAATTCTAGTATGGATTACTTTCTAGGTTTCAGCATGGGTATCATATGAGCATGACACACTAGAATAGCATGGCAAAAGCTTAGGAAACTAAATTGACATTTGAACCACAACCTGACCGTGACATGTGTTCTAAATTTAAGTAAGTTGACTGCCTGATAAAATATAATATTTAAATGGGAAAGACATTCTTATAACATACTTAAAATCTCCAGGATGCAATTCAAAATTACTCTTCATATCAACAACCAGGAAAATATCAACTCAAAAGAGAAAAGACAAATAACAGACTCCAACACCAAATAAATGCAAATGATGCAATAATCAAATCAGGATTTAAAGCAGTTACAATAAAATTGCTCTAATAAGTGATTACAAACACAAAGCAAACAAGAAAACAAAGTATCAGCAAGGAAATAGAACATACAAGGAAGAACCAAATGGGAATATCAAAACTGAAAAATACAATAACCAAAAAAGAAAAAAGAAACCTCACTGGATGAATTTAATAACAGAATCAAGATGACAGAGGAAAGAATCAATGAACTTGAACACAGATCAATCAAAAGTACTCCATCTGAATGACAGAAAAAATAGATTTAAGAAGTTGAACAGAATGTTAGAGACCTCTGGGACAATAACAAAAGATCTAACATCATGTTACCTGAGTTCTAGAAGGAGAAGAGAAGAGTGCAGTTCTGAAAAAAAACATTTGAAGAAGCAATGGCTGAAAGCTTTCCATATTTGGTAGAAGATGTAAACCTACAGGTTCCAGAAGGAGTGAATTCTAAACAGAAGAAATCTACATCCAGACACATCATAATCACATTTATAAGAATTTATGAAATTTATAAAAACTGAAGACAAAGAAAGTTTTGGAAGCATTCATGAGATTTTTCACTAGAAACTACGGAGACCAAGGAAAAGTGGCATAGCATTTTCAAGTGCTGAGAAAACTAGTGCTCAACCCAGAATTCAACTTTCGGCAAAAATCCTCTTCATGAGTAATCATGAAATAAAGACATTCTCAAATGAGGTGAAACTAAGGAAATTTATCAACTCTTCTAAAAGAATAGCTGAAGGAAATTATTCAGAGAGAAAGGAAATAATCATGGGAGATAATTTAGAACATCAGAATGAAGAAAGAACAATGGAAAGGAGAGATAGATGGGTAAATGGACTAGTCTTAAATATTTTAAGTCACTTTTATAGATGAAAGCAAAAATTGGAAATTGTCTAAAGTGGCTCTCAATAATATGCAGAGGTAGTATTTACTACAGGTATATCAAAAAAGGGAGGGTAAAGGAAACTAAAAGGTGTTAAGTACTCTACATTCTACTTGAAGTGGTAAAATATTACACTCAATACAAACCCTATTAGAATCCTAGCTGGCTTCTTTATAGAAATTGACAAGCCGATTCTAAAATCCATATGCAATTAGAATGTAACCAGAATAGCAAAAGCAATCTTGAAAAAGAACAATGTTAGAAGACTCATACTTTTTGGCTTCAATATTTACTGCAAAGCTATACTAATCAAGACAGTGTGGTACTGGCATCACAATAAACATATAGATTAATGGAACAGAACTGAGATTCCAGAAAAAATCCATTTGTCTATGGTCAACTGATGTTCAAGAAGGAAGCCACGATAATTTAAAAGGGATAAAATCTTTTCAACAAATGATGCTGGGACAATTAGGTAGCCCCATGCAAAAGAGTTAAACTGGATCTTGGACTTTTATCTCACACCCATATATAAAAATTCCTTCAAAATGGATCAAAAACCTAAACAAAAAAACTAAAACTATAAAACTCTTGGAAGAAAAAGCAGGCTAATTATGCATTACCTTAGATAGATAGACACCAAAAGCATGGATAACAAAAGAAAAAGTAGACAATTTGCACTTTATCAAAATTAAAAATTTCTTTGCTTCAAAGCACACTACTGAGAAAGTGAAAGGAAACTTTACAAAATGGGAGAAGATATTTGCAAATCATGTATCTGATAAGTAACTTGTATCTGTAATATATAAAGAAATCTTACAACTCAATAATTAAAAGACAAATATTACAACTAAACATGGACAAAGGATCTAAATAAACATTTCTTCAAAGAACAAATACAAATGGTTAACAAGTTACTACTTCACATCCAGTAGGATGGCTATAGATAATAATGATAATAATAATTAATAATGAGGAAGATGAGAGGGAGGAGAAGGAGAAAGGGCAAAGGTGAAAGAGAGGGAGGAGAAGTAGTGTTGGCTAAGATATAGAGTAATTAGAACCCTCCTGCATTGCTGGTGGAAATGTAAAATGGTTTAGCCACTGTGGCAGTTAGGCAGATCCTCAAAACATTAAATGTAGAATTACCATATGACCCCACAATTCCAACTACTAGGTATATATACTCAACACAATTCAGAACAGGTTCTCAAATAAGTGCATGAATACACCACAATTTGTTTATTCATTCACTTCATAGTTAAGTCCCTATCTCCAAATGTAATCACATTGGGGATTGGAGCTTCAACATGTAAATGTGGTGGGGACATGGTTCAGTCCATAACAATTATTATCATCTCTGTTAAATGTCCATGTCTGGAAGGCCCATTCCCAAGCCCAATCCCTTGAGTATCTTCTGAAAGCACAGCCTAGTATAGGGCTATAGACATGAGAGGCCATGAGTCTCTGCCCACCAAGGTGGAAATGGTAGGGGGAGAGAAGGATCCTTCAGTGACAGCTGGAGGACCATCACTCAGGCATCTAGAAACCATCACCAGAAACTTGCCTTTCAGGAAAATCTCAGTGTGGATCCCTTGAAATGATGAAGAAAGATCCAGCATCCTGAAGTAAAGTCTGTGACCACAGCACTGCCTTTAGGAACTAAAACAGTGGTGCCCTCAGGCTCTGCCCCAAGAACACACTAACTGCTAATATTCAGATGAGCATACTCACTGCTGAGTACGGAGCAGTGAACAAATAGACATGTTCTTTGTCCTCAAGGAAGAGATGCTTAAGCCAAATGTCCCAACACAGGACAAAAAGTGCTCTGAATTATATAGTATTTGTCTATCTGCATCTGGCTTATTTCATTTACAAAATGTTTACAGTGTTCATACATGTGTCGCATATTGCTGGACTTCATTCCTTTTTAAGGCTGACTAATGTTGCATTGTATGTACAGGCCACATTTGTTGATCCGTTTATCTATCATTGGGTGGTTTCTAGGTTTTGGCTGTTGTGAATAAAGCTACAGTGGATACTGGTGCTCAATAATTGTTGAGTCCTAGCTTTAATTTATTCTGGGCACATACAGGTCACAGGGTGGTTCTCTGTTTCACTTTGTGAGGAACCAGCAAACTGGTTTCCACAATGACTGCACCATTTTGCCCAATGTATGTGGGTTCCAATTTCTCTACTTCTGTGCCAGCACTTGTTATGTTGTTATTGTTGTTGTTATTGCTGCTGTTGTTGTTACCATACTAATGGATATGAAGCAGTATCTCATTGTGGGTTTGATTTGCAGTCTCCTAATGGCTAATGAGGTCGAGCATCTTTTCATGTGCTTGTGAGTCATTTCTGTATCTTCTTTGGAGAAATGTCTATTCAAGCCCCTTGTTGTTTTGAAATTGGGTTGTTTGGAATTCTGCTGATAAGTTTTAGGAGCATTAAAAGAAATATATTCTGAACATGAAACCCTTGTCAGATGTGTGATTTGCAGATACTTTTGCATTCTCTGGGCTGCCTTTCCACTCTGTTGATAGTGTACTTTAATGCACAAAAGTTTTAAAATGTTATGAAGTTCAATTTATCTTTTTTCATTGTTGTTGTCTTTTGGTGTCATATCTAAAAAATTATTGTCAAATCCAATGTCACAGAACCTTTCTGCTATGCTTTCCTCTGGTTTAACAAATTTAGCTCTTAAGTTTAGGTCTTTGATCCATTTTGAGTTAATTTTTGTATATGGTCCAGCTTCACTTTTGCATGGGGATGTCCAGTTTTTCCAACACTATTTGTTGAAAAGACTATCTTCCTCCCACTGAATGGAATTCGTACTTTGTAAAAAATCAATTAGCCATGTATGCATGGCTTTGTTTCTAGACTCTGAATTCTATTCCATTGTTCTATATGCTCATCTTTATGTCAGCCCCACATTGTTTTGATGACTAATTTGTGGTAAATTTTGAAATCAGAAAGTATGTGTCCTCTGATTTTGTTCTTTTTCAAGATTGTTTTGTCTATTTGAGCACTGCATATGACTTGGGGATAGGATTTTCATTCTGGGGGGAAAAAAGCTGTCATAGTTTTATAAGGGACTGCATTAAATATGTAGATGAATTTGGGTAGTATTGACATTTCAACAATATTAAATTTTCCTGTCCATGAAATGAGATGTTTTCCCATTTATTTAGGTTTTCTATCTTTAGGTTTCCTTAAGTTTCTAGATTATGCATTTTTATGTTCTGTACTTTTCATAATATAAGTTTTCATCAATTTGGTTAAATTTATTTCTAGGTATTTTATTCTTCTAGATGGAATACAAAGGGAACTACTTTTGTATTTCCTTTTTGGATAGTTCATTTTTAGGTGTTCAGAAAAGCACTTATTTTTGTGTGTTGAATTTGTAACCTGCTAATTTTTTAAATTTATTTATTAGTTCTAGGAGCTTTCTTGTGGATTCTTTGGAATATTTTATATGTAGGATCATGCTGTGGCAAACTGAGATAGTTTTACTACTTCCTTTCTATTTGAATGTTATTTATTTATTTATTTATTTATTTATTTATTACTTATTTATTTATTTATGTCTCACCAATGTAGCTGTGACTTCCACTACAATGTCGAATAGCAGTTGTAAAAGCAGGCATCCTTGTCTTGCTCCATGGATAAGCTTTCAATCTTTCCTTATTGAGTAGGATGTTAACTAGAGGTTTTCAGTAAATGCTCTTTATCAAGCTGATAAAGTTCCCTTCTATTCCTGGTTTTTACATATAAATTTTAAAATCAGTCTGTCAATATCTTAAAAAAAAAAAAAATCCTGTTATCTAGGGCATGTTCCTTCCCATCCTTTTAGTGTTTTTTTCCCTAGCCTTGGAGAGTTTCCTCATTTGTATTCGCTTAAAGACTCATAGAGGGTTCTTGGCAAGTTTGCAGGGGGTATTTTTTGTGCAACTTTCCTCTCTGGGACTTTGCCCTGCGTACCTCAGTTGTCTTGGTTTATCCAAACTCCAAGGTCTGTTTTTACATTTTCTGAATGGGCTCCAACTGTGTTCTTCTTCCCTCGTCCATAACACTGACATTCTTCAGACACTATACTGTGGCATGTATAGGACTCATCCCATTTTTTTTCTTCTATCAGAAAACACTCTCTTTTGTCTAATGTCCAATAATACTGAAACATATTTATTATACTTTTTGCAATTTTTTAGTTGTTTTACAGAGGATAATAAATACAATCTCTATGACTCCATCTTGCCTGAAAACAGAGTCCCCATGTTGAATTTCTTCTAAAGATTTATTTATTTATATTTGAGAGAGAGAGAAAGAGAGGGCACAAGTGGGGGGGGAGGTGAGGGAGAGAAAGAGAATCTCAAGCAGACTCCCCACTGAGCATGTAGCCCAATGCAGAGCTTGATCTCAGGATCATGACCTGAGCCAAAATCAAGAGTCAGATGCTTAACTGACTGAGCCACCCAGGCACCCCACCCTGTTGAATTTTTAATGCCCAAGTAACAATAATATGAATGCACTTTGTCCTGATTTCTAGATTAACTCTTGCCAAACAACCCCATATTTTTTTTAGAGTATGTCAGTTAACTTTCCTATGTATTATTAGGATACATTACCTCATATTCTTTTGCTGACTAGCATTGCTAAGAAATTTTTCTAGCTTTTAAGGAGTCAGATCACTAACACTTTTCTATTCTGTTTGGATTATGGAGTTGGACCTTTTACCAAATTTCAGATTCCACAACTTTGCAAAATTTAAGAGTACCTATTAAATGTTCTCAATAGAATAAAATAGAGAGTATCTTACAACTAATGAGGCCTATAACCTTTCTCATAGTACCGTACACTTAATCAAAGTTCTGTCCCACCCAGGCTCTGACCTGCTGCCATGTGGCAGGCCAAACTTATCAACTTTCACTATAGACAATGCTAGCATCAAAAATCAAGCTCCATTTATTCTGTAATTTTAAAATAAAAACAAAACTTCAACTAAGCCAAAAATTGAAGATTTTTTTCCTTTAATTCAGTTCTAAAACTTTTTCAAGTCATCGTCTCTTGCCCCTGGATTAAACTCTTCCAGAATGATTGACAGTGAGCTATCAACACTCTGTAAAAGAGTATGGTTATAACTTATATGACAAATAAAACCATCACACAATATCTGACATCATCAGAACATTTTCCAAAATTCTGTTAGAGCTGTGTGATCAGAAGTATAAATCTTTCTCAAAATTTCTCCTCCATCATTAGGTCAGTATGAGTTTTCTAAAGCCTATAAATTCTCAGATCCCATCTGATATTCTGTAAAACACTCATTCAAGTAAGAATTTACATAATTCCTTAAGTTTAAGAATGAATTTATAGACAAAAGATAGTATAAATCCAAAATCAAGAAAGAAATGTATCTAAGAAAAATCTGTTTAAGTATAAACTTTTTAAATAACGTTAATTTTCATTAATGAACAAATGCCTATAGATTCCTTTTCTTCCATGGCATCTTAATACACACAAATATTTTGTATCATTTTATCTTACTTGACTATTAGAATCAAGATTTTGTTTCCCAAAAGTGTCATATTGAAATACAATTCTTATAGAAATTTGTTTTAATGAGCTTTATTTCTACTTGGCTGAGTAGTAAAAAAACTAAACATCTTTATAATTCATCGTAATGTTTGCTGTATTATTTATTTCTCTGATTAAATTTATTTATAAAATAAATATGTCATTCCTTTTTTTTCTTCATGGAAATATTACTGTAGTAATAACTCATGTTAAATGTCTATTCTTTATTATGAATATATTGACCTTTATAATGTATTCCCCAAACAGGAAAATTTATCTAAGAATGAAAAAGTGTGCTAAGAATTTTACCAAAAGATAAACTAGGACTATCCTTAGAAACTGAGACAAACAGTCATCCTTAGTAAGTAATTTGGTGTAAAGGACTATCATAAGTGGTAGAATCAGTATTTGGTTTTTGTTTACCTCTTTATCTTACCTCTCGAACAAAAACATCATAGTAGGAACCAATTGATATGATCTCCATGGATTTACTCATTCTACTCTTTGTAGCACCTAGTAGTGTCTAGATACATTTTCCCAGCTTCTCTTTGCAGAAAAAAAAAATTAATATAAACGAATTGTTTTCATATGGAATTATGATGTTTAATATATCCATTTCAACTTTTAGATAATTAGGGAACTTGGAGAATTTTTTTAAAAATTCTATTGTCTCCAGGATTTTATTGACTAATCACTCAAATGATAAAACATATAAGTCATATTTACTATTTTATTATCAAAAGGAATTATTCATTGATCAGTATGGGTGACCACAATTGAGTTCTCAAAATAGCCCTGCCTAAAAAGCCAGAGTAAATTCTTTATTGAAAATAGTGGAAAATGACTGAACATTGCCATCCTAGGGTATTTTTCCAATTCCCATCTTAAGTAATTTAAATATTAAAGGGACCTGAAAGGGGCGCCTGGGTGGCTCGGTGGGTTAAAGCCTCTGCCTTTGGCTCGGGTCATGGTCTCGGGGTCCTAGGATCAAGCCCCGCATCGAGCTCTCTGCTCGGCAGGGAGCCTGCTTCCTCCTCTCTCTCTGCCTGCCTCTCTGCCTACTTGTGATCTCTCTCTCTGTCAAATAAATAAATAAATCTTTAAAAAAAAATAAATAAAAATAAAGGGACCTGAAAAATAATAGTGATTAACACTATTATTTTCTCTCCAGAGTATGCACTAGATTTAAAATAGCAAACAACCTTGGAAATGTTGTACTGGGTTTCTTTAATACCAGACTGGCATATTAAAAGTGTTATCCATGGAATGTCGAATAAGATACTTCCTCATAATAGTGTTTCTTTAGATCCCTCATAAATTTCTATTTCCAAGAGATCTGGAAACAAAACAAGTGTGTTAGCAATTCAACTTCTATTTATGTATTTCTTAGATTTTCAAAATGGCATCCTTCACTAGCTAGCCTCAGGATACAATTGTAATAAGTAAAGAACACAGTAAATTAAAATGCTCAAAAAACAGCTTAGAGCAATATTAAAACAGCATGACAAGAATCATTAAAAAAGTGAATATCCATTACTCCTTCCTGCATCACTACATATGACAATCTGGGAACATTCTTTTGCATGATTTTGTATAAGGTCAACATAGAGAATTTATCAAACAATTTCTAGCCGGCGCTCAATAAGTGCATGTTGAATTAATGAACAAATACATAAATAGATAATGCTTAAACACTTAAGGACAAGAACGAGAGGGGAAATGTTTTATATTGTGTATTATATGCCCTAAGGAAACTGAAACCTTAGTTTTCAAAGGGATGGAAATAGTGATTTGTGTCAGTGCATATTTTATTTTTATTAGATTTCAATAAATTAGGAATACACACTAATTCTGTTACTGATTAGAGTATTAAGTGATATATTTTATTCAAGGGAAAAGTAACAGCAGGAAAAATGATCTATTTGTAGCATTTTATAGTCTTAATCACACTTATCTTAGCACAAAATGTCGGAACATCCAAAGAGGAGGTCACCACCAAGGTGGGAGAAGAGAAAAAAGCACTTGAAAGAAGCTACAGAGCAAGATAGTAGATGCAAAATTTAGGAAACTTCAAATCTAAGACCAGTTGAAAGGGAAGATACAATTTCTTCTTCCTGCAGCCAATAAAAAATAGATAACTGAAGGAGGGAAAGAAGAAGCAAAACATCAAAGGTGAGCTTCAGAAAAATGAAGTTTATTCAAGAAAACTGGATTATTGTGAAATGCATTACTAACCTACTTTCTCTAACCCAGCTATTACAAAGCTGGTGTGAGTCCCTTACTGGCAACCCTACATCTCCAAATGTTGTCACGGATGTCCCTGATGCCTCCAAGGTCTTCACTGGCACAGTGGTAGAATCAGCACTGAGTAAGTCTGAAAAGTGGGAAGGCCTCCCAGAACTATAGCACGTGAGTGATAGCATTTAGAGAATAAAGCGTAAGGGGTATGTCCTTAGTTCACAGCACCAAAATATCATAATCCACCATGCCAAATTCCAAGAAAGCATATGACTAACAGAGGGATTAAAATATTGACCATAGATGTTCTACAAACTGAGCTTTTCTTCACTTGCATTTTTAAGTCCTCTCGGTATAAAATGATCTTTTTTTCCCAAAACTTTGATAAATATCAGACCTAGCATGCAGTTTAAGTCATATTTGCTTTGTTGAAACTTAAGACCTTTTAATTCAATGTGGGTCTTTGAATTCAGTTTGAGGTTTTGGACTCCTGAGAAGAGGAAAGATTTGTGAGCTTTGAACAGCCTTTGTTAAGGAGAGCTTCTTTCACATAGAACTCTTCAAGGGAACTTTTACAGGTTTCTCATTAAAGTTTCAATTTTATATGATTTAATTAGGTTGTATTTTACATCTGATTTTAGTAAGAAAAAAACACAAGATTTTGGCTTGCAATATTTTATCATGATTAATCCTGTTTAGCACAAGGACTATTGGAACAGTTTGTACTTTTAAACATTTAACATTATCCTTAGTTTTTGAAGTATGACCATGCCCCCCCCAAACGACTGAATACAGTAAATTGAATAATTTGGAAAGCAACTGAAATAGGTTATATGCTCAAAAATGTATTGTAAATTGTTCAAAATGGTTATTTGCAATTTCTATTCACCTATATAAAGAATACATCCCTTCTCATGTATTCACAAGTAGAAGCACACATCCGGACATATCCTGGTGTTCATATTTCAGGAAAACACAGAGAAACACACTTGAGCTCTTTTTACTCCTCCGTTGGTCTTATTTCCACGTCTCTAAAGTACCTTTCAAACTGTTACCTATGGATTTATAAAGTGGTAAACATCCAACCATAAAAGGTTGAATTGAAAAAGCTGTTTTAGCAGATGCCAGCAGTGCCCCATTATAACCGTCGGCCCTCACTCACTAGGATATGTCAAATGCTTTCTTCTATCATCTGTGACTCTCTACCAGAGTGATTTCCCTGCATACAGGAGCATGCTCCTCTCACCCATGGGTCATATTGAGGGTGCTGGGAGACAGGATAGATGGTTAACACTCTGGGAGCAGCCCACAAACAAGGAGGAGTAGGAATTTGTCAAATGCATACACCACCTTTTTTACCCTTCAGTTGAGATTTCTCTGAGAAATGTTCTATGCTGTCTCCCAGAAGGACCCCCTCAGGATTGCACCTGTTGACCATCTGCTTATTAACTCCAAATAGGCTTTCTTTCCCTGTCTTACTATCCCATCCCCCTAGTGGTGCTTCCTGGAATCAACTCCCGAATTAAACATTTTGTCCTCACATGCTTCCGTATGTCAAAGTTTGCTTCTGGGGAGGAACCACAGCTCTTAAGAAAATGCGATTTTAAAAAGTAAAGAACCTGGTGAACAAAGATAAGAGAAATGCAGAAAGAAATAACCAAAAGGAAATGGTCAGATTGAAATATAGTACAAATGAAAGAGTAGGGAAAGAAAACAGAAGAGAAAATAATAAACATAAGGAGAGAAAAAAGTACCTTAAAGGCAAACAGAATGACAGACTTAAAAATAAAAAGCAAAAGAGAGAATAAAAGCTAGAAATTAAAAAAGAAAGAAAGATCAGAAAAACAGATTAGTCACTAATTCGTTCCACCTCTCCTTTTCTTAGCTTGTTATCCTGGCCTGGAAACCAGGTGATCCAGCTTCAACAGTTCCTAAAAGGCTGAGAGAGAAGATAAGAATAGCACGTGTTCATGGTAGTCTTTGGGGAGCCTAAGAACAAGCATCAGGTGTGAAAGGGAGCACAAGCATCAAACCAGAAATGTGTGTTTAACATAAAGGTCAAAGAAAGAAGTAATAATGAGGAGTCAATGCAGAAAGAGCCAAGGAAGATGAACATCAGGGACATTAAACCAGCATAACTGCATGAACAGGAAAGCCTAAGTGAATCCCAGAACTGGTTAAAGAGCTGCACTGGGCTTAAACTCCCTTGGGGAAGAACTATGTCCTTGTTTCTCCAAGTCACTGAATATTTATTTCCCTTACTCTTGGGTAGTTAAGAGTGGAATTTCAGAGTCTTAGGGCAAGTAGCTGTTGCCCTTTATAAGCAACTACCAATGAGTTTTCCAAAATGGTTATACTATTTTACACTCCAAGCAGCAATGTCTGAGAGTTCCAGTTGCTCCACATCTGTACCAACATTTGTTGTCAGTCTTTTAATTTTAGTTATAGTAGTGGGTGTAAATTGATATTTCGCAGTATAAATGTTAAAGATAACATTTGCATGTTAAGAACATTTTCATGTCTTTGTGAACTACTTACATATCTTCTTTTATGAAGTGTTTATTCAAAATTTTCCTTCTTCTTCTTTACCGTTTTCCTCTTCCCTTTGGCAAGGAGACATGAGTTCTGTGATAATGAAACAAATCTTTTTCAGTATATACCCCAAGAAATGTTATTTTCAAAGGTAATGACATTGTGCAAAAAGTGAGTTTTTCATTTAAGTTGATGTGAAACAATTTTCAATGCAAAATAGGTTTGTTGCAGATGCACAGTGTACTTAAAGTTTTTAAAGATGGTATAATATATGTATTGTTACTATCAGAGAAATAAATTTTTGCATAATTTTTAGATTCCCAGGGGCCTAATCCAAATAGTAGCTTTCATTTCTCAAATCTGACAAGCTAAACAAGACTTAATTGTTATTATCTATTTCTCAAATTTAACAGATAGCTCCATTATCCATCCTCAAGTGCCTGAGGGTCTCTTAAACATGTGTTGTTTCTTATTTTATTTAAAGAACAAACAAGCTACCTCTTTACCATACTAGCAGCATGGTAAAAAGTACTTTAGCTATTTCATTTAAATTGAATGGTCCCTAAACATTAGATATTGTGGGAACATTAGGATGAGAACTGTTATATAAAATATACTCCAGATAGAGTGGAATGTCAGCTTTACAAAAACTTACATTTTTTAACACCTTCCCCAAAATATACCAAAATATAAAAATCTCATAAATCTCATCACATTCTAATGAACATTGAATTGATAAAAGATCAAATCTAAAACCATAAGATTTTAGAGATCAATTGGACTCAAAGAATTCTTTAGCACCAGGGGCATCTGGGTGACTCAGTTGGTTAACCATCTGACTTCAGCTCAGGTCATAATCTCAGGGTCCTAGGATTGAGCCCTGCATCAGGCTCCACACTCAGGGGACAGTCTGCTTCTCGCTCTCCCTCTCCGTCTGCCCCTTCCACCCCCACTCGTGCTCATGCTCTCTCAAATATATAAGTAAAATGTTAAAAAAAGAAAAAAAATCTTTACCACCACATTGCTGAAATATTTGACATTTGTATACCAAAAGATTTGGAAGAGACATGAACCAATACATTTAAGTAAATGTATTTTTAAAACTTAAATAACTATAAAATTATCTTGATACCTAAGAAACAATTTCACATCTGTGAAAAAGATTACATAACTGCAGTTTTGATTCCATGAGTCACTTTTGAGACACGATCTTTAGGTCTACAGAACATTACGTAACATAATAATAATGATAAAATGCATATTTTACAAACTTAAGTAACAAAATATAAATGATATCAAAATGTTTTGAATGCAAGCTGTAACTCAAATTTACACTGAAAAAAAGTTAATCTCAAAGTTTTTAAAACATATACCCTACTGTTAAGAAATCTATGATTAAGATCATAATGGAATTTCTTTGAAAATCATTATGAATTTTCTATTTCAAAAGCTTTGTAATGGCTGTGAACAAAACTGTTTGTTCTCTCTCCTCTGGCTCTACCAAACTGCCTGCAGAGTACACACTCTGTTATGTCACCATATAATACATGAAACATGTATTCTTGCTTCAAAATTATTCAAGTAAGATACATCTCTTAAGTAGAATATGATGAAAAGCCATTGTATTCAGCAAAGAGTAAGTGTTGAATTTTCTCTGACTGGTGTAAAGAAGATGAAGAAAAAGTTTTAGCCACTGAACACAGACAGCAAAAGTGTTTCAGCTTGAAAACCAACTCTTACTAGTTGCTAGTAATTGATTGCAGTAACATATTGAGACAGATTAAAAGTTTTATCTAGGCTCACGAGCAAAGAAGGGCATGGTTGGTTACCAATGGCTGCTATGAGCATGGGAAGTGGAAATGCCACATGGTGCTGGCCCTATTTTATAATGCCGCTGAAATTCCTTCACTCGTTGTTATTGAAAATGATTGAAAGGGTTGGAGCAAGATGGTGAAGAAGGAGACCGAGATGTAAGCAGGTCCCAGGAGTTGAGCTAGATAGTTATCAAAGCATTCTGAACATCTACAAACTCAACAAGAGATATAAGAGAAGAGCAGCAATTCTAGGATCAGAAAATCAACCACTTTCGAGAAGGAAGGACATGCAGAGCAGTGACTCCAAAGCCACGGGAAGATAGACCAAGGGTGGGGGGAGGGGCCGTGTCCCAGCAAGTGAGAGAGCAGCAGAGCACAAAATTGGAACTTTTAGAAGTCTGCTCCACTGAGGGACGTCGCTCAGAGGCTAAGCAGGGGGTGGAGCCCTCTCAGGGACAGCGTGGTCTCAGGACCCTCGGGGTCACAGAAAGACCGGGGGTGTCTGGGTGTGGCAGAGCTCCCAGGTATCAGAATGGGGAAGCTAGCTACAGAGATGGAGACGAGCATTGGGTTCTCAGCTCAGGATTACCTTAAACTGTTTTCCAAGGCACAGTCGGACCACTGCTCTTCGAGCAGTGACTCCACAAGCAGGAGGTCCGGGGAAACCCCCTACCTCCTCCAGGAGGAGTGGTGCGGGAGCGTGCTGCGGGAATCTGCTGGGTTTGGAGACTCCAAACGGGGCTGCGAGCCAGAGATAGAAACACTCGGTCACAGGCTGGGTGAGCTCAGAGTGCAGCCGGAGACCAGGGAGACGGGAGGTATTGACTGCTTTTCTCTGAGGGCGCGCTGAGGAGTGGGGCTCTGAATTCTCGGCTCCGCCGGGGCCGGAGACTGGGAGGCCGCCATTTTCATTCCCGTCCTCCATTGCTGTACGGAAAGCGTTCAGGGAACAAAAGCTCCTAAAAGCGAACCCGAGCAGATTACCCAGCCCGGCCCCTGGCAAGAGCGGCGCAATTCCGCCTCAGGCAAAGACATTTAAGAATCACTGCAAAAGGCCCCTCCCCCAGAAGATCAGCAAGCACATCTAGCCAAGACCAAGTTCACTGATCATTGAGCACTGAGGAACTCCGGAGCTAGGGGAAAGCTACACATAGAATTGATGGCTTTTTCCCTATGATCCTTTAGTCTTTAAAAGTTAAATATTTTAAATTTTATTTTTCCTTATTCTATTTTTTAAATTTTTCCTCTTTCCTCTTTTAATGTTTTTTAACTATTTTATCTTATCAATACCTTTTTTGTTAAAGATTTTATTTATTTATTTGACAGAAGGGAGAGAGATCACAAGTAGGCAGAGAGGCAGGCAGAGAGAGAAGGGGAAGCAGGCTCCCCACTGAGCAGAGAGCCTGATGCGGGGCTCGATCCCAGGACCCTGAGATCATGACTGGAGCCGAAGGCAGAGGCTTTAACCCACTAAGCCACCCAGGTGCCCCCTTATAAATACCTTTTTAAAAATATTTTTTAACTTTCAATGTTATAGTCATATTTATCCCTTCATTGTATTTAACCTTATTACTTGTATACATATAGAGGTTTGTTTTTTTTTTCGTTAAAATTTTGGGATACAATTTCTTCTAATAGATCAAAATATACCCTAAATCTAGCACAGAGTTTTATTCTAGGCTCCAGCCTGATCACATTCTTTCCTCTTTTTTTTTTTCAACCAACTTCTTATCAATTCCTTTTTGAGAATCTTTTTTAATTTTCATCTTTATGGTCATATTCCATCTCTTCATTGTATTTACCCTTATTTTTGTATATATGTAAGGTTTTCTTTCTTTAAAATTTTGGGAGGTAGTTTCTTCTAACAGACCAAAATACACCCAAAACAAAGTATGTGGCTCTGTTCTAACTGCCAGTCTATATATATATATATATATATATATATATACATATACACACACACACACACATATATATATGTACATATATTTTTTTTTTCTTATTTCCCCCTTTCTTCACCCCCCGATTTGGGGTCTCTTCTGATTTGGTTAGTGTATATTTTTCTGGGATTGTTGCTACCCATTTAGTATTTTGTTCTCTCATCCATCTATTCTTACCTGGATAAAATGACAAGGCAGAAAAAGTCACCAAAAAGAAGAACAAGAGGCAGTACCGATGGCTAGGGACCTAATCAATACAGACATTAGTAATATGTTAGAACTAGAGTTCAGAATGATGATTATAAAGGTGCTAGCTGGGCTTGAAAAAAGCATGGAAGATATTAGAGAATGCCTTTCTGGAGAAATAAAAGAACTAAAATCACCAAGTTGAAATCAAAAAAGCTATTAATGAGGTGTAATAAAAAATGCAGGCTCTTACTGCTAGGAAAAATGAGACAGAAGAGAGAATTCGTGATACAAAAGACCAAATTATAGAGAATAAAGAAACTGAGCAAAATAGAGACAAACAACTACTAGACCACGAGGGGTGAATTTGAGAGATAAGTGATACCATAAGACGAAACAATATTAGAATAATTGGGATCCCAGAAGAAGAGAGAGAGAGGGGGGCAGAAGGTATATTGGAGCAAATGATAGCAGAAAATTTACTTAATTTGTGTAACCATCCCTCAAAATAATACACTCTTGAAAATATAACCAGGAGGAGTTGTGCTGGTCATGCAAGCATGCTTAAAGATAACCTTGAGAAAAACATGGTAGTCCAGCAGGCCTCAGGTGGAGGGGAAGATACACGATCTTGAAGCCGAGCAGCTGGGGATGCCCGGCTCGCTCAGGGCGGAACACCGCCTGCTTCA
>CM052892.1:62370006-62472506 GCA_028534135.1 Potos flavus
TTGTTAATATCTACAAAAAGATCATCTAAAATTTTGGTTGAGATTATGTTGAATCTGTAGATCAAATTGGGGAGAACTGACATCTTGACAGTATTGAGTCTTCCAATCCATGAACACAGTATATCTTTCCATTTATTTAGGTCATCTTTGATTACTTTTATCAATATTTTGTAGTTTTCAGATACATATGCTGTACATTTTCTTATAATTATATCTATTTAATTTTACTCGATACTATCCTAAATTACATGATATATATAGGATTCATATGTTACTATGTACTATGATATAATACTGTATATATTGTATACAATGTGTATAATGTATGAATATATATAAAATTCTGTAATCCAATTATTTCTCACTCATGCATAGAAATATAATTGATCTTTGTACGTTGATTTCGCACTCTGTAATCCCACCAAAGTACTTGTCAGTTTGTTAGTTCTAGGAACTATTTTGTAGATATTCACAAATTCTCTATGTAGATAATTAAGTCCTCTATGAATAAAACATTTTCTCATCTTCCAATCTATATATTTTCTTATCTTTTTACACAGTCTAGAACTTCCAGTATAATGTTAAATAGGAGTAGTGAGAGAGGACATCTGCCCTCTTCACAATATTAGGGAGAAACCAGTGTCTTCCCATTAAGTATGAAGTTATCTACATATACATTTGTAAATGCCTTTATCAGGTTAAAGAAGTCCTCTTCTATTCTGCATTTGCTGAAAATTTTGATGAGGAATATTCTACAATATTCTACATTGAATATTGACAAATGTATATTGTGATGATGTATATTGAATATTGACAAATGCATATTTCTAAATCTTAGATGATTGGATGGTTTTCTTTCCTTAGGTAATATGGTGAATTAAATTAACTTTTGGATGTTGAACCTCTCTTGCATTCCTTGAAAGAACCTCATTTGATCATGATGTGTTATTTTTTTATAGGATGATATATTTATTTACAGAATAATCTTTATACTGTAAATAGATTTGATAATATTTTTTAAGAATATATGTGTCTAGGGAAACTTGCAAGTAAGAGAGAGAGGAGCAAGATGGTGGAGGATTAGGAGACTTAGATATCATCAGGTCCTAGGAGTTCAGCTAGATAGTTATCAAACCATTCTGAACAGCTATAATCTCAACAGGACAGAGAAGAGAAGAAGAGCAGCAATTCTAGAAACAGAAAATCGACCACTTTCCAGAAGGCAGGATGTGCGGAGAAGTGAATCCGAGGCAAGATTCGGGAAGACAGACCATGGGGAGAGGAGGGACCCCAATAAGTGAAAGAGCAGTGGAGCACAAAATCAGAACTTCTAGAAGTCTGCTCCACTAAGGGACGTCACTCCAGAGACCTAAGTAGGGGGTGGAGCCCTCGTGGGGAGAGTGTGGTGTCAGGAGCTGTGGGGTCACAAAAAGACCTGGGGTGTCTGAGTGTGGCAGAGTTCCCAGGTATCAGAAAGCATACAGAAGGAAAGAAAACACATAGGCCTTGGGAACTTTTTTTTAGGAACATGGGGATCTAGGGAAGAAGCAGGAATCCAATTATTAGAAATCAATGTGTCAGGCAAAGACTAATAGGGTTAATGAAATAAATAGAGAGATTTGGTTATACTAAAACTGCAGGCAAGGTCAAAACAGATTGCCTAAAAAATAGAAACAAGGGAAGAACAAGTCACTCAGCAAAACTGACTCAGTGTGAGTAGTGAGTTATTGAGTTCCTCCTGATTCTCAGCATCTTGGACAGATCTCTTTCTAGAGTGGTTTAATTGGACCCAGCATCTAGGACCACAAGAATATACTGTAGGATGCCAAATAATTCTTACAACCTAAAACATGACTAAGAGCCTCTGTTGGAGGAAAAGTCCCTTCAATGACAGAATATATCATCTTGATCAAAATGCCATCATGAACTTCTCCTTCTGTGGCAAACAGCTTGAATGTTAAGACACTACCACCCACATCCATATGTCTCAGTGTATGCTCTGCCAAGATATCTGCTTGCCATTTGCTCTGTCTCTACAATGCCAAACACCCAGGTGAAAAGTGAAAGATTCAGTCAGTGTTTCTAAACATCCAGATGTTTGGCACCAAGTAAGTAAAATATCTGGATGCATGACAGAGTTTCTCACTTTTTCATCTGGCTGTCTGGCGTCACATAATACAAACCATTGTGTAAATGCTTAGGACTAAGAAAATATAGAACAGAAATTGTCACAAATTAGCACATTCTTTATTTCTAAAGTATTAGAGAATGTTAGCCTTGAAATGGGCTTTAGAGGACTTCTAATGTAACTTTCCTCAAAATGTATTTGTGGTATCTCTGTGTAAGTAAACCAAGGGAACTCCAGAAAAACCTGTTTGGTATCTGGAAAGATTAACCTCTGCTCTCAAGTTTTAGGTTATAAGCATGCACACAATTTCATTCAAAAGGCGCTTGTTGGGTGATTCCTCTAATCCAGGCCCAGAGGGGAAAAAATGACTAATAAGATATGTTCTCAAGGAGCTTACCTCAGTTTAGTAGAGGGGAGAAGTAAGGCAATTACAAGGGAAATGGAGAGAGAAAAGGACTGTTTAGAGTGATCTTTAAGACACTGAGTCAAGACTTGATGACAAAGAAGATAATCTACTACTGCTTGAACATCTCTTAGTACTAGGCATATGGTAAATATGATACAATTTTCCCCCATTTAATCTGCATAAAACTCAATATATAGGCATTGTTATTTCTACCTTATGGCCTTTGTAGAGGGATTAAGTGACATTTCCAGCATGATACCACTGGAAAATGCAGAGGATGGTTTGCAAAACAATCTTTTGCTCCTGCATTTCTTTCACTGAATTGCTTTGCTTCCCTTCGAATTTCTTTAACAAAGCTCAAGTCCTCAGTAGCTTAATCTTGTTATCCCAGGGGCTGATCAGAACCTGGAGAAGGCTTGGATCCTGACATACTTGGAGATTCTCCAAATGGAATATAAATGGTCCAAGAAAGACAAACCAGCCAAAAGAAAGTGATAATACATAAAAAGAATGATTGACACTAAAAGGTGAAAGAGAACAGCCTTCAACATCAGAAAACCGGAGAAAATGCAATAGGCAAGAGATAGAGCTACTCAGCTAGAAATGGGTTGTTTCCTAACCGAAAGAACCCATTTTCCATCTTTAGGGTGTCAGATAAAAACAATTCTGTACTTAAATAAGGAAAGATCTTATTCAAATAAACTATTGCAATAGGGAAAATGTTCTAATCTTGAGGTCTGCAAGGTCTGCAAGGGTCTCAAAAAATTAGCGTACGTTAGCCATACCGCAACAAAGTGTTTAAAAAAAAATTCAAAAAAAAATAAAAAACTTTTCTTTTATGGGGGGGAGGTGTCATTGGGACTAACAGGAACTCTTAAAGGGACTAGCAGGAACTGAGCAAGTGATAGCATGATAGAGGAGGTCTGATGGGAAACATTTCTGGCTGTGGTCATCTGATTCTCAAGATGAACTGTTAAAGGGAGATGCTCTGCATTTTAGTGCTTGCTCAGACTTGGGGGCCAACCAGAGTTTTGGGGTCTTGGGGAGAAGAGAAGTCTGACTAAAGTCTGGTCAAGTCAGGGCAGAGGGTAAGAAATGGGCAATTATAAATACATGGTTAGGAGCCATCTGTAGTATTGACCTCTGAACTAATCATCTATTTTATCTGCCATATTTTACTGTATGTGCCTTTCTCCCTACCTTGCGGGTTCATTCATGCCTCTTTTTAATGCTGCCATGATTACAAAACCCTATCGCTAATTATAACACATAGGATCCTAGTTGCGGAAACGTGACCTCACCCTACTGCTGAACCAAATTTCCCTGGATAGAGACATAACAGATCCACCCAACTCTGAGCCCTTCTCTGCCCCATTATAGAAGGTGGGCCCACGCTGGCTATTGGATTCCCATGAAGTTGTTTTTTTTGTTGACTAAGCCTTTGGCACAGGAAGCCTTGTTGATTGCATTTCCTGGATTTCAGTTTAAGCTGGAATATTCCTCAGATTTACTCATTTTGGTCCTGATGGAGCAACTTTTTGAAGTGGAAATTCTGAATCCTTACCCTCTGGCGTCTCATGAGACCCAATGACCCACTCCTCAATTCCTTGGAAAGCTTAATTTAGAATATAAATCATTTCAGAGTAGACAGTGGTTTATTGTCTCTTCATGTTTCTGGTATGAGATATGTGGGTTTTTTTGACCATGTGGAATCTTGCTTTAAGCACCCCCAGTTTGATGTCATCTAGGACCTTAACAGATGGTAAAAACGAATCTCATCCAATCTAGCAGTTTTTAAAATGAAGACTGTAGACATTAAGTAAAAGTTCAATTATTAAAATATACATTTTATTCTGCAATATGAGTGAAGTGAAGGATGAAATAAAGCATGTAGATTTCCTTTATTTTGCTGTTTTGTTGTTGTCATATTTTATTTAGAGGAATTACAAAAACAATAGTGAAGAATACACTACATGAAGAATAGTTTTATGATCTCTTTAATTTACCTCCACCTTTTATATCCAGAGGATATTTCTTTACATTTTCTCCTTATTTCTAGCTTTTACCATGATAATTATTAATTGTAATCCAAAATTTCTATTCTAGAGATTGAATTATATCCCCAAAGGCAGCAAGATGGTTTCAAGGGACTGCATCAGTCAAATCATTTTGGATTAATGCTGTTCTTACAAGCGCAATATGCAAGTTATAATGAAACACAGGGGGGTCTGGATAATTTACCAAAGGCCCTCATACATATCCCAGAGGTGAAGGCTTGGAATTTTCAAGGCTTGGAATTTCAAGGAAATTCAAGAAACACTTTTTATATCTAAAAAACTATGATTACAATGTGTGTCTGGATTACTGGCAACAATTTTAATTTCCTGGGTTTGTCAAAAAATTTAAAAAGAAATAGAAGAAAGTAATACATGAAATGAACACCATAATGTAAGAATGTGGTCATGGATAAAGCTACTGGCAGTGATTTAGGCCTGATTAAAGTTAAGGAAAGAAAGAATAAATAACAAAAAATGGTATGGGCTTCTTTTCTGTAAATGAATGATTAGAAAACATTTTTTATATCTCACCATATATTTTTCCTGAGACTGGGATGCCAAAGTGCATGTTATTTACTGTTTTGCTTATTAAAACCTATCATTTTGTAAAGGAAACCCATGTCTGAAGTTGATCAAGAGTGAATGGTCGTTACCTAGGAAACAAGTATAATTCCTACTACTATTGTGAACTTTATTTTAAATGAGGAATTGTATCCTTTTCAATTATTAGGTGAGATGGGAAAGTGGCAAACAATGGTATAAATCTCTAGAATTCACTCAATGGTAATAGCACATTAAACACTTGGGCAACTAGAATTCACGCAGCCCAGTAGAACTTAGAGGATTCACTACTACATAATTCTCCAAGGATCATGACCACAACAGGGGAAGGAAATTGGCTACTCAGCACCAGTACTGCTCTGCGTCTTATCTAATTGTACATAGCCTAGGTTAGCTGAGCTAAGGACATCTCCTGCTGTGTCAAAAATAGATAACAGTGCCTAAAGTTGATAATAATTGACAAAGAAAAAAAAAATTGTGCTGCAAATGACAGGATTGCCTCAGAGGATTATCAAATGTATTATCTTGAAAAGATTGGATTTTCACAAGACTATCAAATAGGAGGAGGGGACTAAGGAGAGTAAGAAAACTAAGACAGTTAATTGAATTTGCAAGACACACTGACCGTAACAAGGAGAAAATCAAGGGAATTACATGGATAATTCAAGGAAAAAAGGACACCCTTTCTTTAAGCATTGTGTTTTCAGTTTATAGTTTTATGTAAGTGTGGTTATGAGAGAAAGAGGGAGAGAGAAACAGGAAGAAAGAGAAAGAGAGAAAAAAAAAGAGGAGAGTTTTGGAACCATTTTAATATTAACGATAATGGAGCCAATACTATTCTCACCATGGCTTTGTTCAAATGAGAAAAATGCTCTCTGTATGTGTGTAATGAAGTGGAAAGAATATTGTCTTAGGAGTTAAGGAATCTGCACTTTGCTGCTCACTAATTGTGTAATCTGGCCAAATCACTGACATTTAAAATCATATTTTTCTGCTTTGAAGTGGTTCACATCATCTTTTTATTATTTATTTGACCTGGAAGCCAGATATTCACATAGACTTCATCTAGTATTGGGTTAGAACCAAATCCAGCCAAATTGTTGATATTCAGTATCCTCAATCTACAGTCGAAAATTGCCCTTCTCTCTAACAATTTGGATTTCCCTTAAAAAGGAAAAGTTTAGAAGTGGGATTACTGGATTATATGGTAGTTCTATTTTTAATTTTTGGGAAAAACTCCATTCTGGTAGTGCCTATACCAATTCACATTCCAAATACATACAATCATATATAATTCCAATGTACATACCAATTACAGTACAGTGGACAACATCCTTGCCACATCCTTGCCAACATTTGTTATCTTTTGACTTTTGATAATGGCCATTTTAACAGGTGTGAGGTGATATGATATCTCATTGTGATTTTGATTTGCATTTTCAGATGATTAGTGATGTTGAATGATCCTTTCATATACTTTTCATATACATGTTGGTGATTTATAGGTCTTCTTTGGAAAAATGTCTATTTAGGTCGTTTGCCCACTTTTCAATCAGGTTGCACCCCACCCACAGTCCCTAATAAAAAGCATATTCCCTGGGTCCTGCCATGCTTTCTCAGCTTGCTTTGACCTACCCCTCCCCTCACCAAGGTGTGCTGGGTACCTCTGTGGTACTCATATTCATGCCTCTTGACCTGTGATCAACAGACCCCTGTTTTGCTTCCAGTCCTTGATGAACCATGGCTCATCACTGATACCCAAGGGCTCTACTTAAATATTCACTTAACAAAGTCATGACAACATAAAATAGAACTGTATTCAACTTTAAAAAGAAGAAAATCCTGCCATTTGTGATAACATGGATAAACCTTGTAGATATTATGCTAAATGAGTTAAGCCAGACAGAGAAATGTATGATCTCACTTACATGTGGAATCTAAAAAAGGAAAGAAGGGAAAGAGAAAGGGAAAGGGAAAGGGAAAGGGAAAGGGAGGGAAAGGGAAAGGAAAGAAGAAAGGAAGGAAGGAGGAAGGAAGGAAGGAAGGAAGGAAGGAAGGAAGGGAGGGAGGAAGGAAGGAAGAAGAGAGAAAACAACAAAAAATTGAACTCATAGAAGTAGAGAGTAGAATGGTGGTTAAAGGGTGGCAGGAAGAGATCTGGTCAAAAGCTACAAAGCTGCGATTATGTAGGATGAGTAAGTCTAGAAGCCTAATGTACCACATGATGATTATAGCTAATAAGACAACATTGAAAACTGGGAATATGATGAGAGGTGCTCTCATCACATACACAAAAAGGTAACTATGAGAAATGATTTATTAATTAGCTTGAGTACAATAATCATTTCACTATATGTATGTATATCAAGTCATCATGTTGTATATTTAAAATATGTACTATTTTACACTAATTTTGGCAACAGTTGTCCATTGATGGTGTGAGTAATTACAAGTGTTTTATTAATTGGGTTGATGAAAATAATCTATGTTTCTCTCTATAGTATCAGTACATTATTATGTTTATATCCCAAATAATATTTTTTGGTGACAATTCTAGTAATAACCTAGCCTGACAGTTTATCCTTCAAACTTAATGTGACACATCATAAAACTCAGCCTTAATTTTCTTGAGCTGTATATGGATCTAATAAAATAAAATCAACTCCAATATCTTACATTTGCCTCCTTCGTATTAAACTGGCCCTCATGGGAATTACAAAGACAGCGTGGAAATGGTCCTGAACCAGTTAATAATAAAAATCTTTTTCCCTGAAGAAATTAATATACCATTTTGGGTACAATTTATTATTACATATTCATTTTAGACGGAACAGTAAGCAGCCTCAAGTAGAGATATTGTAATAGTGTCCTCACAGTCCCTGCCTGCTACTGCTGATCAGAACCCACACACTTAATTCTTATTACACAACAATTATCTGCACACTTTGAAATAACCACCTAATGCATCAGTTAATTAAATTTAATATCAGAATCTAAAAGACTGAAAATGTCTTTTAAAAATTTTACTTATAGATGTTTTCTTTATTTGATGAATCTTGAATTATCATAGATGGAAAGTACAGAAAAGGTAAGCACATAATGTCCTATAAAATATTGACATTTAAGAAAATGTTCTTAAATACATAGAAATACCAGTCCTTAGTTTCTGTAAAGACTCTTCATTGCTCAGCATAGAAAACCTGAGAAAACATCAGCTAATAGAAGAAAAGAACTGGACTTAGTATCCTCACACCAATCTATAATTCTTGAACTGGTCAAAACTGACATATTACTTATCTGTAGCCTGGTTAAAAGACCGATTTATCTTGACTTGTCCTATGTAAACAAGAACGCAGTGATCTCCTAGTGAGAATTTTTGAAACCCGTAGTGAAATCTTGGTCTGGTTTTGAGCAAAGAGGGCATGGAGAGATGCTACCACATTAAGCAGAGGGATGCTGCCGGGAGCACGCGGGCTCTATGCCTCTGGTGGAGCGACATCAGGCCTGACTGGAATCTGGGGATGATTCTAGTCATGGGACCCAATGCTTTTGGCTCTAACAATGGCTGGGACCACTAGAATATTCTCTGACATAGTCCTAAAGTCTATTTCTTCAAGATCCAAGAGAAAAGTCACATAATAAAAGAAAACGGATCCTGGCTCTCCATTTGGGAATCCAGGAAGCCTGAGGCAGTACCCATAGCTGTGAAAAGCTAGACCGATGTCAATGAAGACAAGTTTAAGGAGCTGAAGGAAGAATACTAACTAAACGTGTTACTGACCACACAACAGATTGGCCAGTAACCCATCCAAAAAAAGTTAAAAATTGCCAAGGAGAAGATATAAGGCTCCATGAACTCTAACAGGAGAGGAAGAAGGTTTGGGGATTTGGGATTCCACTGGCTTTTTGTTTATTATACAAAACATTATATTATATTATTATATTTACTTTATTGTATTATATTCTTTATTATATTTACTTATTGTGCTCCATCGGATTAAGACACTGGAAAGGCAGGGCTAATTTTTAAGGATTATCTGAAATATTTGTCAAATATTTGTCAAATCAGGAGGCCCTCAAAACGATCTCCCTCAAAAAATTTAGTATGGCAACACTAACTAATATGGAGGTACATATCTTGGATGAAATAGTCAGCTTCTGGCTACAACTTCTTATTTCCTATTACATACCATTAAGTGAAATGAAACTTCGAACTAGTCATACCAAGAAGTAACAGCTTTATAAACTGCTTCTACTGACTGCCCTAGCAGTAAAAAGTTGACCAAGGGGACCCTGTCACCAGTGAGATGCTCCTTCTTCAGACATACCCAAGCAAGCCAAGAACCTATGCACTGGTTTTAACTCCTTTCTCATTGAGGGTTAATATCAATTTACACTTTGTTGAAGAAACCAGGGGCCTATGCCTTTTTTCTCCATAGGCTCCCAAATACCCTTAGGGTAAAATAACACTGTCACTGAGGAAAGTTAAGAAATCCTAAGTTAGTTTATTATTTGTTTTTACAATTTCAAGTCTAACGTACAATTCTTCTGAGCTTTGTGACCTAGAACAATTTGACTTTTCCATGGATGGGTGCAGTAATCCCCGCCCCCTTATCTGCCAGTTTCAGTTAGCCACGATCAAGCATGGTCTACAAAAAGATGATCCTCCTTCTGATATATCGTCAAAAGGTAACAATAGCCTAACATTACGTCACAGTGCCTACGTCATTCATCTCACTTCGTCTCATCACGTAGGCATTTTATCATCTCATATAATCACAAGAAAAAGGTGAGTACAGTACTACCAGATATTTAGAGAGAGACAACATTCACATAACTTTTATTACAGTATATTGTTATAATTATCCAATTTTATTACTAGTTATTGTTGTTAATTTCTTACTGTGCCTAATTTGTAAATTAAACTTTGTCATAGGTATGCATATATAAGGAAAACATGGTATATATCGTGTTAGGACTATCTGCAGTTTCAGGTATCTTCTGAGCGTTCTTGGAACATATCCCCTGCACATAAAGAGGGACTACGGTATCCCATTTTCCCTGACCCAGTGCCAGGTTCTCTCCTTTGAAGAGAAATTAAAGGAAATGTATTGTCATTCACGATCCGAACCCACTCTTCTGCCAGCAGTCATCCTTGATTATGTTCCTCCTTCCAAGTCGCACTGGGATGAAAGAGCACTTGGCAGCCCCAGTGCCTGAGTCTTAATGGTAACATGGGAAATAGTCATCTATGCATCGAAGTACCTATCCATTGGGGACCTACACACACGAGAAACAGAACCCACTCAGGAAATGTTGTTTGCAGGATAATTATTTGTTTGTTCTCAGGTTTAAGGTATATGTCCCAAATTCCTGTCATTTATTTGGCTTTTTTATTTTTAATTTGTCTTAATGTTGGAATTATGTCATCTTTGTGTAAATAAATTATGACTGAAATGAAAATAATATTTGAACTGTGTAGGTTGATTGGGTAGAGATTCCCAATTTAGGAAAACACCCTTTACATAAAATGTCTGTGATCAATAATTCTTTGTCAGATATCAAACTTGTGCATAAAACATCTTACATATGCATAATTTGTGGCATGTTCACATAGCCTTTAAAATAATTTTCTTTTTCTATTCTGATCTTTTTTTTTTTTTCCAAATAAACTGGGCCCCCATTTGTTTTCCATGAAATTACTCTCCAGACTCTTCAAATGTATTCCTCTCAGAGCTGTCCTCTTGGAGCATTCATTTAGTTCTGAAAGCAGCATTCATCTAATTTGTCTGCAATCATTGTTTCAGATGAGCGCATTCCCAAGGACAAATTTAAAAGCACTAATGCAGCTTTATCTCTTTGAAGTGGCCTACTCTGTTGCTAGCACTCAGCATTCACGGAGCTCTCTGGTCCAGCTCTAGCATTCTCAGTAAGTACCTCCAAGTTTTTATTCTGCTTTCACAAGAGCACTGCATGCTTTGCTCTCAGTGTGTTCTGGAAGGTGCTTCTCCCAGGAGGGTGAACAGGGAATCCCAGAAAGAAAGGAAATGGTACCAGCTGGAGGAAAGGAAAAAGTTTTGCCAGTTTTCCAGTCTTGGTGAAATCATTCTTTCACAGAAGTCACTGCGAATCTTGCTGTTTACAAGGTTGAACACAAACAAGTAATTAGGGCTATATGGAGTTAAACTGACAGGCTCACTACAGATCTTTGTGCCTGTGTGTGTGTGTGTGTGTGTGTGTATTTGTGCGCACATGTGACGTATACATGTAAACATGTGACTTTTATTTCAAAATCAAGTGATTCCTAGTTGAAAGTGATTCAGTTGTGTAGTACAATATACCCTATTAGATATAAGACTTGTTAAGTCTGCATTTGCTAACAAGTGCTTCTTAACAACTCTAAGAAACTTGACTATAATTTTCAGGCAGCCCCATCCTGTTCACATTGCCTTTCTTAATAGTACCTGAAAAGGTTTTTTTAACTCAAGGTTTTATAACAACAAAAAAAGATTAGCTGAGAATGACTGAGCCCACTCTATGGCATGAACTCTAGTGCTTAATAAACATTTAACTTAACATCAAGCAACAACTAGAATTTATAAAGAGAGGATTTTATCGTGATCGCTAAAAAACAGAAGGCACTCTTAGGCATCTGAGGTTTCAAAATGCGTGTGTGTGTGTGTGTGTGTGTGTGTGTCTCTTTTTTTCCACAAAACTTCTCTTTGACTGTGTTGTTTACTGGAACTTCTTTTCTATTTCCTGTGTCCCCAGATGTAGAGCTGTGACTTGGAGAAGAGAACACCGTGTTAGAAAGTGTGACATTTGGAATCAACCACTTGCTCTAGCTCTCACTACTTGTTAGAATCGGGCAAGCTACTTAACCTCTCTGACTTTCAGTTTTTCCTCAATAAAACAGAGATAGCAACATGGTAGTTATTAAAAACTTACCATACTGTTAGGCCATCAAGGTAACTGTCTCAAGGAACACAGTCTTACTAAACAGTATGTCTCTAACACCACACAGGAGACTGGGACACTGGAACAGAAGATATTCACGCCTCTGTAACATGTGACTGCAAACTGTTCCCATGTGAGCCACTGGTTCTATGAAACTCAGAGTTCCTTTTGCAGAAAAAGCTAAAAATTTTGATGTAGATGAATGTTTGCTGCTCCTTCATAACTTTGCTACCAGTTGTCATAAAAGTAAGTCTTGGACCAAAGTCTACATTCATATAGACATATATTAATTTAACATATGTTAGCAGGCAGACAAAAGAGTTCCAAAGTTGTTGAAGTTTGGTCATGACCCAGCTCACTGTCTTTTTAAAACAAATAATACCTCACACAGGAGTAAGTCACTAGAAACAGACCTAACAGTATTTCAGAGGCCTATTTTGTTACCTTTATAAATTAGCTTTAAACAGAAAAGAATTCTGTCACCGAAAGATCAGATTCAAATTCATTTAGCAATCTAGCCTTAGGGGACATCCTATTATGGGCTCAATGTTTGGGCCCCTCCCCACAAATTCATATGTTGAAGCCCTAATCCCCAAAGAGATGCTCTTTGGAGGTGGGACCTTTGGGAGGTAGTTAGGTTTAGATTAGGTCATGAGGGTGGGGCCCTTATCATAGGGTTAGTGTCTTATAAGAGGAATACAGAGTGGTCTCTCCATGCACAACCACTGAGAAAAGGCCATGTGAGGACACAGCCAGAAGGCAGCTGTCTATAAGCTGGGAAGACAGCCCTCATCAAGAACTGAATCTGTCAGCACCTTGGTCTTGGACTTTCCGGCTTCTAAACTGTGAGAAATATCTGTTGCTTAAGCCACCCAGTGTGCGGTATCTTGTTATAGCAGTCATGCTAAGACATATCCCAAGGGTACAGGTGACAAATTTCATAGATTCTAATTCCTCATTTAATCCAAGTGTTAAGTGTGTTTCCATAATACTTTAACCAATATACAAATCTTGAACTCTACTCATTTCACAATTGAGAACCTGTTTCTACCATCTATTATGCTGATTAACAAGCCACTAGCTTCACCAATGAAAATCCATTTCTGACATTAATTATGCTCATTAAATCAGCCACTTATCTGTATTTCATTAAATATAAGGGCAGATGAAGCTCAAGTTATAAAGGCTTCTTAAGTGGGGCTTTTCTGCTGTAATGCTGGCTGACCACCCATGCAGTGTGGATTTTTTTTTTTTATTGGAATGAACAACTGTCAGACAATCCTAAAGTGAGGTGAAAATCATTAATGCATACCTTCATATCCCCCATTTTATGCTAAAGAACTTTAAAAGTAAGTTACCAACATCATGACACCAGGTATCTCATCTTTTCTGTCTCTTTGTCTTTCTCTGACCTATGGTTTCTATTCTTTTTTTTTCTACTGAGGGTAGAAACCAGGGTAGTTTTTTGGCAGGGTGATTCCTCTTTGAATCCATATCAGCAGCTTATACCTCTCCACATCCTCACACAACTTTTGCAGAAGCCATGCCACCCCATTACTTCCTTTTACCAAATATAATGTTCTGCGTTCAGTTTCCTGAGGTTTTATAGTTTCATAATTCCATGATGACTATGTGTGACCTAAAATGCCCTGGCACTGGCTCACACTGCCTTATTCTCTAGGATAATGAAGGCAATCATATGGGGGTGGGGGGAGGAATTGGAATAGAACTTTCTAGGCTAAGAAATATAGTACAGTTGTCTACCACACATAGGCTACATATGGGCCACACATATGACAAATTATATCAATTTCCCAAGTCTTCTTTGCTTTTTCCTCACATACTGGAGGCATACTCCTTCAGACCATTTGTAGAAACAGAATAACCCAAAAATCAACCAGTGGATTATACTTGTGGAAAGAGCTAAAATTTCAAAAAGCCAGGTGTAATATAATCTAAGCACACATACTGTTCCTATTCTGTAGTTTCACATGGAAATGTGAATTTGGAACAGTTAGTAATGTGTGCAAATGGATTAGGTATCTTTGCTTTTACCAACATGAAATGTGTAGGTCTTTTAATTTGTGTTGGTGAGAAGGGGTTTAAGGAAATAAGTACAGGTGATATATGCATACTTCAGCCTCCTTTTACCCTCCACACTTTGGCAAGACTCATAGATCTTGGCTGGAGAATTAGTCCTTTCTTGGCTTTTGTTTCTCTTTTCTTCACCTTGTATTTTATATAGAAACTATTTCCTCTTGAGTTCCTTCTTACACCTTAATTCAGTGGCCCATTCTAGTTTATTCATTCCAGATGTTTCTTATGCAGAGCATAAAATACATAATGTATGACATACTTGTGGGTAGAGTAGCCATGCTTTTTCATTCACCCTTATATTGGGTTTCTTGGCATCCTAAATTTTTATAGGTGATGAGATTTCATGTAACACAATAACTATGTTTCACATTATCTGGTATTATATGCATTTAAAAGAACTTCAATTATTTTACAAATAGTACACTCATTCATTTTGTGCAGCTAGAGAGGGTAAGATTTCAGATGTCTACTTCTTAAGTGGGATTTAGGAAGAGAAGACTTTTTTTTTCTTTTTTGTGGCCTGGAAAATCTGATTGATTCTTTTAAAGTACTGGGCTATGCATACATTGAAAGAAATGTGAATAATTAATCAGAGGAGAAATCTGTTGTACTAGAGGTTGGAAATATATTTGCTAAAACTATATATATAGTTGTAAACGTTTAGAAAGATTATAAAGGTAAAATCACATGGGTAAATATACTTAGAAATATTCTAAATATTGTATTTGCATAATAAATGTTTAAATTGTTAGATTTTAAAGAATTTGTCTCAATCAGAAAATTTTTATAAAGAAATAGATGACATAAATAAGAGAATGCTGCAGTGTTTATATTCTTATGATCACGATAGTGAGGTGATACCAGAATATTATTGGAATTTGGCTACAATGGTTTACACATAAAAATAATGAAGTCTGAAAGATTTATGATGAAAATTTTCCACAAACTGGGTACAGTTTCAACATAATAAAGGCCATATATGACAAGTCCATAGGTAACATCATATTCAATGGTGAAAAACTGGAAAACTTTTCCTATGATCGGGAATAAGACAAGGATGTCTACTTTCTCCATTTTTTTTCAGCATGGTTTTGGAAGTCCCAGCCAGAGAAATTAGGCAAGAAAAAGAAATGAAAGGCATACATATTGGAAAGGAAGAAGTAAATCAGTCACTATTTGCAGATGTCATGATATGATATAGAAAAAAAAACCCTAATGATTCCATCAAAAGAACTGTTAGAATTAATAAACAAATTCAATAAAGTTGCAGGATACAAAATCAATACACAAAACGCTGTTGCATTTCTTTATACTAATAATGAACTATCAGAAAGAGAAATTAAGAACAAAAATCCCATTTAAAATTTCATCAAAAAGAATAAAATAAGTAAATTTAACCAAAGAGGTGAATGACCTATATCCTGAAAACTAAACACATTAATGAAAGAAACTGAAGAAGATCCAAATAAATGGAAAGGTATTCCACTCACGAATTTGAAGAATTGGTATTATTAAAATGTCCATATTACACGAAGCAATCTACATATTAAAGTGTAATGTCTTCAGTTCCAATGGCATTCTTCACAGAAATAAAACATATAATCCTAAAACTTATATGGTATTATAAAAGATCCTGTAATGCCAAAGTAACCTTGAGAAAGAACAAAGCTGGAGGCATCATAGTCCCTGATCTCAAACTATATTATAAAGCTATAGCAGTTAAAACAATATAGTATTGCCATAAAACAAACAGGTAGATCAATGAAACAAAATAGAGAGCCCAGAAATAAACTCATTCATATGTATGGTCAATAACAGCGACAAAGGAGCCAAGAATACACAATGAGGAAAGGGCAGTCTCTTCCATAAATGGTGTTGGGGAAATTGGACAGCAACATGCAAAGGAATGCAATTATCTTACATCATACACAAAAGTTAACTCGAAATGGATTAAAGACTTGAATGAAGACCTGAAACCATAAAAATCCTAGGAAAAAAACATAAGTGATAAGCTCCTTGACATTGGTTTTGGCAATGACTCTTTGGAATCTGACACCAAAATCAAAAGAAACAAAAGCAAAAATAAGTAAGCGCTCTACATCAAATTAAAAAGCTTCTGCATAGCAAAGTAAACCACCAGGAAAATGAAAAGGCAACCTGCTGAATCAAAGAGAGTAGTTGCAAATCATATACCTGATGAGAGGCTAATATGCAAAATATACAAACTCATGCAACTCCACAGCAAAAAACCCAAATAATCCAATTTAAAAATGGGCAGAAGATCTGAATACACATTTTTCCAAAGAAGATATACAGTTGAACACTAGGTATAAGAAAAGATGTCTGACATCACTAATTATCAGGGAAATGCAAACCAAAACCACGATAAGCCATCACCTCACATCTGTTAGAATGACTATCATCAAAAAGACAAGACATAACAAGTGTTAGTGAGGATGTGGAGAAAAGGGAATCCTTGTGCACTGTTGGTGGGAATGTAAATTGGTACAGACAATATGGAAAACAATATGGAGGCTCCTCAAAAAATTAAAAATGTAACTGCCATATAATTCAGCTCCTCCACCTTTGGGTATTTTTCCAAAGAAAACAAAAACACTAACTTGAAAATAAATATGCACCCCATATTCATTGCAGCATTATTTATAATAGCCAAGATAAACACAGATAGAGAGAGAGATATAAAATATTATTCAGTCATAAAAGAGAATAAAATCTTGCTATTTTGACAACATGAATCAACTTCAAGGACATTATTTTAAGTGAAATAAGACAAAGACAAATACCGTATGATCTCTTTGATCTCTGGAATCTAAAAAAACAACTCACAGATAATGGAGAACGGATTGGTGGTTTCAAGAGGCAGAGGGTAAGAGAAATGGGTGAACTGGTTTTTGTTTAAATAATTTAAATAAAATTTCTTTAAAGTCTTGAAGAAATTCTAGAATAAAAAAATTTTTTTTAACTTAACAGGTGTTTCCCAAACATATTTAATCACAGAACCACAATATGATACCTGAGACTTCTGATTTAAGCTCCAATATGTAATCAGGTTGGAGGTCACCATTCCTGTCCTTACAGTAAGTAAAAACTAAACGAACTGAAACTCAATTACTTTTCATGAACCCATCAGAGAACTGAGGTTGCAAGGCAAACTGCCGCTCTAAAATCTGGAAAGACTGGTGAATACTGCTGCAACTAAGATCTGTTTATCTGGAGCAGAAGCCACCAGAGCCGTAACTGGTAGGAACACATAAATGGTAATTCTGCTGAATCACTGGAGGCTAAGAGTGAAATGACATTAGAATGAGAAACTCCAGGTGATTGCTGTCTAAATGGGGCCCCCAAACTCTCTGTAGTGTTACCTCTGGGAACTCTACCAGGTTCTTACAGGAAAGAGCTGAGAAAGATCCCCTCATGACTCTGGCAGGGGCAGAAAAAGAGTAATCATAAAATATACACAGTGCATTTTCTGTAACAAAAGCCTACTACCCTCCAGCAAAATAAATAAAATAAACTGGAGCTTTATCCCACTTATGAAAAGGCATTTCTTCTGCTCCAGCCCCCTCCAACCTTCCTGTCTTACCTAAGGAGTGTGGGGAGAAGAGGAAACTAAGAAACATTTTGAAGGTCTCAGGCCAGGAACACAAGCCAACTAAAAAAAAAACAAAAAACAGATTTAATTACAGTATTATAGCATTCTTCTCTTGCCCCACAGTTACTATGATACCAACAGATCTCCGTATATTGCAGGGGATTAAAGAGCCCCATGATGCCAACTTTGTCTTAGGGAGAGAACTCAGGGAAGCTCAAAGTCAAAAGGGGAGAGAAAACAAGGATAGCAGAGAAATTTCAAGCTTCTGACAGCTATAACAAACATTACAAACAGTACAACTTCTAGCCATATGAACATAAAATTTTACACTAAAAAGCCTATCTTCCTGGATTCCTTTTTTTTTAATGATTTTATTTATTTATTTGACAGAGAGATCACAAGTAGGCAGAGAGGCAGGCAGAGAGAGAGAGGAGGAAGCAGGCTCCCTGCTGAGCACAGAGCCCGATGCGGGGCTCGATCCCAGGACCCTGAGATCATGACCTGAGCTGAAGGCAGAGGCTTTAACCCACTGAGCCACCCAGGCACCCCTCTTCCTTGGTTCCTATCACATGATACATCATGTCCACACACACAAATTACAAAGCATACAAAAAGACAAAAAGTACAGTCTGCAGATCAAGCCTTAAAATGACTCGGATATTTCAAAGATGTTGAAATTATCAGAGAATTTGAAATAACTATGATTAATATATTAAGGAATCTAAGGAAGAATTACAAAATATGCAAGAAGAGATGGATAATGTAAGCAGAGAGATAGAAACTAGGAAAGAATTGAAAGGAAATACTAGAAATTTAAAAAGGATAGTAACAGAAGTTTCAAAGAATGATTTCTATGGGCTCATCAGTAACTGGACACAATGGAGGAAAAATTTATTGAGATCAAAGATAGGCTAACAGAAATTTCCCAAACTGAAACGCACAGAGAAAAATGAATAAATAAAACAGAACAGAACATTCAAAAACTATGGGACAATTTCAAAATATGTGAGATATTAGTAACTGGAGTAGCATCAGGAGAAAAGAGAATAGAGCAGAAAAATTTTTGAATAATGGCTAAACACATCCCAAAATTAATGACACCAAATCACAAATCTAAGAAATTTAGAGAACACTAAGCAGGATAAATAACAACAACAACAACAAAATAAACAAACAAAAACCGAACCAAAAACTGTATCTAGGCATATCATATTCAAATTGAATAAAACCAAAGACAACGAGATTTAATCCTGAAAGAAGTTAGAGGGGGAAAAGAAACTAAAATAAAAAACTTACCCAGAAGAACAAGGATAAGAATATAGCAGACTTCTCTCCAGAAACCATGCAATTAAAAAGAAAGTAGAATGAAATATTTAAGGTGCTGAAAGAGAGAAAAGCAAACACCAACCTAGAATTCAATATTCACTGAAATTATCCTTCAAAAGTGAAGGAGAGGTGGCTCAGCCACCAATGGGTGGCTCAGTCGATGAAATGTCTGATTCTTGATTTTGGCTCAGGTATGACCTCAGGGTCGTGAGATTAAGCCCCACATTGGTCTCCATGCTCAGCAGGGAATCAGCTGGAGATTCTCTCTCTCCCCCTCTCTCTAAAATAATAAATAATCTTTTTTTAAAAAAAAATGGAGAATTAAAAACTTTCTCAGACAAAAACCAAGTGAATTCATTGCTAGCACACCTGCCCTGCAAGAAATGTTCAAAGGAGGTCTTCAGGGAGAAAGAAAATGATATAGATGAGAAACTCAGATCCAAATTTAAAAGAAAAGGAAGAAAATAAGCCTGAGACATTATATATTTTTTTAAAAAGTTAGGAAGTGCTAAAAAAAATCCACAATAATGAGGAGCTAGGTCAAACAGACACCATAGCTAACTAAAATAGTTACCAATGGCCAAAGCTAGAACAATTTGATCAACAACAAAAAGTTATATTGAATTATAACCCAAAGTATAAAATAAATACTCATAAGTATGTATATTTATACTTAAATATATATTTTATATAATATGATAAAAATAAGAAAATATAGATCAGACTCCCATGCAAGAATGTACAAATAACTGACATAGACATTCTGCCCAAAAAGAAGTGGAGCCGAACTATATACTTGAACTGTGGGCTGTGCATCGTGACTTCCTTCCGAAGAGTACGGTACTAAAAGAAGGTAAAAAAAAAGTAACTTTAAAGTGGAGAAAACTGACAAACACTATTCTAGCCTGTTCATCAATACTAACATCAATAATAATAAATCAATTTCGATAGTACGCAGCTTTGGTATGATGTAATGAGAATGATACTTCACCTTTGTGGTTTTCTTCCCCAAAACCCATAATACCAGTCTAATCATGAGAAAAACACCGGACAAGCCTCAGCTGAAGGAAATTATACAAAATACTTGGCCAGTAAACTTCAAAACCATAAAAGGTCAGGGAAAACAAAGAAATTGTGAGAAACTATTATAGCACAGAGGAGTCTAAGGAAACATGACAATTAAAGATAATGTGGTTTCCTGGATGGGACCCTGGAATAGAAAAAGAGCATTAGATAAAAACTAAGGATGTCTGACTGAAGTATTGGTTTTAGTAAATAACAGTGTATCAATATTGGTTAATTAATTGTGACAAGTATACTATATGCAGGTTATTGCTATACTAATGTAAGATGTTAATAATAGGGAAAACTGGGTGCAGACTACATGGGAAATTTTTGTACTAACACTACTTTTCTGTAAATCTAAAACTACTTTAAAATCTAAAAGAATTGTGATTTTTTAATTTAAAAATTTATTAATAACAAAACAAGCACAATATCATTCCTGACAAATCTTAGATTACAGTTATAGATTGAGAGCACTGTCTTTTACAGTACAGATTTCTGCTGCTCAAAGAACAAAACAAAACAAAAGCCTGCTATATTTGTCTTTCTTTCTCTATAGCGTTCCAAGATATCCCTAGATAAAGTATCATTAGAGTGATAAAAGTAACAATCACTTAGGCTGGAGTTTCTATGAGTAAATGTAGCACTAGTGAGGCTGAAATGGCAAAAAGGTTGAAGTTTTTAAACTAAGAAGAAATGAAAAAACCAAGCCCCCTGAGAATGGCTCAATGGGATTATTTGCATTAGTCACAGAGAACAAACAAACTTGACAACCCTTCGTTTTCACTTAGGAAATTAATAGTAATTCTTTCCTAAGATAGTGGTTCTTGACTTTTTCCAGCTATATACACCTTAGAGTATCCAATGAAAGCTTTGAATGTTTTTCTTAAAAAAAAAATACACATAATTTTCCATACCATTTCAGAAATTTATTAACACTCCTTGAAGGCCCTTCATTAATCCTAGATTTTACGCTCCTGTCCTAAGGCAATTTACTATGCTATAAATCTATGTAAGATCAAATAATGGGGTTTAGTGGGACTCCTCAGTCTGCAGAATAATGTCATTTCCAATTTTTGTTCCCATTCTGATGAATTGCACTTTCTAAAATCTAAGAGTCCCATTTTCAAGTTACTTGGCATATACGAAATAACCAAATGCCTTGGTTTTGAGATTGGCTATTTGAATCTGTATCATTACCTTCGCTCTTGTCTGTTTGAAAGTAGACATGAAGACCAATGCTATTTTAGCTAGTTAGAACACCACACTGTGGGAGACAAGTAAATAAATATCAAACAGGGGCACCTGGGTAGCTCAGTCAGTTGAGCGTCTGACTCTTGATCTCAGATCAGGCCTTGATCTCAGGATTGTGAGTTTGAGCCTCGCACTGGGCTCCATACTGGGTGTGGAGCTTACTTAAAAAAAAAAAAAAAAAAATCAAACAATAACTACACTTTCACTGTACTTTTGAATGATTCTACACAGTATGAACAAATGGAAAATGGGATGAATTATGCCAGATTTTTCCTAGAATAAAATTCTTTATTCTTTTTTGAGAGCAAATTAAGGGCCTCAAAAACTATAATAACTCTTTGGATTGTCTGCCTACTATTTAGTAAATATTTCAGTAGTGTATTAAGAATTAGACAAATTTCGTCCTTCTCTTTGTAATTTTTCTGATACCATGATGAATCTTTTTGTTTCTAGTTTCTCTGGAGATATGAAGAGTTTCACTGAAATATACACATTAGTCATTTAATAATATCAAGTGCTCTGCTAAAAGCCAATATTCTCTCTACCAGGAAGAACAAATTTAAAGAGAAATGTTAAAATACAATTGAGGGCAAAATAGCAAGAGATATTAGGACTTATGAGTGAATAACATAACAATAATTTTAAAAACTAGTAAAACCTATAAACCAGAAATATTCTTTGAAAGAGCTTCTTAAACAATTTCACCCAAAGCATCTGTGTATGTGTGTTTCCTGAGGAATTGTATGTGAATTTTGTATTGTTCAGAGTAACAGATTTAAGCCAGAATACTATTTTTCCATTGACCTTATGAGATAACCTAGAGGCTACCAAGTGATGAGTCTCATCATTCAGTACAATGAAGAAATGAATAAAGAAATGATGTACTGAGCAAGATTCATCCTTAAATCTGAAATTCCCTACCATTCTAGGATACTGGCTTATGAATTAAATGTCCTTTCCTGTCTATAGAGACATTAATAACTTTTTCTGTTAAATATGACTTTGAGTAGTGATTGCAACAGTCATGTGCGAGCACTCATATTTTCAATCCCATTTGGTCTCAGTGTTTCTGGCTTATGAACTATAATAATGTAGGGGGTAGAAGCAATTTTGTAGATATTATTTAGTAGATAACAATAAAAATTGGCTAATGCATGCCTGGATGGTCAAAGTGGACTTGACTATTTGCCTTCGCCATGTGACTGAAGTTCTATCATGTACAAAATACAGATATTAATCATAGAATTCATCAAATGCCTTCTAGGGGATGACAATAGCATTTGGAAGCAACTTAAAATATTGAGAAGGAAAATCAGGAATATAGATTAATTTTTCCCAAAATAAAGCTTATTTTTGGACAATAAATATATTTGGCCATATTAGCAACTCGAACTCTTTCAGGGGTTTTTACAGGTTTGGCTTAAGAATCACTCAAAAGAGGTAAACAGTCCTGTCAAATACAGAAAGGTCACACACATAGGCATCCTCTTCTATGTTATACTATGAGCCAATTTTCCTGTAAAGTTTAATTTTTCATCCAAAACAGTAATTACTTTGAAGTTATTTATAATTATTTTGTAAGTTGGTTTCTTAGAATTTTAAAAACTTTTTTGAAATTTTAGCATTTTGTTCTTGGTTGTTCACAAGTTATTCAACAATGTTGTTGAATTTTTAAAATATACCTTTAGCTCTCAATTCATTACCAACTCATATTCCAAATTTTGCTTGTAGGCTGGCTTTGAAACCCAGGATAAACTTCCCAACAAAAGGAGGAAATTAATTAATTATAATACATTAATACAAGTATAAGAAACCACTCCCATACAAACACAAACGAACTCTGTGTGAAATGTTACATATGCAAAACAACAAAGTCTCTAGAAATCTCAAAACTGACTTCCATATGTTCCACAAAAGAGTGATGTTAAAGTTGGAGCAATGAGGAAAAGCTGAAACAGAATTATTCACTGAATAAATGAAACAGATTTAGGCCTTCATAATGAGGGACTTGGAGAAGAAACAACCTCCATCCATATGGGGCAGAAAGCTGGACACCAGTCTCTCAGGAAGAGCAAAGGTTCCATCAAGACCTACCCAGCCATATGGAAGACCAGGACTTTCTCTGATGGTTCAGAGGTAAAAAAAATATTCTTCCTCGCTGAATATAAAGGAGAAACATGCAGCACAAGAGCTCCTAGTAAGCAGCATGGGATCACAGGAAGAGAAACTTGCCAAGAAAGAAGACAATACCAAAAAAAAAAAAAAAAATCAGAAATAAGAAATAAAGTGTGTATCCTGCTCACATATTTAAGCCACCAGATCAGGTAAGTGATAATGAATCCTCTCTACCTCCTCTTCCTTCTAGTGATGTCAAATTTAGAGGACTGAGTTAAAAATACTCCCCAGTTCAGAGCACATTATCATCATCTGTCTATGCAAGAGCCCTCTGTTATGTATGATATTTTTCCCTTGTCATGATGATCCCCATTCTCTTTCCCCTCCCTACTGTAAGCTTCCATGCTAAAAATATTTGCTGTGTCTACTTATGAATGCATCCTTCTAAAATTACGTTTTTTTCTGTGTGCATGCATTTTTAACTTACATTAATGGTATTTTTCTGTGAATTGTGTTCTATTTCTTTCCCTTATACTCAGTACAGTGCCCTCAAGGTCTATTTATGACATTGTCTATACATCTAGTTGGTTCAAAGTGCTTCAGTGGATACAGACATCCTTGCTTTTTACCCCCATGCTGCGTTTGTGGAAATAGTGATTTGAGGCAAAATATTATTGCTACTGTAGTAAACAAACTTATTCATGACCTCTTTTGGAACTACGTAAATGATTCTCATGGTATACCCAAAAGTAGACTCTTTACAATACATACCATAAATATAAGTATACAATAAATGTATACAACTTACATTTAGCTAAATACTGACAGCTTGCTTTTCTGAATGGCTTAACCAATTTACACTTCCACCACATGTTAATAGACATTCTCGTCACATCCTAGCCAACATTTTGTATTACTTACCCTAAAAATTGCTGTCAGTCTTAGGTGTATGAATTGTCACATTATTATTTTGGTTTGCATTTATTTAATTATTAGTTTCTGCCACCTCTTCAAATACTTGCTAGACTTTTAGGCTCCCTTTTCTTTGATTTGCCCAAATTCTGTGTGTATTTTTCTACTTAGTTTCCCAATTCTTTCTTGCTTTACTTATAGGAATTTTTTGTACATACCATATGGTTTTATTTTTCAATTATAAGATATTACAAATATTTTCTGCTACTCTGCTACCTATTTATTTGGTCTATCTGTCCTTTGAGGAATAAACATTATTGCCTTTGATTAAATCAAATCTACCAATGTTTTGATTAATGATTGACAGTTTGTGGGATCTTGTTTAGGAAGTTTTCCCACCCCAAGTTTATAAAGTTATTCAACATTTACATATTATCTCTTCTGTCTTTCACAATCGGTCATTAATCCCCCTTGAGTGTACCTTTGAATATAGCATATAGGCACCCAGCTTTATATTTAGGAAGCCAATCCTTCTGACACGCTTATTAGACTCTCTTCTCCACTGCTTTCTGTTGCCTCCTTTATCATATATCATAGGTACATGTAGGTTCTATAGCTGAGTTATCTATTGTGAGTCTTTAGTCTATTTGTCTATAGTAGTCCCATACTCTTCTTATTATATTTTTGTTGTGTGCCTTACTAACTGATGGAATCAGTCACCTCTTCCAAATTTTCTTTATCAATGCAGATTTTGCTACTAACAGCTACATTCTTTCATCTGAATTTTTGAATTTGTTTGTTGAATGCCCCAAATATCTTAACTGTAGTTTGATTAGTGTAGCACTGAATTTGTACATCAATTTGGGAGATGCGTGTTTTTGCACGTTAAGTTTTCCCATTCTTTAAACATGCTATATCTGCCCAATTATTCAAAAAATTTTTTATCTAATATGCTGTAGATTAAACTTTTCCCCATCAAATATTAATATTCTTGACTAATGTGATTCTTTAATACTTTATAATACCTTCCTATCTTGCCCCTACCTTCTCCAGATTTTCCCCATCCCAATCCCTGTATACACATTGTTACATTCAGCATCACTCTCTTAGTGGCTTTTCATGAATTATGTGTTATTTTTTCAATTCCTATACTTTCCTTGTTATTCTATGGCATCTCTGAAGCTGGGATAGCAAAAGTAACCTGAAGCCTGTGCTTGTTTTCCCTCATGGCGCTGTTGATAGTCTGTGATGGTTTGAGCTGGACTTCCTGTTGCTTGCAAGTGAACCTCCTAATTGAAACACCACATCAGTAGGTAGCAGACATAGCACATTGATAGGCTTAATATTGTCAGGGGGTGTCATTCTGTATTTGTCATATGATTTCTCTCACATCAACCAGTTCTTCTCAAACCTCCATCACCCGAGGACACCACGTGGCTTGCTAAGTCCCTCTCATCTTTGTATTTCTTCCATCTGCCCTACCCAATAAAGCTCTTCAAAGTCCAAAAAGAGTGGCTCTTCCTGCTACAGTTATATCATGATTCATGATTTCTTCCTCTTTTTTTTTTTCTTTTTTCAGTGATCTGATTTTTTCCCTTTTTTCCTCAAGTTTTTCTTTAAATTCCAGTTAACATACAATATAATATTAGTTTCAGGTGTTGAATTTTGTGATCAAGAATTACATACAACACTTGGTGCTCATCTCAAGTGTTCGCCTTAATACCCATTACCTATTTAACCCATTCCCCACCCACCTAGTGACTGGATTTAAAAATTTAGAAGAGACCACCTAATTGTTCATACCAGGGGAATCTGCATCCTAATGGAGACAGTTTCAATCCAAATCAATTTATAATTGTTGCAAAATTTCATTCAGAGTGTACCAGTTCAACAAGTACACTGGAGAATGTATCTGGGCAATACCATTACCAGGTAAGCAAACAAGTTCTTTCTGAGAGGCTGTTCTATGGGTAGTCAATTCTTTGAAGTGTTTCTTCCTTTTCTATAGGTTCTTCCCTTATTTTAATTTTGAGTACACTCTCAGCACACAGGATTTACAAAAGTTCTGCCTTTTTTTTATTTTTTCTTTTTTTCCCTATATAATGTTGTGGCATTGCATGTGAGTCTGTAGCACTCTGAGAGAGACAGAGGTTCATTCACCAAGCTCTTTAAGTGCAGGTCAATCTTAAGGCTAAGCTACAAGGTATGTAAATCGTCAAAGCTAGACCTACTCAGTCTAGACATTAACCCAGCAAACCTCCAAATTCTAATTAGCTTTCTCTTTAACCTCATTTTACTTTCTCTTTCCATTTTCATTGTGTGAATTTTCTAGCTGTTAATAGGATAAAATTGCCTCTACCTTTGTTTGCAAGATGTGTCATTTCAAAATTTAATATCTGAAAAATGTCCAAAGGGGAATTTCATTAGATACACTCCATTCATTAGTAGAAAGGTTACTGAGGTTCTCTATAGAGTATATGTACAATACAAGGATCTGTTTATTTCTTGCTTGTTTTATTCTTTTTCATTCTTGTCTTCTAAACATGTCCATATTTACAAATGTATAATTAGATATATTTGATACATGCAGAAGTCCACCAGCATAATTCAAAAATTGTACAATTAAACATTTTAAAATTCAAGTTAAAGTCCCTGGTACATTACACTTGTGTTCATGTATTGTTCAGTATGATTTTAATAAATTACAGGAAAATTGATGGTTTTTCAGTATCACCTTTTCAGTAATTTTTAAATCTTCAGATATATAAAATACACTCACCTTTGCAATTTATAGTGTTTTATATTTCTAAAACATGATATAGTTATTTTATGATTATCAAGTTTCAGGTTGTATTGTAAATATATTCATTAAAATGTTATTCCAGATTTTGGGTATTTTCTTTAGTGGTACATGGATAATGTAGAGGGAATTATTACTTATTAATCAACATTGGTTATAAATAGTTACTATTCTACTCAGTAAGAAAGTATAGCACTAGTGCTATACTTAATATTCTACTTTTGAGTAGTCACAGAAAATGCTTTAGTATGTATTTTAGGCAGAGAAGAGACACTAGGATTTGAAAAGTGGATTTAGTTTAAGGGGAAAAAAAATTGGGTTTGTTGTTTTTTGGTTGACTTTACTCAAAAGTCTTTTCCTAACTAGTGAGCCCAAAAGGCCATGTCTGTAATCCCAGAAAGAGCTTTACCAGGTGTGTGTACTGCCAGGATCACATAGTTCAATAAACTGTATTATCTGGCTCTTCTCAAGCCAGTTACTGCTGCTGTAATCATAACCCTTGAAATGTATGGGTAAATAGAGTTCCTTTATCAGAAATGTACAACTTCTCATTCACTTTTCTCAAGAGACTCTTAATGGTTGAATTATGGTAAAATGAGCAATTTTTTTCCCTCTTTATTTGAAAATAATAAATTGTACCCATGATTTCAAGATTTCTTTCCAGTACCTCATTAAATTGGTGCCCATGTTATGGAAAGTCCCTTGTGAAGGATATGTTTCCAAAGGAGATTTGTTTCACTGAACTCTCAGTCAAGTCCTCTCCTCAAGCTTTGCTATTGCCTTTTGACCCAAGTAGGGCCACAGAGATGACCCATTTCTTCCTGAGACTGTTTAATGAATGGTTTTCCATCTGTTTTCCCTTACCCATGATAATTAATAACAAGTCATAATTAATCCCATCATTGCCTCCATACCTAATGGACTCATATGCAGGTCCTACTTTGGGTTGGCATGTGGAATAGACAAGACATTTTATAATACTTCTGAAGTGTTTCCATGCAAAAAGACAGATTATTCACCTAACCAGAACTTTTGTTTCGTTTCGTTTTCCAAAGACTGGGATACACTAGATAAAGCGTTGTTCTTCTCTACCATGAACCATAAAATTAAAGGAGAAAACAAGGTTTTTCGGGATTTATCAAGACTTGATTTGGTAACTATAATAAAACATAGGTTCTCAGGTAATTTAACTGAGTTTAAACTCAGGTTGTTTTAAATATTTCTGTAGGTTTTTTTCATATTTTTTCTTTAAAAATCTCTCTCCAAAATTCCACATTCCAAATTTCAAAACTTCCTTCATTTGGTTTTGACCAATTCTGTAAGAGGAAAAATAATATTTCATTTTTATAATGTAAATATTATTTATATTATATAAAAATAAAATAATATTTTATTTTTCCTCTTAGTCATGTTTTCTTTGGTCAAATCCATTTTAATTTTCCTGTTTTATTCCTTTGAGATTTTTCTAGATCATGATCCTTCATACTAAAAGCGATAGGAGAAACATTAGCTAAATATTTTTTTCCAGACTACACTTTTGGTAAAGAGGATAGGTGAAATGCCAAAATAGATAGTTAGATAGATAGACAGATAGGTAGACAGACAGGTAGGACAGAGAGAGAGGGAGAGGGAGAGAGAGAGAGAGACTGTACCTCCCCTAGTTCGTAACTCCATTAACACAGGGTACATTATACTTTTAGTAAATATGGAATTCAAGACATTAAGAATAAAAGGAAATAATTCATTAAGTGCTTGATAGGCTTTCATTCTAGATCAATCTTTTTAAAAATATTAATTGCAAAATAGCTCATACAAATGGAATTTTTAGGAAGGCATCTAACCTGATTTTTCTGTTCAATATATCAGAAATTTTATGATTATTCCTCAATTAGACCCATGATTTTCTCATTCTTTTGTCTTACCTATATTGCTTTGCCCCATTTTTCTGCTCTTTTTCTTAGAAATACAGCTTGTTACATAAGTTGAAAAATTATGTTAGTAACCAAGAAACACTGGCAACCACTAAGAATTTTCTCCCATTTACTCTCTAAAAATGTATTGGGGAATTGGCAAACAAGTACTATTTAGGTAGAACTTGTAAGACAAAGTGGGCCTTCAACTTTTCTCTAACCTAAATTTGAGTTTACAGTATAACTCTACTGTCTTCTTTCACTAGGTAGAAAGGTGGTGTAGAGTTACATTTATGATTTGATCTGTGAATGATAATTGCCCATTCAAAACCATAGCACTTTCTCTTTCCCTCTTTTCAGAAATCCCACCATTATTCACCAATAGAAAATTCAAGCAAAAAATGGGAGATACATGGAAGTGATATCTTTAATGAAATGTTATTGTTTCCTCATTTTAGATTCTTGAATTAGGAAACAACTTAAAATTAATGTATATATTTAATCTGAAAGTATTGCTCATATTTTACCCTCATAAAATGTTATTAATTAATGGTACCTAGAAGTGAGGAAATACAGTATTTATTTATATATACTGAGTCCTGGTTATCTAATTCCTACAAGAACAGTTTGAAATGAGAGTTTTTATTCCGATTTACAGACAAAAATGTTGAGGCTCAAAAAGTCTAGGTAACTGCCTCAAGATCATAGTGGAGAGAGCTGAGATTCAAACTCAAATCTGTTTTATTCTAGAGCCTAAGGTCATAACTGCAATACTTTACTAACTCCTAAAGGCTGTGTGGATATCCTAATAAATATCAGAAAGGTGTCAAAAAAAGTTAGAACTAGGAGGGATATTAAAGACTGTGATTTCAATACGGAGAAACAGAAGTCTATAAAGTCAGTGTCCTTAATGTCATATTATTTGGCAGAAGTAATATATCTTCCCATTCAAGCACTGATTGAAGAAAATCCCAAGATAATTATTTATAATTTTATTTTAAATCCTATTGGCATTATTACTTCTACAGTGTAGGAAATTCTTATGATCCTTATCTATTTCCTCTCTTCCTACTGCTTATTCTTAAGCTACTCAATTTAAAAATAAACCCCCCCTTTTTTTTCAAAGAAGAAATTCTTATCCTGAGAGAGTTGGTTTCAAGCATGATTGTTTTAAAAATTTGGGGAAAAACTTGAAAGCCTGGTCTCTAACTCCTGTTATTTGGTTCCTAGTCATTACTTACCAACTTTCTTCCTAGCGATTGCTTCCTAAACAGCAGGTATGAAAGAGGGAAATGTCTGCTTCCATAAATATGACATCTCAAATTACTCAGGACTATACTCATTTCCAATAATTTCTCAGAGTTTAACTTCTGTTAGAAAGCAGCAATTCATGTAAAACCACTGCTTCCTGCATAACAAGAAAATAAGTGCTTTTTTAAGACATTCAAGATTGTGGTATTAAAAAAAAAGTTTAAACAAACTAAGTTCTAGAGAAGAATAAAGAATGAGATCTTGGGGGTCAGGGGTGGCATCTGGGTGGCTCAGTTGGTTAAACATCTTCCTTTGGCTTAGGTCAGGATCCCAGGGTCCTGGGATCAAGCCCCATTTCAGGTCACCTGCTGAGATCTTGGGTAAATGCACATTGTTAAGTCTTTCTTCTCTGGGCCATTTTCTGAATGTGAGCATAGAAGGAAGAATTGAATCCACTGGGGTAGCAAGAAATTAGGAGAGTTTTTAATAGTCATGTAAATGGAATGACTGGTTGGCATGCGGGAAGCCTGTTCTTTCTACCTACAAGACCTCTCTCAAAAAATATTTACCAGAAGTGGGGCACAGTGGCATTGTAGAATCCTGGGGACTAGACTGGAAAGGGAGAGAGGTCTTCTAGTCTTATACTTTGATCCCAAAGTCCTGCTAGAATGATGTGCCTATAATATAGATAACATGGATCTCATCCTCACAACATTCAAAACCAGAGGCACCTGGTGGCTCAGTCGGTTGAGCCTCTGACTCTTGATTTCAGCTAAGGTCATGATCTCAAGGTCGTGAAATCAAGCCCCAAGTTCAGTGTGGAGTCTGCTTGAGATTCTCTCACTCTCCCTCTACCTGTGTCCCTCCCCCCACTCACATGCACATGCACACATTCTCTCTCTCTCTCAAAAATAAATAAAATCTTGAAAACATTCAAAACAAAACATAATTAAAACAAACTGAAATAGCAAACCCATTGCTGGAAAAGCACAGCTTCTGGGTAGATGAAAATGTGTTCATCTTCTCACCTTGCTGCCAGAGAAAGGAAAGGGCTTCTTCTCTCTGGGGGGGAAATATTTTAGTCTCTCTCTCTGTTTTTTTTTTTTAAATATATAATATCTGACATACATCCACAAATTGCAAGACATGTGAAGAAGCAGGAAAATATAACCAAAAATCAACAGCAAAAATAAGAATTAGAAATAGACACATAGAGGTGCCTGGGTGGCTCAGTGGGTTAAAGCCTCTGCCTTTGGCTCAGGTCATGATCTCAGGGTCCTGGGATTGAGCCCTGCATTGGGCTCGTTGCTCAGCAGGGAGCCTGCTTCCCCCTCTCTCTCTGCCTGCTGCTCTGCCTACTTGTGATCTCTCTGTCAAAAAAAAAAAGAAAAGAAAGAAATAGACACATAGTTGCCTAAGGGGTTAGAATTACTAGACAAAGAATTCAAAACACCAACATATCAGTAACATATCAAAATATGTTAAAAAAAAAAAAACAGAGGCAATGGTGAATACAATAGCTGAAGAAAAGAATCTTAAGAAAGAAGTAAAAACAAAAAAAGAAAATTATATAATTATAAAATAAAATGTCTAAAATTAAGAATTTTTGGATAGATTTAACAATAGGTTGACAGCAGAATGAAATGCCAGTAAATTTGAATTCAGGTCAATATAAGTTATAAAAACTGAAGCACAGAAATAAAAAAGAATGAAAAGCAAAAGAGCAGAGCATCAAATAAATTGTCCTACATATATATAATCTATAATATCAGTAGAAAACATTTTTCCTTTCAAAAATGATGTCTCCATATCTGTGATAGCGTGGGAGGAGAGAAGAACAGTCTATTTTTTTTTTTTGTTCTCAAGATGACAGATATAACATTATTTTTTTCCTCCCAAATATAAATTCTGGGGGGGCCTGGGTGGCTCAATCGTTAAGCGTCTGCCTTCGGCTCAGGTCATGATCCAGGGGTCCTGGGATCAAACGCCACATCCGGCTCCCTGCTCAGTGAGGAGTCTGCTTCTCCCTCTCCCACTCTCCCTGCTTGTGTTCCCTCTCTTGCTGTGTCTCTCTCTGTCAAATAAATAAATAAAATCTTAAAATATATTACACACACACACATATATAAATCCCTTGAGTATATTAATTGAAATAACTATTTATAAAATCCTACTGTGTTTCAGGTTTTGGGAATATATAAGTGAATAACTGCTGCATTCTAAGGTCTGGAGATAGGCCAGTGAACAAAACAGATTTACATGATCTCCACGTACATATTTTATTTTCAAGTGGAGGGAGACAGAAAGGAAAGAGTGTGCGCGCGTGCGCGCGCATGCGTGTGTGTGTGTGTGTGTGATATGTGCTTAAAAAAAAAGTCAAGCAGTAAAAGAAAACAAAGCATACACAAGGGATGGAAGACTGGGTAATGTTTTAAATAGGATAGTCTGAAAATGCTTCTCTGGTGAGTTGACATTTGAACAGCTACTTGAAGAAAGTGAGGTGACATGCCATGAAGACAATTTGAAAGTGTTTTCAGCAGAAAGGATGATAAATGCTCAGACAGTGAACCAGAGGCATGCATGCTATATTGAAGGAATGGCAGAGTTCAGCCTGGCTCCAGTGGAGAGATGAGAGAAAAGGCAAGAAAGTTGGTTGGAGCTAGGACTAACAGGGCAGTTATGCCACAATAAGGACTTGGCCTTTACTTTAAAAGAAGTGAAAAGCCATTTATCTGACACATTTTAAAAGAATCTTTCTCCTCTTATGTAGAAAGGCATAATTGAGAGGGTAGAAACAGGAAGAACAATTAAGAAGTGATAGTCCAGTTAAACATGATGGTGGCTGGGCAACAATGGTGGTAATGGAGGGGGAGAGATATAATCAGAACTTAAATATAATTTTTAGGGCACATTAACAGCATTTATCTCATTGATATGAGATAAAAGAGAAAAAGAGGAATTAATACATGAGTTACTTAAAGCTGTTTAAAATATTAGTAGTTAATAATTTCCTTCTTGGGGCGCCTGGGTGGCTCAGTTGTTAAGCGTCTGCCTTTGGCTCAGGTCATGATCTCAGGGTCCTGGGATTGAGCCCCATGTCGAGATACCTCCGCGGCGGGGAGCCTGCTTCTCCCTATCCCTCTGCTGCTCTCCCTGCTTGTGCTTTCTCTGTGTCTGTCTCTCTGTCAAATAAATAAAATCTTTAAAAAAAAATAAAAAATTTCCTTCTCATTTGTGAATTGGCAATGGTTTCCCAGAAATGTTTTTGAAAAAATAATTTTGCGTCAAAGTAAACATAAAACGTGTTGAAACAATTAGCAATATCAACCATGTGTGGTGGAGAAGGAAATACCGTGCCAGATATCTGTAACCCTTAGTTGAGATTAAATAAACTAATTTTTTTTAATTCACTGATCCATCTGAATTTTCTGTACTCTTCTATTCTAAAAGGTCATCAGTCACCCTATTTTGCTTTCATTTATCCACAAAACTCAAAATATTTAGTTTGTTACCGCTTCCAGAGATTCTTCATTGTTTTTCTGAGATATATAAACTGAAATGCATAGAACTTGACAAAGCTCATATATATATATGATATATATATAATATATATATAATATACACACACACACACGCACACACACACGTATATATATGTATACACACACTCTCCAGCTAACCCCACTTAAGATAAAAACATTTTTAAGAAAGATAAAGGAAGTTTTCTCATATCTTTCCAGTTAGTTCTAATTCCTTCTTTGCAATCACTATTTTGATTTGTATCACTGTAGATTAGCTTTGCCTGATTTCAAACTTAGTTGATCTTGCTTCTTTCACCCAATATAATGGTTTGAGACTGATCAATATCATTTTGTGTATCAGTTGTTGTTTTTAATTAATGCTGGGGAGTATTCCATTATAAAAACATACCCTAATATGTTTATATATTCTCTTGTGAATTGGTATCTGGGTTGTTTTCAGCTTGAGGCTATTGAAAATAAAGCTGCAATATATATTCTTATACAAATGAGATTTCTCATTTTAATTTACTTTATTTTGTGATCTCGTCATAGGGACCAGGAGACAAAATTAGGGTTTATATATAGCAAGATCATAAAATCCCAAATAAATCCAGAATCCTTGAAAGGAACCCCTTCCTTATCTACTAAAATGCAAATTATCTTTAAAAAAGAAAATATTGGAGAAAACATATCTGTTTCAGGTTCTTCGCTGGTAAGGATTTAAAAATAAGAAAGAAAAAATTATCTCTTGATAAACCATACCTAGCTATCACACAGGTTTTTACAGGCAATGCTACCCGGGTGTTCTGAAAAATCCCTAAACTGGGATTTTAGTTTTAAATTAGTCCAGACTGGTGGGTTTTTATTTTTTGTTGTTGTTTTGTTTTTGTTTTTGTTTTTGTTTTTTTTATCCAGGCACCTAACAAAAGCAAATCCTTAATGGAAAAGTGATGCTTAAGAGCAACTTTCAAAATTTACTATAAAGTCCCAAGGAGCACATCTCCTACCCTCTCTCCCCTTCCCTACACATATATACACAAAGGACATAGTTGAAAAAACAAGATACTATGAATGAGGGTTGCTGAAGCAACAAACTCAAGAATCAGTTTCACAAAGTTTGAATATACTGGAATTATCAGATAGAAATCATTAAAAAGTTTATTACAACTAAAGAAATCAAAGAGGGTATTGAATATATGACTATGAAACACACACAAAAAAAATGACCAAACTTGAAAAAGACCCAATATAACATTTAAAAATGAAAAATTATAGGGGCGCCTGTGTAGCTCAATGGGTTAAAGCCTCTGCCTTCAGCTCGGGTCATGATCTCAGGGTCCTGGGATCGAGCCCCACATGGGCTCTCTGCTCAGCAGAGAGCCTGCTTCCCCCTTCTCCCTGCCTGCCTCTCTGCCTACTTGTGATCTCTCTCTGTCAAATAAATAAATAAAATCTTTAAAAAAATAAAAATAAAAATGAAAAGTTATAATAATTAAACTCAAATGCCAATATATAGGCTTAATAGGAAATCAGACATGGTCGAAAAGGAAAACTCATAAGCAAGGAAGTAGATTTCAAAAAAAACCTAAAATGAAACAGAGATGGATAGGAAGTAGAAATGTGAAAGAAATGTTAAAAGACCTGGATAATGCAATAAAGCTTTCTAATACAGAGTTTCAGAGGGAGAGAGAATAAAGAGCATAGAAAAATGTGCATCTCATATTTCAAAATTACAAGTTGCCTTGTTTTTCCTTCTTGATTTTTTTTTTTTTTTTTTAAGTAAGCTTCATGCCGAGCATGGAGGGAATTCATGACCCTGAGATCAAGACCTAAGCTGAGATCAAGAATAGGACGCTCAAGGGACTAAGACACCCAGGTACCTCCTTCACACAATTTTTAAAAATTGAGATATAATGCACATTGCATAAAATTTACCCTTTAAAAGTATCCAATTCAGTGGCCATTACCACATATACAAATTTATATAAGTATCATCACTATCTAGTTTCAAAACATTTTCATCATGCCTAAATAAACTCCATTCCCATTAACAGTCATTCTCCATTTCACTTTATGCTTCTATGGAATTGCCTATTTTTTACATTTCACATAAATATAGCCCTCTAATATATGGCCCTTTGTTTCTGGCTTCTTTCACTTAGCATAACCTTTACAAGGCTCATCTCATGTTATAACAAGTATCAGTACTTCATCCTCTTTTATAGCTGAATAATATACCACTATATGGATATACCACATTTTATTTCTCCCTTCATCAGTAGGATTATCATTTGAGTTGCTTCCATTTTTTGGCTACTATGAACAATACTGCTATTGTTTGTTTGCTCTTATGAATATTCTACCACCAAGCCCTAACTACCACATTTCTTCCAACACCAGTCTTTAGCAACTGTATCTGCCATTCCCAACTTCAAATGTATGATGCTCTGATACCATGAACATTGTCCTAGTTTATGTTCAGATGTAATAAAGTATAGACTACATAATTCCACTTTTATAAATGGATTTCAGGGGCATCTCTATGTTGGCATTTAGGCTGGATGTAAATATACTCAAAATATCCCATGTCTTCACCAGCCCCATGATCTTTCAAAGCAGAAATAAAAAAGCTAAACTATTTTAACTCCTATTAAAACAATGTGTTCTGGAATAGATTCCTTATTTCTCTCTAAGGAAATTACATTATTAATATTGTATTGGTTTTATTTTCTCCCTTAGAATTCCATGATAAAATTTGGACCAAAAATATAATTTTAAAAATCTCTAGTAAGCAAAACTATTTTTTAATGAATTCTGCTTATCCTTCATTAGAGATATCCATTCTCTCTGGTCTAAGTAGCATCTGACTGAGAAAGATTTTAAGTGACACTAGGGTACAATCAAATAGCTTAACTGAGCAAAGGAGAGCTTAACAGAATGAAAGACATGCTTCACTTTTAAATGTAGTCTTATTTCTGTCCAGTTCACAAACCTTCAAGCATGCATTGGAGTATGCCGTCCTTTCTCCTTTGCTTAACATCTGATATGCACAACCAAAGCACTCACAGCTGGTACTGATCAGGCCAAACACTCAAAAACTTACATCAGTGAAGCAAGGCCGGGGGTCAGACATCCTTGGCAAAACTCACTAAACATTTTTGTAAAATTACTTGCAGATTCATCAAGTTACCAGTAATTTTTCTGCATGAATGAGATCCAAGATGTATTTGTGTGACTGTAGATGTGCTTTTTAAACTCAAACGAAAAGTAAATAATTGCCCAATTTGCATTACTGAAAATATGGGACCTGAGGGGTGGGTGGGGAAGGGGTAAATTACGTGGAAGGAAAAAAAAAAAGAGCATTCCCAGAGAGAACAGCTATTCTAGAAGTTAGCAGGATAACTTTTAAAAAGAAAATGACCTTGAGAGTTGGAAGTCCATTTGAAAGGGGGGAAAAAAAAAAGCCAGGGCTGTGATCCAGAATAAAAAAGGAAATAGAAATGCTTTAATTTTGCCCCTAAAGCAATGGAAATTTATGGCGTGCATTTGGATGTAGATTTTATATATTTTTTACTACCCTGGTGGGTAAGCTGAAAAAATCCATTTCATCCATTTTATGACATTATGGCCCTTCGGACTGAGATTCAGGCCATTGGCAAGAAACATTAGTTTGGCTGGGCAAAAGGTTAGTCCAAAGTTAAGGCATCATTCTCACTTTGCTTGCTTGCCAAAGGGCTCTTCAACCACATGCACTCTGAAACAATGGGAAGGTAATGATTTGATTCATAGGTAGCTTAAACTTGTGATAACTATGTCACATCATTTATTGTCACAGAGTAAATGAATCTTATCTGCTTACCTATGAAATAAGCAGAAAATATAGGAAGGTTTTAAAAACTAAAGTTTAAACTTTTGTTTGTATTGCTTTGACAGAGCTCTTGGGTCTCTCTCCTGGGAATGCATTCCCTTTTTTGCTGTCAGTTGCTCCCCTTACACCTTTTGTTGCTTACTTTGCCCTTGAATTATTATAATTGCTTACTATTTGAATCCATTTCTCATTCAGAGGAGGGCACATTTCTTACTTATTTTTGTATTCCCTGTGTCTGGCATATAGTAGCTACTCAATAAATATACACAGACTAACTCACTCATTTGCAGCAATCAAGATTATGAAAAGTATCTCCTGCAAACTATATTAGCTAAGATTAAGGTAATTATTCCTTGTTTAGAATCCTTCCTCCGAAACCATATAAATCCCTCGGGTTTGGAAATTTTTCTGGACGAGTTCAGTGGATTGGCTTTCCTTGAGAGACAGCCAACATTTTTTCTCTTGATCCATAATTGGAATAAAGTGGGGACAGCCATTTAGATGTTCTTTCAGCAGTTGTTAAATTAATCCAGACACAAAAAAGAAGGGAGAGGAAGAGACAGGGAGGGAAATGAAGAAGATAGAAGCAGAAAGAAAAGGAGGCAGAGAGGGAGAGGGAGACATTGCCTAAGAAATTTACTGCTGTGTTTATCTTAAGACATTAGCACCTTTTATGTAATTATAATTTTGGCCCCAAATTTTATTTTTACCACATGTGCCTTAATTTTAAATGAACTCCCAGAACTGTGCCATGAAATATTCCTGGTCTGGCATCACACCTGGGTCTAGTTCAAGAACCTAACTACTTGTAGGCCTCATGCTAAAGCCTCATGCTCATATGCCAGGAAAAACAGTCATTGCCATTTACCATCTGGATCCAATGTACTCTTTTAATTAATTTTTTATATTTTTAAATTGTACAAAAGTCACAACCGTTAAGAGAGGGATAGTGAAAATCATTTAGAAATTTAAATGAAAATTTGAACACAGTTAACTCTAGCTTTTATTTCATAATTTCCTGATTTTAATACTATATATGCCCACAATGGGCAACATTCTCTGGATGCAACTAATTGCTCATCAGCAGTCAGGCATGAACCTGGGATGTGTCCCATCTTGTGATACATATTCTGTATTTCAAATACATATCTAATAGGATCTAGCTTATCATTAATTCTTGTCCTTATTGCATTTGCATTATCAAAATCCAATATCTAAAAATAATTTTAGGGTACCTGGGTGGCTCAGTAGGTTAAGCATCTGCCTTCAGCTCAGGTCTGCCTTAGGCTCAGGGTCATGATCTCAGGGTCCTGGGATGGAGCCCAGCATGAGGCTCTCTGCTCAGCGGGGAGTTGTTCTTCCCCTTATAGGTCTCTCACATGTGCATTCGCTCTCTGTCTCTCTCTCAGATAAATGAAATCTTTAAAAAATAATAATTTTGGAGCTTTTGGAAAACTTTGATTTTATCTTCTTTGCTCTCTACAAACCATTTGCAGTTACACTTATAAACACTATTTAGAATGATCAATGATTTTTTTTTTTTTTTTCATTTCTACATCACTCCCCGCTGAGCAAGGAGCCAGATGCGGAGCTCCATCCCAGGACCCAGGGATCATGACCTGAGCCAAAGGCAGACACTTAACTGACTGAGCCACTCAGGCACCTCAAAAAAGAAATTCAGAAACAAATATTGGGTCAGATGAACCCTGATGGTGTGTTGAGTTAATCAAATGTATAACAAACGCTTTTAACAGCAGAAATTAGCAGTATAAATCTGTATGTTGTTGAAACATACCATCTATTCTACATTCTGTACAATATTGGGGCTAGCACTCTGGTGTTCTGCTTTCATTTTACTCATTGCGACTTTCCTTAAAAATCCAATTCAGCATCAGTTTTGCTCCGGATCAGTCCTGAGGACTTTGATCTAGTTCAATGCCCCCACAGGTGGAAGAGTGTGAAAATCTTGATTGGGTAAACAACTTGAGCTTTTGATCTGAAAATAAATAGCTTCCAGGGAAATAGGACCAAAATATATTTTATTTTCCTGGCGCTGTCTGTCTCTCTTTTTCACTCAGAAACTCCAACTGCATACAAATTACCTCCCTCCCACATTATCTGTGGGAGCACCTAGTGGGTACCTAACACATGTTGAAGAAAATATTCTCTCTCTTGCAGGCACAGTGCCTCTTAGTGTTCCTCTATCAGGAACAGCAGTGTTCTTGCCAGTGGCTGCTGACCCAAGTGAAAAGTTTCTCTCGCTGATAAACCAAGCCCATAATCTCTACATCAATAGATTCTGTAAGTCTTCAGGGTATCAGCACTATTGAGGAAGGAAGAATGTCTATCTTTAGTTTTCATATAATGATCTGTTGGTTCATTAAATGAGACTAAATAAGTATCATTTGGGCCTACATAAGTTATAGAGTTCAGGGGAGCATCATGTCCACATTTTATCCGAAATTCTCTCTCATCCTTCTTTTGTCCCAGACAGGATTCCACAGGGATGAGCAAGGCCACTGAGTTTAGGCCACCTACAAACACTGTTTTTCTCTGAGGGTGATTAAAAGTATCTACCTCCTTCTTTTTCACTCAATTATACCTCAGTAGGTTTTCTACAATTCCCTTGTAAAGAAACTTCTTTGGAGTCCTCTTAACTAGTTGGTCAGATATGTCTACAAAAAATTCATCACAATATGCTTTTTCTCCCTTGGAAAATTCAGATGGAAGTGCCAATCTGACTCATTTGGGCCCATCCAAAAATTTGCCAAACATGCCCCCAGATTCCTTAAATGTAGTAGTGCAAAGTAAAAGGCAATATCTTAGACTATAATTCCTCTGTAGTAAAATCTAATCAAAAGCTGTTGTTTCTGTAAATAAATGTTATATATCCTTATGACAGAATTTGGAAAACAACAAAACGTGTGAAGAAGAAAATATGAACTCTATCATACTATGATCATGATTATTAATCTGAGCTTGAGATAGACATAGAAAAAAGAGAGAGAATGCTACTTCACTACTAAACTTGAAATTCATTTAACTTTTTGTGCTTTGACAATATTTTGGTTGGCTACTTACAACATGGTGAATAAAAGTAATTATGTGAAATGCTCAGTGTTACAAAATTGGCATCCCATTGTAAATTCAGTTTTTATATCCTCTTCTTTTTTCACTTAAATTTATATTTGAGCATTTACTATGTCATTAAACATTATCTGAAAATGCAGTTTTAATGGCTTCACAATAGACTACTGTAAGGAAATACATAATACATTTAACTAATCCCCTATTGTTAGACATTTAAATTGTATCCAATTTTTCACTATTATAAAAATGTTAGCAACAGTCTTGTATGTAAGCTTTTGACTATATATCTCAGATTGTTATTTCTCTGGGATGGACTCCTTGCAATAGAATTACTACCTAAAAGTTCATGAATCTTTCTAAGGCTCTTGAACATATTGCCAACTTACCCTCCCAAACGGGTATATGCGGTTACAGTTTGTTAAGTCCTTTGCAAAGCATTGATTCTAAACCCAACAAACTTTAGAAATAGTCTGTTTTCTTCTGCTCTCAGGCTGAGATGTTCAAGAGATTTCAAATCAAATGTTCACTTCATTACTTACTTAGGTGACTTTTCTTCCTAGGGGGACCAAAATGTGTTTGTGGCCAAGATATTCTAGTCTTCTAGCATTTCCCCTGGGTTATTCAGATAATTTGACCTAATCAAAAGATTTTGTTTAAAAATGAGAGATTATGCCTCTGGCTGGGTGACCCCATTATCTAGATCAAATTTCTTCCATTTTTCAGTGTTTGTTTTGAGCAAAGCAAAGTTACCTGTCATCCACATACTTTTGGAAGGGAAGAATTAGTAATCTTGCTACTTGTATAAATGCCGAAGGTAAGGCTTAGAGAGCTTGGCACCATGTGACCCATAAAACATGCGATAGAGCCATGATTCAAACCCAGGCCTGCCTGTGTATAGAGCCCCTGTGAAGTCCTCTGTACTATCTTGATATCTAATTATTAGATGTGTGGATTTTTGTGATATAAGCAAAGTTCTTATTGTTGCTGAATCCTAAGCCTTTGGCATTAAACCAGATTGGAATGGAGGGATTTATTACTTTCTCTCTGCATTCAATCACTCATGTATTCAGCCCGGTTTATTCAGCACTGTCTATGTGCCAGATCTTATGTGAAACTCTGTTCTTCAAGATACCTGGATTTGTAATTCAGGAAGCCAAAGTTTATTTTGGTCAAGGAATATTGAATTCCCTACATCTACTGTGTCAAAAAGTACAACACACTGGCAAAGATGAGCAGGCCCAAATAAGTCCCAGGATTTGCTGATGTCAAACTTTATATGCTCCAATTTTATATTGGACACTTTATATGCTCCAATTTCTCTAAATTAACACAGTGAATACTCTGAAGAGCCTTTACTGTTGTTATTTGTCAGGCCTCAGATTTTTTTCCATTTATTTTCTCCCAAGATATCTTTGCCTACAACTATATTGTTCAGTGTGTTTAGGAAAAGGAAATAACAAAGTGATGTGGTGTATCAAAAAAATAATACTAAGAGCAAATGGAGAAAAATGGGGCTGAATGCATAAGGAAACCACACTTCAGGTGACATTGATTTGTACCCAGGAATGCCTAAAAGGCTCTCTAGTGATTCTAAATACTTAAGAACATATTCATTTCCTTCTAGAAGAAACCAAAATTACCCGGTAATTTAATTCTTATTGAACAAGAAAGGCAGCCAGTTACGGACACACACACACACACACACACACACACACACACACACACACACACACAAACTCGCTGGTTTTGCTTTGCCCGTTTCCATGTGCTTGAGACTGAAGGGTTAGTAATATATTTACGCAATGTGAAATGAGGAGGCAAACTTGAACTATTGTTAGTATGGCCTTGGCTTCTTGGAATGTCAGCTGATCCATCAAGGAGTTGTAGCCAAATTGCCTATGACAGAATATTTTCTCTTAGAGAAGCAGACACATGCCTATCACACAAACTTGCTGTTCTCAACAAAAGTAATGAAGGTACTGGCAGTATGAGGAGTTAATAAATAAAAGAGGGAGTAGAAAACTTTTCAGAACACATTTGTATTCCTTCTCTTCACTCTTCCTTTTATCTGCATTTATTCCTATCCCTGACAGAGTTGTTTATTATCTCCTAAAGTTTTGTAGGGTTTGTTTGTTTGTTTTTTTAAATTACATTCTTGTTTTACCTAGAAAGAGAACTACTATTTGATTACTGACAGGTCCATTTTGGCAGAAGAATGTCATCTGAAAAAGGTTACTGTGAGATATAAAAGATAGTTTACATGCTCTATTTTTAAATGGCCAACACCTTTTCTGTATGAAAAAAAAAGACAGAGTAGTAGAAATACGCCTAAGAAAATAAGAGTGACCTTTGCTGGAAAATACTATCTTTACCTTTTATTCAGAATGCATAGCTTTATAGCAAGGAAGAGGCCTTTCTGCTGCTACACAAACTTCTCTATGTAGAAGATTTTCTTCCCAGGTTCTTTGCAGAAAACAACCTACCTGATTTGTACAAAAGAACACTGCTCTCTAGTGGAATGAGGGGAAAGAAATTCATTACCTCATTCACTCACTTTTCTTGCCTTCTTGGCAGCCACTTACGAAAGGCGGCTGAGCTTTGTCCTGGACTTATGACATGTTATGATATATGGCTACAATTATTGTGATATTATATTGTGAAGTGGTTTTTCTCTTGTAATCAAGCAAAAATCTTTTTCCCCCAAACCTTCTTTTGTAAATTGAAACCAGCAGGCCTCCCCATCCCTTACTTCTCAGCTGCTGCCTGTACCAAAAAGAAAAAAAGCCTGCAACTAATAATGATTTAATTTACACAGGAACTTGCAATAATTTAACTCACATCAGGTTAATTTGAAAGTGATTAATGGCAGCATTTATGGGGCTGGAAATTTTTAATAATGCTCTACTTGTGAATTTATGGCATTCGTGTTCCAGACCGTGGGCTGTCTTTTTTGTTGTGCTCATCGTCTATCTCCCTCATCCCCACACGTGATGTTCATCCCTCCCTTTTCTAGGGATAGAAAGAAATAGATTTGCAATGCCACATTTCCTGTCTCAATGGGAGGGGTTACAAAATCAGTACAAATTTGCTCAGGTGGGGCATTCTTGGCCCCAGAATTGTGCCATACACGTCATTTTTAAATAATTCTTGCAGGGATTGTGGGCTCCTTTGATAACCTTGATCACCATACTCAGACATTCTCAGCTGGCCACAAAAAAATGGACTTTCTGGATTGGCCCTAGTGGTTTCATACCACTGAGCTGACACAAATGTGGTTAGGAATATATAGTAACAATGCATTCCAAACAGATACACACATTTTCAGAAATTAAACCTGCAGCCAACAGCCCTCCAAAGATTTATGGTCAACACGCCTTATTTCTAAGGCCCTAAAAGTATCTTTTAAATTGGTTCTTCTCTGCAACCTCCCCATCCCAGAGGATAAGAGAAAGTCCTGATTGGCTCAGAATCATCATATGTAAATGCGTATACATGTATGATACCAAGTAAGGATGCACCATTGCCCGCTCCCACCACCACTTCTAAATTCTATCCTTTATCTGATTGTCAGTCCAGAGAATTTCAGTATAAAACCATAAATAACAATTTGAGGAAGCGACATTTTGTTTCAGAGTTGGTTAGGAGCAAGGTGAGCTAGAAGCCACATCCTTAAACTCGGAGTCAGTGGTATACACTAAGCTCATCCCACAACCCACTCAGGTTCTGTTGATCACCGTATAGGGTGGTGAGGAGCAGAAGTCACTTGCAAAAGCAAGAAAGGTTTTTTGTGAGAGTGAAAAGCATACTTCCCTTTAGTCATATCTAATTTTACTTTCTCTCTTCCCCTCATATCTGGGCAAAATTAGCAATCTCTAATTTAAAACTCCCTCCAGAAACCAAAAAAATAAATAAATAAATTAAATAAATAAATAAATAAATAAATAAATAAATAAATAAAACCCCCTCCAAAAAGCATTAATTAAATTGAGCAATGTGTGTTATAGAGACGGCAGTAAAATGACGCTTCTTCAAAAAGTTCTCTCTCCCAAACCAGAAAAGCAAGCCTCAGCTTAAAAATTCTGGTCAGTGGGATGTGTTGGTTACCATTTTCATGTGTGTATGTACAAGGGTACACCATTGCTCAGGTGGTAAAAGCTGCCACTGAAAGTAGGCCTTGTGAAGGGGTAGGAAGCACACGGCAATGAAAGGCACATTCAAGCTTCAGCACTTCCACCATAACAGTTTGAGGCTTGAGTCCTGAAGGTCTATGCAACTCATTTTTTCATCTTCAGAATTACCTACATTAAAAATTCTTATGGGCATCAAATAATGCAATATATGAGAAAGATTTCTGAAAAAATATGATGTACTGCACATATTGAGGAGTTTGAATACTATCTTGGCTCTATGCCAAAAAGCCAAGAGGAACTCTATTTCAGAGTGTGTGAACTCTGGTTTCTTAATCTCTCTGAACCTGTTTCTGCTCCAGGCAAAAAGGAATAACTACTTCGTTCCCAGGGTTGTTGTGAGGCCTGGAAATAATGTATGCCAAGCATCTGGAATAGTACTTGGCACATAATAGGGGCTCAGAAGATGACAAGTAGGGCAAAAATGTGCTTGATACGGGTTAGAGATAGTGCATGGCAAGTACCTAGTTCAGTTCTGGTTATACAATAGGTGCACCATAAATGCTGAGTGGGATGATAATGATAGTGACGATAATTAGGGGATGATGATGATGATAACAATGATAAAGATGATGACAATTATAGAGAAGAAATGCTGTATATGATAGCTGGAAGTTTTTAGCTGGAAGCAGTATGGTGTTGCCAAAAGAATCCAATGTATTCGAGTTCGAAAACTGAGTCCACTTCTTAGTTCTATCTTGACCTTGAGCAAGTTATTAGTTCTCTGAGCCTAAACTTATTAATCTGTGTAAGTTTTGGTACTGCTTAAAGATGTTACTAAAAAATATGATCCAACTACTGGCATCTAGTATATTCTAGATATATATTAGCCCCATTCCCCTCCTTCTGCCTTCAGCATACATATACAAAACAGCTTGTTTTATTTCATTTGCTTTGAAGTTTTGGATATTGGGATACTCATCTTCTACTTCTTGAAAAGGAAATTTTTGCTTTGTTTTATATATATAGATTCATATTCCATTGCTCAGAGCTAGTCATTTCAGACCAGTTATATGCAAAGGGAGTAGTGGGAACAAAAATCTCCAGCTAAGAAGTCACTTTTCAGCAACAAACCCTACAGAAGAGGCTACAGTTGAAAGCTAGTTATATTGGCCATAGTCAGCTTCTCTTCTCAACTATCCATGCCCTTCCTCCCAAGCACAGTACATACTCCCCATTTCCCCAACAGAGGTAATCCACTCCTCTCCCTCCATCCAACTCAAAGTCCAGTATCTCCAGGAGTTGCATAGTCCTCACCATCATGTCTAGACCTGCCTTCTCCAGGTCCAGCAACCTAAGATCTAAAAGAACAAGTTATCTGCAACTTTCCATGGATTTATCATTAAACAAGATTAGAGCAGATGCAGGATACTCACAATGAAAACTTTAAAAACAAAAAAGGGGGGGAAGATTTTATTGACAGCAACTGTAAAGCCTCTCTGCCTTGAGCGTAGTTCCTTAAATAGCCCAGGATTCTTGGACCTTGTTCATTATTCTCCATGAACTCAGGCTCAGAACAATCTGAGGTTCTTCCTTATCCATCATCCTCCGTGGCCATATTTGAAATGGAAATTGAGACCAATGTACAATTTGGAAACTACAATTTCTGCAGGTTGTTTCTTACCCATGCAAATATGGGATATCGAGGGTTATTTTAGAGTTTCATGAGTAAAAGGGGATTATTAAAAGGTCAGACACATGGTCTTTTGGCAATATAGTTTCTTCCACAATTTAGTAGAACTCTGATCCACTTCTTTGCAGAGAATTTATATTCCAATAACCCCTGACAATGTTGAAATTCACTTGAGACTGGTGCTTCTGAAAAAGAATGATAGTTAAGAAGTCCTCCACACGTTTGTGTTCTGGGAAACAATTAACTGCAAAGGACCACCCTTTTGAATATGACTTAGATAAGACTCACAGATGCCTCCCCTGGTCTGCCTATGAGAAGGCCTCACATAGACCTTTCAAATTTCCATTCTCATCTCATGAATGATTACCTGAACTGTTTGTCCCCATTGACCAAACTGAATACCTGATCATTTGACTTTACCAAACTTTAGTCAGGCTTTCCTTCTTTTCAGGTCCTGGAAGTTTGTCTTTCCCCTAAGTTTAAGCAAGCACTGAAATGCAGAATGACTGTTGTTAATGAGAATCAGCTAACTGGAGAGAAAAGTGTTTTCAAAGCAACTTTACAATCATGCCACCCACTCATCGCACTCCCACTTCTTTCCAGCCTTGTTTACTCCACTTATAGAAGGAAAGCCTCATGAATGGACCACATCTCTTCCAAAATTTGGGGAAATTTCAGCCTTTATTTCTTTTAAGTACTCTTTCTGCCCCTTTCTCCATCTCTTCTCCTTCTGGAACTCCCATAATGTGTAAATTCCTTCACTTGATGATATCCCATTAAATCACATAGGCTTTCTTCACACTTTTTCATCTTTTTCCTTTGTTACCTTACTAGATAATTTCAAATGACTTGTCTTTGAGTTCACAAATGCTCTCTGCTGCTTAATCAAATCTGATGTTGATGCTATTTCATTTTTCAATTCATTCGCTGTATTCCGCTCCAGAATTTGGTTCTTTCTTATTATTTATATTTTTCCATTAAACTTCTCATTTTGTCCTTGTATTATCTTCCTTATTTTCTTGAGTTATCTTTTGTTTTGTTTTGTTTTCTTGTAGTTCCTGGGCTTCCTTAAAACAAATATTTCAAATTCCATGTCTGACATATTGTAGATCTCCACTTCTTTAGGGTCCATTACTGAAAAATTATTGTACTCCTTTGGTGGTGTCATATTTCCTTGATGTTTCATGTTCCTTGAAGTCTTACATTGTTGTCTTCACATTTAAAAAGTCAGTCACTTCCTCCAGTTTTCTTTACTGACTGGCTTCAGGAGAGGAATACTTTCACCAGTTAGCTTTGCTAGAGATTCTGAGGCTTTCTAAAACCTTTTCTATGAATGCTCCTGCTTCATACTTTTGTTCCCTCCTGGGTGGGGAGAGAGGTGACCCTTAAGATTACATTTCTTCTGTTGATCCTGCAAAGCCAGGGCAGATGCTGACAGCCTTCATTTGCTTTCTCTAGGGTGGTGCTGAGTGCTCAAGTTTGTGTGCTTTCTCCCAATCCCACTGAGTTGGGCTAGCCTTCTGTTCACACTCACCGGCTGTCTGCAAAAGTTCATATTCATCGCCCTCTGGGGCCTGCACAGGGAGTCAGCCATGGGATGTGGGGGGGGGGGTGTGTGTGAGTGAGGCATGCAGAACATTGGAAATGCCTGTGGGCCATTTGATAGGGTGTAGTCTGTAGGTGAGGTATGCCAGAAGCTCATGGGCAGGCTTCCTCATGGAGTGCATGAAAGAGTTAGTATGGGCCACGTGTCTTATGAAGTCTGAGCCTTGCCTGCTGTACTCCCAGCCTTTCTCTATCCTTCAGTCATATGGATCACCTCAGTATTCTGAATCAGGTGAGAAAGAATTAGGCCTCTTTGGCAGCATCCCACACACCCAGGAAGCCAGGCACTCACCTACACACACTAATTTTCCTCTATGGGGGGAATCATGGGTCAAGGCATCTCTCTTGGCACTGAGCTGTGCCACTTTGGGGTAGGGGTGACAGGAGTAAAATGAAACTGTTCCTCTTACCCTATTCAATGTCCAATCTCAGATTTTTTTTGCTCCAGTGGTGTACTAGAGCTTTTTGGATGGACTCTTTCACTCCCACAAAAGTATTTGTGTGTGGGTGACTGTCAAAATTGACGTGTTTCTGTTCTGTTTTGTTTTGCTTTTTGTTTTTGTGAGGAAGAGGGTAGAAAACTCCTGTTCCACTATCTTGCTTATGTCACTCTCCAGAAGGCTACTTTCTTTATCTGACCTTGGCAATGAGTCATTTTATCCAACTAAGAAGTATAATGGCCCTTGGAAGCTCCAGGACAAATGGAAAATCTCATATAAGTTAACCCAGTTGTTTTATGAATCTGAGTTAACGTATCCACCAGGTGTCACATTGAGCTCCTAAATACTTTTTACAAACTACCCCCAAAATGAAAACTAAAATAGCACAAGAGGATTTACAATGATGAGGTAGCCTGAATAGCATTTCAACCTATATGAGAGTTTGGAAAGAAGTTCTTCGAATATATATATATTCCAACATATACACACATATATGCTTATACATACATATATGCTTACACATGAAAACATGTGTGTATGTATATGTATATATATATACACAAAAACAAGAGAAAATTATTAATAACCCATTACTTTTAAAAAAGTATTTGAGCCAATTAAAATAAAAAATAAAGCAATTTAGGGACACTTGGGTGGCTCAGTTAGTTAAGTGGCCGACTTGATTTTTGGCTCAGGTCATGATCTCTGGGTCATGGGACTGAGCCCCATGTCTGGCTCTGTGCTCAGTGTGGAGTCTGCTTGTCCCTTCCTCTGCTCTTCCCCCTCCCCTCGCTCATGCTCTATCTCTAAGATAAATAAATAAAATCTTTACAAATAATAAAAAATTAAAGAAATTTAGATGAGACTAAAACCATAGGAATCTGTAATAAAGCATGATGAAGATGAAAATATAAGCATGGATTAAGAAATTCATTTGTTTAAAAAAAAGAAATTCATTTGTTTAGCTTTGAACTTTCTGAAAAGCATGGACAAAAGGAGAATAGGTTTGATCATATAGTTCTAAATATGTAATAAAAGTAAACATAATGAGTAACAGGAAGAGAAAATAATTTAGCATCTGTAACTACAATTCCTTTTGAAAAAGGTGAAACTCTGATAATGGAAGGCCTTTTGTTCTATAAAGCATGTTGACAGGCTAGGGAAGCCATATTAGGAAATAAGATATGTGCAAAATCTCTCCCCATAACAGCAAAAAAAAAAATTGGAGCTCTTGAAGCCACCTGGGGTGGGAGGGTAAGACAACAAGATTATAAAAGGTTTTGTCAACATGATTTGAACCATCTCTACTACCTCCAAAATTCTGAATAAAAGTTACTAAATTAGGGGTGCCTGGATGGGCTCAGGTCTTAATCCCAGGACCCGTACATGTCAGGTTCCTTGCTCAGCGGGGAACTTACTTCTCCCTCTCCCTCTGCCTGCCGCTCCTCCTGCTTGTGCTTTCTCTCTCACTCTCTGTCAAATAAATAAATAGAATCTTTAAAAATAAATAAATAAAAGTTACTAAACTCAAGAAAAGCTTTTGTTTCTTGAAGGAAACAGTAAAAATGTTGCCATTGTTTGTAAGTGTGCAGAGTATAAGAAAGATAATATTAGGAGTAGAATTGCAAATAGACGTACAATGAAAACAGATACTCCTAAAAATATCCAACATCATGGAGAGCACTTTTCAATATTCTATGACTTGGAATATTCCTATTAAAGAATTGTACAGCTGTATCTTAGGGGAAAATGATACCTTGGTCAAAAAGCTTAAGAGGAGAGACAACTTTTGTCTTAATTCTTTATATTTATGTCTTCAAAAATGGAAACTGAAACTATACGATAAGTTGTGACTTTGAAAATAAAGCTCTCAACAATTTGAAAATTTGTAATATTAAATCATCCCTTAAAATTAGCTTTGATAAAAGACAATTATATTAATCTTTAATTGTAACTTGGAAACTTTGGCACTATGATGGATCTGAGGAATATGACATAGACATACATAATTTGGGGGCTCATATTTGATAAAGAAAGTGAGTATATTCCTAAACCCAACATGAACTAGTGTGATACATTTTACACTGATACATTTTTTATTTAGGGGTAAGATTAGGAAGTTGAAAGATTGTGCAACTGAAATAGTTTTATTTAAAGGAAAATGTTCTACTAACTTTCTCCATAATTACCGAGTTCAGGCACTTTTCCAGAAAACAAACAAACATGTCCATTGATGGAAATACTTGACATCAACCACAAAAAGATCAACATGGCAGGTAGCAATTAAGAATATATCTTATACAATGGGTTTTAGGGTAAAAAACAAAAAACTAAAGCCAAAAGGTAGAGAAGAATGGGCTCCATATAGAGTAATGGTAGCCATAAACTTAAGGAAGAGGTTTACATGTAAACCATTCAGAAAGACTATCAGTCAGCTCCATCATTGTGTCTCATGAGGCTCTGCCTCAGAAAGGCAATAACACATACCATCTGAAACACAGGAAATTAACGATTATGAGGTTCATGGTTTCTGCAGTTCCAGGTTAGTATCATTATTTCAGTTTTTAATATTCACATTCTTTGTAATGAGTTTTGCATTTTCTTCAATTTTCTTTGGGCAAATATAATTTCAATTCCACATAACTTAATAGGGAAATTGTTTTAGGATACTATAGGAATAAAAGGTGCCCTTTCATTTAGTTTCTCTTTCTTTTTCCTTCCCTAAGGGAAAAACAAAGTATAAGAAATACTAAAATGAAACTTCACTAAAAAATATGGTGCAAAGTTTTATATTGCTATTACTGGGGGACTATGTAAATAAAGTTCTCGCTATCACACAAAAACGCTGAGATTTCAGGGTGTACTCTAAAAAGTCTCCTTAATTCTCTTATGGTATTTTACTTTTAACTAGGATCAGTTGCTAGATTTTTAGGTCACCTCAGGGATGGCAGATAGATTTACTTTGAATATGAACTTTCTTTGTCTCTCTGTCTGTTTCTCTCTCTCCATACATATAAAGAAAGACTCTAATCTCAATCACTCTCTTGCCTTGTCCCACAAACCAACAAAATGTCCAAACTATCCCCACACTTCATGCTTCTGAACCATATCATCCAGAGTTCTAAATAGTCTTTTAACCCTGAAATTGACACAAACATCCATTAATACCTCACATGCCCCAACTCTATGCCTCTGAAAACATGATTGTTATATTGTCAGTATTTGGCACCTATGAGAAGTTGGGCCTCTGTCTACCCTCTTCATAATGAGATTGCCCTCTGAGCACTGAAATAGCAAGATTCAAAAGGATTAGATAAGACCCCATCAAAGATATCCAGCCATGTTTGTGCAACAGCGCAGCTTTGTGGGCGAGAGCACAGGCACCGGTCCTACGCTGCCTGGTGTGAGTTCAGGCCCACCCGTTCTGGTTGTGTGCACCTGGGCAATTTACTTAATCTACTGGTGCCTCTGTTTCCTCATTTCTAAAATGAAGATGAAAATAATAGCATCTATATTGTGTTATTGTTTTGAGGTTACATTAGTTAATAAATGCAAAGTGCCTTCAAGAGTGTGTGGTAGAATGTAAGTGCTAAATGTTTTTTCTCCCTGTTTATTGTTATTACCGTTATCATCATCATCGTCGTCGTCGTTGTCATCGTCATCATCATCGTCATTGTCATAGTCATCACTCCTGGCCAGCAAGATTAGCATATAATCAAAGCATATGTAGCAATATGTCTAAGGATATAACATATGTGAGTGTTGGGGATGAAAGTGGGTGGTTAAGATAAGCAGCTTCCCAGGAAGCCTGGGTGGCTCAATCTGTTAAGTGTCTGCCTTCGGCTCAGGTCATGATCCCAGTGTCCTGGGATTGAGTCCTGCATCAGGCTCCCTGCTCAGAGGGGAGCCTGCTTCTCTCTGCCTGCTGCTCCCCCTGCTTGTGCTTGTTCTCTCTCTGTCCATTGTACAGGGACATTGTAACAGTGAAATATCTAGTCCTGGGACCTTATGCTCATTGCTAATATAATATTTATATATATATATATATATATATATGTATATATATATATATATAAAACAATTCAGAATATATGTATACCAATTCAGACTGCCTTTTATTAAGGAAAAGGAAATGTTTCCCAAAGGCCTGGCAAATCATTGAACCAAAGAACCAAACACAGGCTCTATACCTGACATTTAAACACTTTCGATTTTATTTATAAAATGTACATGATAATATATTTTCCACCTAATTTATAAAGATTAGAATCAAATAAGGTTATGTAAGGTTAAATACTTTTGAATGTATCAAGCATAATAAAAATATTAACTATTATTAACATTAAGTCAGATAAAGACTAACAAAGTAAAGCTCTAAGGCATGTGTTAGGAAAACTGCAATTTTTAAAGCCCACTTCTACATAGATGTTCTGGTTAGTTTAGACAAAAATGGAAAGTCTTGATTTATCAAATAAATTGTTTTTCTACTGTATTTCATTCTACTACAGTAGACTTGGAGAGTTTGTATCTTGACAGATGCATAATCTCTCTGGATAAGATGAAACCACAATGATTATTCACATTAAGCCTTAGATTTTGCAGAAAAATGGAAAACATAAAAGAGGTTTCTAAAACCTTAGACTCATGGGAACCACAATTTCTCTCAATTGTATTTTCTTTTTTTCTAAGGTACTCAAACTGCTTTGGAGGGGATATTGTTCTGTGCATTTGAGTGAGATAAATCACTCATGTAAGCAGATGATCCCAGAATGCAGTTAAGATGAATGACCACAAAGCATCGAGGGGGAGATATATTTATAAAATTAAGGAAATATTTCCTCAATTTTATAAATGTATATATAAATTTATGGGTATATATATATATTTAAGGAAAATAAGTAGCTGCTCCATATATATGTGTGTATCAAATATATATATGTATATATGTATCATAACACATATGTATACATGTATCATATATGTATACATGTATCATATGTGTATATGTTATCATATATGTATACATGTATCATATGTGTATATGTATCTGGTGGCTATGTCTGACTTATAATGATAATGTAGATATGGGAGAGAGTCAGAAAACAGGGCTATGCAAAGAACGACTACTGACCTAATTGTGGTAGCGATAAACTAGGGTTTAAGATATCCAGGGCATATTAAACTCAGGTTTCTTGGTAGCTTACATGGCCATCTAGATAGATCCATTCCTGTATGATGGCACCCAGCCACCAGAGTGTAGTATTACTGACGGTACCCAGTGATGGTACTGTCCTGTTACCCTGGGTAATAACTGGTATGAATTTCTCTAGAAAGTAAAGTGTATCAAGGATAATAATCTGTGTGTCCAAGGAGAGAAGTTTGGTGTGGTCATTGCCAGATACTGCTTTCTCCCTTTATCTTTGTTAGTAGGACTCAGTTTTGTTCAGAAAGCAAATGTGCAGGAAAAAGCTTAACTGCAAAATGGCAAGAATGGCAACATGCTTGGTATCTATTCATTTGTTTGCAGCAGAAAGTTTGGCTGTATTCTGTATTCTGTATTCTGTATTCTGACCTTGTATTCTGACCAACAAGATGGAAATCTACCATAAGAAGAAGTTATATATTTTTTCATGTTAAAAAGAAAGAGGTGGGGGCGCCTGGGTGGCTCAGTCATTAAGCATCTGCCTTCGGCTCAGGTCATGATCCCAGGGTCCTGGGATCGAGCCCCACATCAGGCTCCCTGCTCAGCGGGAAGACTGCTTCTCCCTCTCCCTCTACCTGCTATTCTGCCTGCTTGTGCTCTCTCTCTCTCTCTTTCTCTCTCTGTCAAATGAAAGAAAGAAAGAAAGAAAGAAAGAAAGAGAAAGAAAGAAAGAAAGAAAGAAAGAAAGAAAGAAAGAAAGAAAGAAAGAAAGAGAAAGAAAGACAGACTTGGATGGCTGCTCTTTGCTTTTTGCCTTTTACTTGTCTTTCTCTGTAGAGGACAGTTGTAAGGCTAAGGTGGTGAGCACGGAGCTGGAAGGAAACTGGGTCATCGATGACTTTCTCAGGCACCTGTCCCATCCCTACACTCTACCTCCAGATTTTGATGGATGTAAGAACAAATAAAAGCACCTACTTGATTAAGCCACTAGAGTTGAATTATTATTACATGTAATGGAACATAATCTTATATGACGCAGCAGCCAAAGTAAGTTTTTCTCATTATCTTATAGTGTGGCACTCTTACCGGTGGAGATAATTTTGGCTAATATTAAATTACATGTTAGACAAGTATTTTCCAGTTATCATTTCATCTTGATTACTCCAAGAAAAAAAGTCTCAGTTCAGTGTCTGTATGTCTTAAACAGCTCTCTAAAACTTGTTTTCTCCCTTGTAACAAACAGAGATTCACTTCAGGCTAAGAGCCTTTGTTAAGCATCATTATCCAGCAAAAATTTAATAACATTGTTCTGTTTCCATTAAGTTTGGTTTATAGTCACCTTCTTGTTCTAGCATAGGGTTACTGGTTTTCCATTCATGAAAATGACCAAGGTTTCTTAAAAAACAAATTCAAATCAAAATGTGAATTAATTTAAAAAATGTCAAGTAAATACAAACAAAAATGATACAGAGTGGGGGAATTTTTGACAAAGAAGGACAATAGTATATAAATGACTCAAGTTTGGTAAATTGAGTCCTATATATCCAATTCTGGTACTAGGCCTTCAAGAACAATTGCAGACTCACTAACACTTTGGGGCCATGTTCTCTTTGTCCGTTCAAAACAGCCTTGACAGAATTTAGCCTGTTGGTCAAATATCCTCAGTACTGAAAGGTAACTAAATTAGGAAAAACTATATGCAAAATTTCTTTACCTCTCGCTTCACTCATAAAGAGGATACTCGTCTAGATAGAGTTACCAAAATCTCAGCCTAAATTTCATCCTTTTAATCCTAAAAAATATTCTAGAATATTTTCTATACAGATGATCAATCAATATTTGTATAGTTTCAGTTATTGCAGAGAAGGGTAACTGTTAGACATATTCTGTTGAGCTAAGATTGCAGCTTTATCACCTAGGATCATTTACTCAATAACGAAATTTATTAAAACTTCATCATGAATACTGAATGGCAACATGCTTGGTATCTATTCATTTGTTTGCAGCAGAAAGTTTGGCTGCTCATATAAATATTGTTTGCTGTTGCAAGTTCTGTTTGAGAAATTTTAGGTTCCAGTGTTTGGGCATAATCTTATAAAAAGATAGATCAAAGCAAAGGTCAAATTTTGTAGGAAAATTCAAAACCAAAGCTCTGCTATTGTGGAAAAGGCAAGCTTAAAATTATAAATAACAGATTCTTTGATGTTATAGTTTTACCAAATGTCCTCTCTATTCATTGAAATGCCCAAATAATGATCACAGTGAATTTCTTCACAAAGGCTTTGTGATCCTGGAAATTTGTTCAGTAATTTATATATACTTTGGATGATGTTATTACAAAAGTAATTTCTTCATATATAAGCTATGTGCTTCTTCCTCTTGGTAATTCCAGTCAGTTCACCTTAAAAATAAATATATAGAAAACCATGCTCAAGTTACAGGCATGGAATGATGATGGGTTATTGCATAAGGAAAGAGAATAAGAAAATAATTCAAAAGACAAGGGAATGTTGTTGAAATGTGGCTTGGGGGGGTGCCTGGGTGGCTCAGTTGGTTAAGTGCCTTTGGCTCAGGTCATGATCTCAGGGTCCTGGGATCAAGCCCGGCAAGGAACTCCCTGCTCAGCGGGCAGCCTGCTTCTCCCTCTACCTGCCACTCCCCTTGCTTGCTTGTGCACACTCTCTTTCTCTCACTCTCTCTCAAATAAATAAAATCTTTAATAAAAAAAAAGAAGAAGAAGAAGAAAATATGGCTTGGATCTGAGGCATGCAGGTCTCCCACAAGATGGGGCCAGTACAGAGAACCACTGGCTAACCAATGGGACTAATGCAGCAGCTGAGGGCACCTGCTGGGCTGGGGAACATTTCCCTAGCTTCAGAGCTATTGTGAAAAGCACAGTGGAAAATTAGATATGTTCTCCGTGGAGCTGGCTCAGAGATTATATCCTAATTCTAAAATATTGGCCTTGAAATATTGTTTGTAGGGAGTATGCAATAAGCAAGGGAGTATGGGTTGAATGGAGGTTAAGAGATACTATGGCCTGCCTACCCCGGAGTGCCCCCCAACTCAGTATGGGACATTAAATGTTAGATCTCATGACTATCGGTAACAAAGAATTCTCAAGCTGAACTCTACCATTTCTGACTGGGCTAATATATTCCAGGTTAGAGAGTATTGCTGGGCTATTCTGGATTAGTCCAACAAACCAAAGCACAACCTCATCTTTGCTCCATTATCTTCAGGTGTTAAGTGGCAGGATGTATAAAAAAACTGGGATTTGGGCACATGTATGTGAGAGATAAGTAGCTGGTACAGTGGTAAACAATAATCACTGTCTTGGGGAAAAACACAGCTCAGGACAAAGCATCACTGAAAGCCAGTAAGGAAGTGAAGATAATTTGGCCAAACATGTGCAAAAGAGAGATCACAAATAGCAGTAATAATGCCAAGTAGATTTCTGTATTAGAGACAGCTTGCCACATCTCAGCTAAGCTTGGAGTGGTTCTTAACCTAGGGTGCCTTTAAAAAACAAAAAAACAAAAAACAAAAACAAAACAAAACAAAACAAAACAAAAAAAAACAAGGGCACCTGGGTAGCTCAGACGTTGGGCGTCTACTTTCAGCTCAGGTCATGATCTCAGGGTCCTGGCGTCAAGCCCTGCATCAGGCTCCTTGCTCAGCGGGGAGCCTGCTTCTCCCTCTGCCTCTGCTCCTCTCCCCTCACTAGTGCTCTCTCTCCCCCTCTCTCAAATAAATAAAAACTTTAAAAAAATAGAAAAATTAAAAATTAAAAAAATACAGGTTAGAACTCTACCTCTTTTGCACATAATGCTCACTATCTATTCAGAGATAGTAGTGTCCTAATACACCTAAAACTATTATAAAGTAACAATATAATTTGGACTTAGTTGGGTGTGCTCAAGTGAGCATGAATGTGAGGTGGTTTCTTTTTTTTTTTCTATCCCCTTCACCTATTATGCCTGTCTTCCAACCCCTCTCTCCCTGGTAACCAGCTGTTTGTTTCCTGTATCTATAAGTCTGTTTTTGTTTGGTTTTGTTTGTTCATTTGTTTTGTTTTTTGATTGCACATATAAGTGTGCAATAATACATACCATATGTATTTTTCTTTCTCTGACTTATTTCACTTAGTGTTTTACCCTCTAGGTCCATCCATGTTGTTGTAAATGGCAAGATTTTTTTTATGGCTGCATAATATTCAACATTGTGTGTGTGTGTGTGTGTGTGTGTGTGTCTGTGTGTGTGTGTGTGTGTCTGTGTGTGACATCTTCTTTATCCATTCATCTATGAATAGACACATAGGCTGAGGTTGCTTCCATATATTGGCTATTATAAATAATGCTGCAATGGAAATAGGCATGCATGTATCTCTTCGGATTAGCGTTTTCACTTTCTTTGGATAAATACCCAGAAGTGGATGGGATCGGGACGGAGACAAACTATAAGAGACTCTTAATCTCAGGAAACAAACTGAGGGTTGCTGGGGGGTCAGGCGGTAGGGATAGGGTGGCTGGGTTATGGACACTGGGGAGGGTATGTGCTATGGTGAGTGCTGTGAAATGTGTAAGCCTGATGATTCACAGACCTGTACCCCAGGGGCAAATAATGCATTATATGTTAATAAAAAAAAATACCCAGAAGTGGAATTGCTGGATCATATGGCAGTTCTTTTTGTAATTTTTTGAGGAACTTCCATACTGTTTTCCATAGTGGCTCCACCAATTTATATTGCCAGCTACAGGGTCCCAGGGTTCCCTTTTCTCCACATCCTCACCAACACTTGTTATTTTTTGCCTTTTTGATATTAGCTATTCAGACAGAGGCGAGGTGATATCTCATTGTGGTTTCAATGTGTAGCTCCCTGATGCTTAGTGATGTTGAGTATCTTTTCCTATGCCTGTTGACCATCTATATGACTTCTTTGGAAAAATCTCTATTCAGGTCCTCTGCCCATTTTTTAATTGGGTAATTTGGTTTTTTGATACTATTGTGTAAGTTCTTTATATCTTTTGGATATGAATATGTTTTGAAAGAGATCTAATACATACGTTTAGATGAGAGCAGCAGGCTTTTTTTAAACTTTCACATTACATAAAAGTGTCATTGCTGAGGAAATGTGCTGCTGCTGACTGTTGGGAGGCAGAGCCAGTTTTGAAGAGTTAAGCAATAATTGACACGGCCTTCAAAGCGACGAATGGCTCCCATGTTGAGACCACATATTGCTATGTTTACTTAGAGGCTGAGTTGATGATAGGCTTTATATTACATGCAGAAAAGAAATGAGAGTATCTGAAAGATGTTTCATACTAATATTATTGTCAACACTGAGAGAGATGCTGGTTTCTGATGTGAGCTTTGCAGGTTTTGAGCTCTTCATGAGGAAGTAGAGTTGGAAGTTTTAATGGAATAGTCAATTAGCATTATTCAGGGAACTGATTCATAATATAGAAATGTGTTTAGAGAAATGTTATAGGGAAGGAGGAAGTGAAAAAATTATTTTTTTTATGTTCAGAATGATATTGTTCTGACATTTAGTAGGTTCTCCTGCCATTCTTAAAACTGTAAAAAATAATTAGATTTTTAAAATTTAAGTTTTAGGTAGTAAAAAACATGACTACATCAGTTCTAAGTGGTTTTTTGGCCAGGAAGCCTGGTCCAAGAAGTTGGTCAAACATGGCTATACAGAGGAGTCTAGGAGTTTTCACTAAGTGAAGTAGATAGGACTCCACATTTTAAGAGAAAAGACTAGATATTCTTATCCAACTTTTGGATAGCTTTCCAATTGCAACTCAGCCTGTTCACTGTATTTTGGTTTTATATCCACTCTGTGTAGTAGATTGGGTGTCATTATATACCAAATTCTAAAGTTCAAGAATGTTAGAATTAAATTTTGGACGATCTAAGATGATCCCCCAAATGCATAGTAACTAATCAGTAAATGAAAAATTAACAATATAAATTGAAAATGCTAAAGTCAGTCAGAGGAAAAGAGTGATCAGCAGACACTCCAATGTAAAAAGGTGAACCCTTTTTAGGGCTGACTGCTTTCTGCATTTCGTAGTCATGAATTATCAAAAAATGGTGGAGCAAAACCTAAGTTTCAACTTTAGATGTATCTATGGTGAGAATATGAGTATGAAAATGTGTGCTTGGAATGTTCTTAGAGAGCTCATTGACCTTCGCTCTTCTCCTAAAGATGTAATTTATTGGGTGTTGTGAATTTAATCCATCTAAAGCTCCTGAGTGTATCACCTATCTTTCTGTAACTCAATTTGGCCAGCTCCCTCTCTCTCTTGAGACCATGAAGATCCTTTTAAGTCTCTTTATTCTCAGAACATGAAGGCATTTTATATTTTCTTTAAAATGGCCATATCTATTTTAGGTGCAGCTCTATCTTGATACACAGAGCTTCTTGTAGGCAAATAGAAGTTAAGTGGGAATCTTTGGAACTGATTCCTTTTTGAAAGTTTTTATATCCACGACATTAACATGAAAATATAATCTCTATCTAAAATGCCCTACTATTCATTCTCAGATAAGAGGAAAGAACATAGTTTTATACATATTCCAAGGCCATCAAATACCAAACTAGTGACAAATAGCAGAATAGGGCTACTGCACAAACTTTGATAATCTAATAAAAAGTATCTTGATTGAGAGCTACCCAGCCAAAATATTTTAATAAGTGCCCATAAGTTATAATATTCATCAAAAAGCTCCAGGATGCAATGTTTTTGGTTCAGACTAGTTACCTCTCTCCACTCCTTTACTTTCTCTCATGTTCCATGTTGAGGAATCCTTACCAAGTAGCTGTTCCATTTTCCTACTAACCTATGAATAAATATCACTCCATCCTTGCACTTCCATTTCTATCGTGTATGTATTCCTGCTTCCTCTCTCTTGATTCTCATCAGTCTTCAAATTTCAAGATGCCCTAACATGACAGAATAGTGTAGGTAAAGCCTTCCCCTAAATTTCCCCAAGAAGTCAGGGAACAGAATGGTCTAATAAGGACCACCACTTTCTACCTCTGTGTACCTGTGTGTACTTTACTACTCCTGTAGGGGGTGCACGTCTGTAGGACTGTCTTCCATCTACTATCCCATAGGCACAGAAGCATCTTACAAGAACTGCAGCATGCATACAAGCCCAAGGTTCTTGATCTGACAAAGCTTTACCATTTGCCAGTGCAGCATTTCCTGGCCACCCATGACTATAGTCCCAATAAGGCCTTTCCACTGCAGTGCTACCCTACTGGTGCTCATTAAAATGCTAAACTGTGGTGAGCACCTGAAATGAGCAGTGTTCCAGAGATCTGATGTCTGGGCGGCATGGAGTAAACTCTGCATCTATGGAATGGCTGAGCTGCTTTCAGTCATTCACACCCCTCCTAGACTGATCTTGACCATGTTAGCCTGTGGCCTTGGAAAAGTCCCTTAACATCTCTACCTCTTTGGACTTTTTCTCTAATAACAACATAACATCTCCTAGGTCCTAAAATGTGATTATTTCTTATTTACATATTAACATTTAATGAAATGGAAACTCATCATATAGCCAAATATATTTTTTAAATAGCATCTCTCCATTATCGCAGGGCCAAAAACTGTCTTTAAGTCAATGGTGGGTTCTACCCTCAGCAGAACTTTGAAAGGAGAAAATATCATAATAATGATTTGAAAGTATCTGAAAGATAAATACAGATATCCAGAGTAGGGTAATAATTTAGTGAACCTTCAAATAAGCAATCTTTAAATATTGTTTACTTAGGCGTTTATTTTGTGACATTAAGGGAATAATTGGGTTTCTTCGGGCTCCTGGTGTGGGCATCGGGGACTTTTGCAACTTAAATATGCCTATGGTCAGAATACCCACCCAAGATATGTCAGTGCTGGCCAAGACCTTTTGTTTCTTTCTTTTCCTCTTTAATTTATTATTCCCTTTGTTGGAAGAGTATAGTAGCCAGGATCTTATGAGGGCCCCCCGATTTTCTGCTGTACATGCCCTGTATAATCCTCACGAATGTGTGCTTGTTAGCATGTTACGGTATTGCCCCCAGATGGCAAAGGGAGATTATGCTAGGTGAATCTGATCTAACCAGGTGAGTCCTTTAAAAGTAGAGCATTTCTCCGGTTGGCCACAGAAGAGGAAGTCAAAGAGGCATGTTCAGGCTCACATGGAAGAAAGAAATATCCATGCTGGGAACTAACTGGGGCCACATGGCAAGGAACTGCAGCTAGTGTCTAGGAGCTGAGAGTGGTCCCCAGCTGACAGCTAGCAAGAACATGGGTCTTCAATCCTAAACTGCAAGGAATTAAATTCTGCCAACACCAGCGATCTTGGAAGAGAACCCTGAGCACTAGATGAGATGACAGCCCCAGCTTCCTTTGTGATTTCAGCCCAGTGAGACTGTGAGCAAAGAGCCTAGTCACACCATGTATAGACTTGTCACCTCAGACACTACAAGATAACAAATTTGTATTGTTTTAAGCTGCTAAGTTTGTGAGCATTCATTGCACAGCAATAGAAAATAAACACAGAGGGACACGAGTTTACATTTTTTCCAGTTACGCAAATAGTCATGTGTAGGAAACTGAATGAGTTGGAACCTAGTGATGTTTTAGCAGCCCTTATTTCTCGGAAAGGTTCTTGATCTATGTCTTGGAAAGGTTCTTATCTGGCCTGTCTCGCCTTGACTCAAAAATTTCACTAGTACTTCAAAGAATGCAAAGCCCAACAAGGGCTGGGCTAGGTAATTCCTACAGTTCTTTGTATATAGGGGTTGTACTAAATTAACCCTATGGTCCCTTTCAACCCAAATATAGAATGATAGTCATATTTATGAGGTTTGAGTCGTTAATAACAACATGACTTAACCCAACAACACCAAATAAAGGACAGAGTTGGAACACAAGTATAGAGTTAATATTTCCTTGGGGCTCACCGTGTTGCCAGATAGTGTGTTTTCTATATGTATTAATTCTTTTAATCCTCACAGTAGTCTGCAGAATAGATGATATTGTCTATTTATAGACAGAGAAACAAATGCTTGAATAATTTATATAAACTGCTCAGAATCTCCCAGCCACTAAACGGTGGAACCAGATTTCAAATCTGGGACTGTCTGATTCCAAAGTAGAGATATTTTCACTGCAACTGTGATAACTTATAAAATGTGTAGAATAGATTTAAAATGAAATATTTTGAAAAAGCTGTTTCCTGAGGCTCCTGGTAGCTCAGTTGGTTAAACAGCGACCCTTGATTTCAGTTCAGGTCATAATCTCAGGGTCATGAGATTAAGCCCCATGGGGGCTCCATGCTGGACACGGAGACTGCTTAAGATTCCCCCTCATTATCTCTTCCCCTCCTGCTGCCCCTCTCCCTTCTCAAAAAAAAAAGGAAAAGAAAAAGCGGTTTCCTATTTCTCAGGGAACACTGTCCTAATCCCACTTTAGTATGTCATGGTTTGTAAATGTATGCAGTGAATGGGATAAAACAACATGCAAACTCCAGAAATAATTTTAAACACTTTTTTTTCATAGTTCAATTAATTCCTAAATATTTTTTAGGAATTAAAGTATGTGCATACTAAAGTTTGCACATTAGTAAAATCTCTAGGTACATGTAAAACCATTTATTATTATTAATACATTTTAAAATTTTCTAATGTTTGAAATAGCACCTTTTTTAGGAAAAAGTAAACATTTCCTCTTATTTTTTTTTCATGGAATTAGTAAGATATTGGTGTTTTTATCGCTAAGTTCACCTTCTGGGTTTTTGTTGTGTGTGTTTTGTTGTTTTTTTTTTTTACTATAAGATTAAGAAACAAGCCTAGAGAATAACTGTCGACACTGAATACAGCACTTAAAAAACAAGGAAGTCAATGAGTTCTGAATGCAGATACTGATAAAAGGTAAGAAGTAATAACTCAAATAAATGTCTATTTTTTCTGGAATTGAACTTGTTATAGTACAATGATAATTTCAGGCACACCATAATTTAAGGTTTAAAGGAAGCAATAGTCTTATAGATGTACATTTATCCTCTGAACTTATAAACATTTAAACAATATGCATCAGAGTGATAGAAAACAGGTATGCTGGCACAAAAATGCAGCTGTAGTGTAGCATATTGTCAAGTATTAAATTCATTTGCAGACCCTTGAAATTTCTTTTAGTATAAGTTAAATAAACATTAAAGTTACAAAATAACTGTCATTTGTCAAAAAGGGAAATGTAAATTATTCTGGGTGTATTTTTTTTTTAAGGATCCATATCAGCACCACTATCTGAAAACTATGGTGTTTATGCCTAAATTGAATATCTGTTTCATTCCTTTGAGACATTATTGGCTGGCAGCCTCTGCTTTGGAGAATGGATAAATTGGTTTTAGCTCCCCTTTGGTGGTTAGATCTGAAACCTAGGCCAGATAGTCATACTGAGGTCTTTAATTATGTGGTTTTAAAAATTCTGTTTATGTCTTCTGAGGAATTAATGTAATTATCATTTAAAGTTGGTTTCTTTCCTGTTGTTGTTGTTGTTGTTGCTGCTGCTGCTGCTGCTGCTAGGGACACTTAAATCTATGCAGGGAGAGGCTTTCAGAGTGCTTAGCTTGGCTTTTGTTTGAAAATGTATCCTTGAACCTTTTAGCTCCCAGACCGAGTTTGATAGGGGCCATTTAGGTTGGCAGAAGAACCAATCTTGGGTATAGGAGTCAAGTAGAGTTTGCCTCTTTACTGCATGTTAATTAAATAGAGTAATGAGCAGCAGGAGTTCTTCTACCTAGAGGCTAAGACACTGGAGACAAATAGCTGGGCCTGTTGTGCTCAGTTTTCTCATTTGCGAACTGGACATAATAATAGCTTCCTGACAAGGCTGAAATAAAGTTTTAATGATCTGTATGTGACTATTTTTCTTACGCAGAAAATGGCGCGTGAATTTAGATTTCTTTCTGTGTTGGCGGGGAGCGACAATACAGGCATTATTTTGGATTTCATTTTCTACTGGATGTCTGTGAATATGTATTTGTATGCCCACCTCATTATTACTGTTCAACACTATAAAGATTAGCACATCATTTATTTCTTGCATGAACCAACCACAAACTATGAACTTCTGTTTTAGGAATACTCTACATCTGAACCCCGCAGGGAGTGGTGATGTAGCTATTTTGCAACTGCTGAGAAAGGAGGAGGACCCTGCCCTCACTGCTGCCACCACAGGGCATGTGTTTCTGCTTTTTAAATTTTTGTCCTGGTATATTAAAAAGGCAGCCTTTCATGAACTGGCCTACAAAATTAAGTACAGTTTATAATATCATTGCCATGGAAAAGTGTTCTAAGTTTCCATTTAGTGACACAGGACAAACTTTGTACAAAACCATTCATATGTAAGGCCCTTAATTTTGCATAATGAGTACATATATTTTTGCAAACTTAGTATCTATCCAGCAGCGCACTGATGCTCTTAAAAAAAAATGGTTAGGAAAGGCCTGGGAATTATGAAAGGGAAATTAAGGCTACATACTTAACACAATGTAAGATTTTTTTTTTTCTCAGAAAAAAAAAGTAAGTTCTTTTGGTTGTCAAAGCCATGCTTTTTTGTTTGTTTTCTTAAATACATGTCATATTTCATAGTTAAATGTTTCTATAGATTAGAAGCCTTTTGCCATTTAAATAAAACATGGACCCTGGCTCTTAAAATTATGGAAATTATTTACAGTAGTATGTTTGCAATGACAGATGTTTTTTTAAATCACTTTGTTTTCATTTCTTCTTTGTTTTACAAATGTATTAAATTTCTAACACTGGATTTGAGTTAACTGAGAGTCTCTATAAAAAAAAGTGGAAATAGTGCCTAAAAGCCTCTTTACTGCATGTTAATTAAATAGAGTAATGAGCAGGAGGGGCAAAAGGAGAGAATGTTGAAATCAAGTTACTTCACAGACCTATACTTGAACAACACAATGCTGAATTCAGGCAGGGAGCATGGCATCGTGGGAAGCAACCTGGATCGGGCACTCCACTGGCAGCCTGGGCATCTCTGCAGCTGTTTCTCAGTGTCTCCATTTATGCTTGGAGACATGAATTAGGCAACTCTGGCAGTCTTTCACCTCCAAAAACCATAAGAACAGGCAAACCATTTAAAATTCTATAAATTTGAGACCTTTGGTGTCTCTTCAGCCATTTTGGAATGAGTTGCCTACACCATGATGACAGGGAGACATGTTACAATGGACAATTTGGCATATGGTATCATTTGTGATTATTTAGAATAGGCATTTGCTTTTTGAGTTTAGTCCTTGGGAAAAAAAGTGGTTTAATTGTTTGTAATCTTGGTAAGAAGAGAGAAAAATGAGTAAAGGGGATAGGTTGTTTTGTGTTTGGTTTTTTTTTTTTTTTTTACTAAAATAGAAATTAGGCTTAGATCTAAAAATTTTAAAAAGCTCTCTCCATTTTTAGGTATATATTTTGCTAAAAGATGATTAGAAGACTTCACACTTAAGAAGTTTAAAGCGAAAAAGGTAAGCTTTGTGGATTGCATCATTAGCTGATTAAAGAAAATGTTAACTAAAACATCACCATCAAGCATATGGACTGATCTAATTAGTTGATTACTAATTCAGATTTAGCGCTGAGTACCTTTACTTTGAACATCAATTTCAGCTTAATAGAAAGTTCTTCCTGCTTCTCTGCCATCATAGAAAACAAGGCTTGGCAATTGGGCAATTAAAGAAATGAACGAATGAATATTAGATTAAAGCCTTTCCTGACATCCATTTCAGAGTGCCAAAAAATGTTGTTCACAGCAAATTCATTAGAGAATAGGAAGCCATTTCTCCTTTCCAAACAAAATGGCACCTTTCAACTATATCAAAATCTCCTACCATCCAAATCTATATTGTTTTTAGTTTTTTGGGGGTTTTTTTTTGTTGTTTTTTTTTTGAGCATTAGTAAGTGCCTGGCCTTGTGCTCTATTCTGTGGATCTAGGGACAAATAAGATACAGCATCTGTCTTTAGGTATCACAATGTAGTGGATAAGAAAGTCACATTAACAGTCTCCTGTGATTACTGATGGAAGGAGGGAGTGGACTCTGGACATTACAGTGGAGAAGAGAGGAAACATGTATCACCTGGTCTGGGTTGGGTGGTAAGCATTAGTGAAGACAGGTCTATATTAGAACAAGGGGAAATGGAAGAACCTTCTGCCTTTCTCGTGCCCTTTATCTGGTTTTTTAAAGGCTGATATCATTACTTGGCTCCATTTCCAGTCTCTCTCACATTTCATCAAGGTTGCTTCCTCTCCCTTCTAAACCCTCCCATCCTTCTTCCTCTAGAGGCCAATAATCTTATCCTTGCAGTGACAATGGCCTGGAGGTCTACCAACTAATAATCTCATTAATTCTCATGATATCTTTTCACAAAAAATAATATATAAATGGCAATTATTGCTTCAATTTTACATATGTAAAACTTGAGCCACTGAAAAATGAAACAGATTTGCCCAGGGTTACACAGAAAATGGAGGAGCCAAGATGGGAATGAATGAAACACTTCATATCATACACAGTCACCTTGGGCTTCATTAATAGGCTTATTATTGTCACAGTAAATGTCAAATTTCATCTAGAAATATTATAACCATCTACAGGATCCAAAATAATGCAGTATAAATTTTAAAATCAGCATTCTAAAGATTTGTACAAAAAATATTTTATGTACTTAGTTTTTGTTACATCCATTACTATTCAGTAAAGTTGTAATATTGTGCAACAAAAATGCAATTCTTGGGTTGAGCCTGTGAGAGAGAGAGTGTGTGTGTGCGCACGTGCACACATGCACATGTAATGTTTAGTCTGATTATAATGGCAGTTTGAATGCTTGACTGGTCTATAGAGATTGGTAGTAATTAGCATGACAGACAAAAGGAGCAAATGTAGTCCATTTATGCCTCGAGCTGAACTAATTTTAGTGTTAAGCATGAATCTAATATCCATAAATAGGGAATAGTTATTAGGAAATATTGAAGTCAGAATCATATTTGTAGTTTTGCAGCAAAAGTATGAATTACCTAGCTTCAGTAACACCATGGGTTCTGCTGTTAAAGATAATGTTATAAATATATTGACTGGAGAAAACCCTGCTAGGAAAGTTAGCGTCTAACAATCCACAAAGCTTGAGTTTATCCTTTCTAATAAGTGTCAATGGTTTTTTTGGTAAAACATGTATTGAATCAAGAAACAATATAAATTTTACAGAAGAGTTGAAAACAGGACTTTTATACAATATACATATATGTTTATAAACTGTATCTCTTTCTGTCCAAGCAGTAAATCAATTTGTTTTACAGTACCTCCGTCCAAAGAAAATTGAACTGAATCAAGTTGCGATGGCATCAGGTGAATTGGAGGTTTGGGAATTTATGATCTCTCTGTCATTTTCATACTATTGTACTATTAGAAGAGAAATTCTGTCATGTAACTTCTAGATTAGCAGAGAAATGTAGAAACTCTAGCAAAATTGACTCTATCCCAACATATCTCAGTCCTATGCCCTTTCCACAACTTCATCATTGGGGCCTGACACACATGAAGGGGTAACTGAAAGGACATGTGGCTGAAAGAGACCCACAACTGTGTTGCCATTTGGATCAACTACTGAGTAAGTAATTTAACCTCTCAGGACTTAATTATTACAATTGTAGAGAAAATATAGACCTAACCAGTCATGAGGTTATTTTAAGTATCTTACTGATGACTATTAAAACAGGTCAGTAATACTCTGGACAAAAATACAGCATTAAAGGGGCGCCTGGGTAGCTCAGTAAAATGTCTGCCTTTGGCTCAGGTCATGATCCCGTGGTCCTGGGATGGAGCCCCACATCTAGCTCCCCATTCCGCAGGAAGCCTGCCTCTCCCTCTCCCTTTGCCTGCCACTCCCCCTGTTGTGCTCTCTCCCTGTCTCTCTCTCTCAGTAAATTAATAAATAAAATCTTTAAAAAAAATACAGTGTTAACAAATAGTGTTAACAAACATGTGCTAATAAAAACTAATTCAAGCTAAAAGACAATTTTAGCAAAATTACAGGATACAAGATCATACACAAAATCAACTGCACTGCAATGTAGTAGTAATGAACAGTGCAAAAATGAAATTAAGAAAAAATTCCATTTTTAAAAGCATAAAAAAGATAAAATAATTAAGAATAAGTTTAATTAAAAAATGCAAGAGTTTTACACTAAAAACTACAAAACATTATTGAAAGAAATTAAGGAGTACCTAAAAAAAAAAAAAGTATTCTATGTTCATAGATTGAAGGCTTAATATTGTTAAGATGGCAATATTCCCCCAGTTGATCTTCAGATTCAAAGTAATCTGTATCAAAATTCAAACTGGCTTTTTCTTTTAAAAAAAGAAAATTGACATAGTGATCCTAAAATTCATGTGAAAATGTAAGGGATTCAGAATAACCAGAACAGTCTTTAAAAAGAAAAAGAAAGTTAAAAGGACTCACACTTCCCAATTTCAATACTTATTACAAAACTACAGTGATCAAAACAATGTGGTACTAACACAAGGAAAGAAATAGATTTGAGACCTCAAAAATAAACTCCTACATTTATTAATTAACTTTTGCCACGGGTGAAAAGGCAAATTTTTAATACAGAAAGAGAAGTCTTTTCTATAAATGGTGCTGGACAACTTGATATCCAGATATAAAAGAATAAAGTTGAACTTCAAACTATATACAAAAATTAAATCAAAATGAATCAAAGACCTAAATGTAAAAGCCAAAAATACAAAATATTTTAATAGAAAACCTAGGCATAAATCATTAACTTGGGTAAGCAATGGTTGCTGAGATACCAAAAGCACAAGCCTAAAGATAAGATAAAAGATAAAATTAGTTGAACTTCATCAAAATTAAGAACTTTTGTGCTTCAAAGTTTACCATCAAGAAAGTAAAAAGATAACCTATAGGCAAGGAGAAAATATTTGCAAATTATGTATCTGGTAGAAGCTAAATACATAAGGAACTATTAGAATATAGGGGCACTTGGGTGGCTCAGTTGATTAAGTGTCAGAAGCTTGATTTTGGCTGAGGTCATGATCTCAGGCACACCCACACATGTACCCACACACACTTTCTCTCTCTCTAGGAAAAAAAAAAAGAACTTAAACAAAAAAACAAAACAGAACAAAACAAAACAAATAACCCAATTTAAAAATGGTCATAAGAGGGGCCCTGGATGGCAGAGTTGGTTAAGCACCGACTCTTGGTTTTGGCTCAGGCTGTGATCTTGGGGTCATAAGTTTGAGGGTGAGCACAGAGTCAGCACAGAGTCTGCTTAGGACCTTCTCTCCCTCTCCCTCTGTCCATCCTCCACCACCCCCTTCCTCTCAAATAAATAAATCTTTAAAAGAAAAAAAAATAATTGTCAAATTTCAATCAATATTTCTGCAAAGAAAACATACAAATGATCAATAAGCACATGAAAAACTGCTCAGCCTCATTAGGTTAATGCAATTAAAACCATAATGAGATACCACTTCACACTCACTATGTGGCTAAAATTTAAAAAACAAATTAAAAGGACAATAAGAAGTATTGATGAGGATATGAATACATTGGAACTATCATAGTCTTTGGAAAACAACTGGGCAGTTCTTTAACAGTTAAACACAGAATTACTATATTATTTAGCAATTTCACTCTTATGTATATACCTCCTGAGTTAAAAACCATGTTTACCAAACAACTGTACATAAATGTTTATTGCGGTATTATCCACAGTAGCTAAAAAGGGGGGGGGAAAAGAGGCGCCTGGGTGGCTCACAGGCTTAAAGCCTCTGCCTTCGGCTCAGGTCATGATCTCAGGGTCCTGGGATCGAGCCCCACATCGGGCTCTCTGCTCAGCAGGGAGCCTGCTTCCCCCACCCCCCCTGCCTACTCGTGATCTCTCTCTCTCTCTGTCAAATAAATAAATAAATAAAATCTTTAAAAAAAAAAAAAGTGGGGGGAAAAAGAAGTAACAAACCCAACTAATGAACAGAGAAACAAATGTGATATGCCTTCATAATGGAATATTATTCAGTCATAAAAAAAAGAATGAAATATAGATACATGCTATGACACAGATAAATCTTGGAAAGAGTATGCTCGCTAAGGTAAAGAAGCCAGCTACAATAGGGAACATAGTATATGATTCTATTTATATGAAATGTCCAGAATTGGTAAACTCATTGAGATAGACAGTAGATAGATTAGTAATTGTTAAGGAATGATGGGAAGGGGGAATAGGGAGAGAATGCTAATGGGTATGTTTATTTTTAGGGTGACTGAATGTTCCAGAATTAGATAGTGGTGATGGTTTTAAACCTTTGCAAATACCCTAAAAATCATCGAATCTTATGCCTCAAAAGGATGAATTTTATGGTATGTGAGTTATATATCAATAAAACAACAATAATGAATAGGCACCCCAGTATCACACTCAAGGCAAGAAAGATCCCAACAATTTTCTACCATATCTGATATTCTCATTATTAACTGGAGTTGAAGACAAATGTTGACATTAAGCATCATTTGGAAGGAGTCATTTTTTTTAAATAAATGATTAGTTTTCTGAGATGGATAAACATTTTTATGACTGGAGAAGACTAAAGATCCAGAGCTTGAGGCAATGTCCATTACTGGGGCACAAAAGTGGAAAGTTCTGGGGTACCTATTATGGACAGCCTGAAAAAGTTGTCCTCTTTTGAAAGAGGAAGAGAGATTAATTAAGGAATATAGGATTCAGAAAAAATGTTTTTAAAAAGAATGAAAGAGAATACACTTTCCATCACCAAAATTTTATTCAGACCTAACACTGCTCAGGAACATACTCCTCATGAAGTCATTCCCTATGTTTTAAGAAGCAAGGTTTAAAAAAAATTTTTTTTTTCTTCTTATGTGCTCTTTTGCATATTACGAATATCACACAGCACATTCTGTTCGACTCTGCAAGTTTATGTCCTCTAACCTTGTCTCAGGTTCTGTAAACAGATCCTTAACCTCAGGTGTATTAAGACTGTGGAATAATTACACAGGTATAAAAGCTAAGGTAAAGGAAATTTATCATAATGTCCAGTTCATAAAAAATTGTTTGTTCTATACCTATGGGGCTCAGGCCATGCTTATCAGGGGAAGCTTGAAGGAAAAATTTCCCTGGGCTGTTCATTCATCATGAATTACACAAAATCATATCGTACTCCTGTGACTAATATGCAGTCGTAATATTATTTTAGAACTACACTCTTATAGAGAAATGTCTACTTAGATAAATAAACTTTTAAGTCAAGTCTACATGAACATAAGGAGTGTGAAAAATTGTATTGTATCCATGGGCTATCTTAATTAACATTTTACAAGTAGTAATAATAGGTCACTGCCCTTGGCACAGTCACAAAGATATAACCCAGCAAGGAGAATGATCATTTGTTTTGGTTTGGTTTGGTTTTTTCCAGTAAGATGATGTTATGGTTATATAGTCACAGCCTAACAGACCAATTCAGTAGAACATTTAGTTAAGTTATCCCAAAGGAGGAAGCCAAATATATAGAGGAGGGAGTATTTTACTTGGGTTCAAACAAACTTAGTCCCAGTGTTTACCATTAAAATTTAGTTGGTACTATGTGTGAGAAAGGCCCAAACACGTAAAAAGTTTCCTACTTCCTTCCTCCATTCTTCCTTCCTCCTTCTCCCTCTCTCTCTCCCTTTGTATTTTTTCTATTCAATTACTGTCTAAGCCACCCTTGTCATAAGAATACTTTGTTGAAAGCGTCAATGCCATTATCTGACCGTCTCTTAAAGGAGGCATGAAACTACAGGCTAAAAAGTCAGTATTTTTTCAGAGCAGCTTCAAGGATCTAGAATAGAACCATGTTTTTGTTTGTTTTTTGTTTTTTAAGAATAGAACCATTAACAGAACTTTCTGTAATGACAGAAATGTTCTAAATATGCACTTTCCATGAATTCCACTACCAAGCATCTGAAGTAAGACTAGTGCAATTTAGGGCTCAAATTTTTAATGTAATTTAATTTACATATGGCTAGTAGCTGCCATATTGGACAGTGCCAGTTTGGAATTTTCTTTTAATCTTAATACTTAAATATCTATGAATGCATATACACTTACATCAAAAATATTTACATGAAATAGTTATATACATTATATATAATATATGATATGTATTATATATTTAACACATATATATATATAATATGCATTATCAACTCTCAGGACTTCTAGATGTAATATGAAAAGAGCAGAGGTCTAATTATTCAGAATATAAAGGTGAATCCATGCAGGAGGTAGCAGATGTAAATTATTAGGGATAAAATACATTGCATAACTTCTGTCTAGTCTTTGGATTCTCTTTTGGTTTGGTGGTTTAAAAATATCCAAATTCAGGCAAGTTCAGATGATATGAGTTGCAGGCGGTCTTCATATTCTTGGTCTGTTGAAGCTAAAAGTTGAACAAAATTATGGGGATAACCTCAGGAAGGTTGCATGATGCCAGGAAACATGGCAGAATACATGTAGAACTAATTCCAAATTCAGGAGGACCCAAGAGGGCCAGCCCTGGATTAGGCAGGCAGGTTTTCTCACTTCAGTTTGGCCAAACATAAATTCGTTGGAATCTAACTTGGAACTAAAACACTCAGGACAACTCCAGGACATTTGCAGATACAAAGATTGAGGACGTACAGGCTGAGTGAACAGAGACCCTACTGCTTGCTAACTATTTGGAAGTGTACTACTTTTTTTTTTTTTTTTTGTAATGTATGCTATTAAAGAGATTCTCTAGTAACAGTGAAAACCTGCAGGTGAATATCTAATCTCTACAGCAGGCTAAAGATTTTAATTATAAAGCTCCCTAAATCCTTAGACCACATCTGCCATGGATTTGGAGAGATTTCAGCTCAGCTCTGTCTTCCCCTCCCTCCCTGCTTTCCTTTAATCAAACTACTGTGTTTCAAAATAGAACATATCATTTTATTAGTGACTGTTTTCTATTGTTTTGTAATATTCCTCCAAATATTTGAAGCTACATTGAGAAAATTTTCTCTCAATCCTTGCAATTAATAAGAATTTTTCTTCTAAATCCACACAGCATTCCAAATAGCAATTGGTTTAATAAACAGAATTTGGCAACCAAGAGCACTGTGAAGGCATGATCAATCTATCTCACCCAAAAGCATTATTTAGATGTATTGAGAAAATCTAAAGCTATTGGCTGTTAACATATCCTCTAGAATTTTTTAAAAATCAATACTGTAAATTATTTTACTCAATGTGTAGTCTTTATAACTAAGATTTTATCAATCTAAGAGCTTTAGAAAAAGAAAAAATAAAGAAACATTTTCTGATGACTTTTGTGTCATGCCAAAGGCTTTAAATTTGTGGCATATTTAGTCCTCTGAACAAACTGTTAGGTAGATATTATTAACCCATTTCATAAATGAAAAAAAAAAAGCCTCAAACTAGTTTTAAAATGTGCTCTAAATCAAGCAGTCACTTAGTGCCAGAGTTAGGATAAGGATGCAAGTAAAGCTCTAGGAGTTTATAGTAATTTCAACCAGAAGAGAGCAAATTTAGTTGCTTATGAATTTATCTATGCACATGTATTTCCAAAGCTACTTGATTGTGTTGATTTCTGGACTTTCCTTTTTTTTTTTTTCCCCAAAGATTTTATTTATTTGACAGAGAGAAACACAGCGAGAGAGGGAACACAAGCAGGGAGAATGGGAGAGGGAGAAGCAGGGTTCCCGCCGAGCAGGGAGCCCAATGCGGGGCTCGATCCCAGGACCCTGGGATCATGACCCGAGCCGAAGGCAGACGCTTTAACGACTGAGCCACCCAGGTGCCCCTGGACTTTCCTTTTTAAGAGTGAATATATTATTATTTATTGCTATGTAACAAATTACTATCATAATATAGTGGTTTTAAACAACAACAACCATTTATAATCTCTCACAGTTCTGTGGATAAGGATTCTGTAGTGGCTCAGTTGGTGGTTGTGTCTCAAGGTCTAGTATGAGGCTACAGTTAGATATTGAATAGGGCTGCAATTATCACAGCACTTGACTGGAGTTAGGGGGTCCATTTCCAATGGGGATCTTTCAAATGCAGCTTAGAAAACTGGTGCTGGCTATTAGATGGGAACCACACACAGTTCCTTTCTATATGGGCCTCTCCACAGGGCTACTTGAATATTCTCATGGCATGGTAGCTAGCTGACTTTCCCCAGAGCAAGTGAGAGACCAAGGCAGAAATTGTAATGCCATTTAGCTTCCAAAATCATGTATCATGACTTTCACTTTATTCTACTGGCACCCAGAACAAACCCTGATTCAATGAGGGAGAGCAAGAATTCCAGGGGAGGTGGATCATTAAGTGCCATATTGGTGGTTGGTTACTGCAGTTCTTTTATATGAATTTTTTAATGGCGATCCTTCTAAAATGTGTTATTCATGTTCCTGCAATAGAAAATGGTATATTTAAAAAAAAAATAACCTTTCCTTTTTATGAGGTCAAGGAGACATCATGAACATCAATGTAGTATTGTGCTGTAGAACAATAAAAATTTCAGAGATAATTGAGGTATGAAGGGACAAGTGGTTCTTCGTGGAACAGCCAAAAGAGAGAGTTCTTTAACTGACCCTCCTTTGTTATATGACCTTATTATCAGAAGGGTATTTAAGTGTGCCCTTTCGCTAAATGCCTCCAAACTATATTTCTGTTTTTTATTAATAAAAAATGTTCTCCTCTTTTCCCCAATGCCAATTTCTGTACTTCACTGTCACTTTATACGGCCATCAGTGGCTCCATATTTTGCCACTTCAATTTTTTCTATTTCTGTTTGCACTGTCAGCAATTACTTCTCTATAGTTTCTATGTTCATTTCTTTTTTTTTTTTTTCCTGTCATTTAAACCATTTCTTAGTCTTGGAAAGTCCAGGAATTAAAACATCAAACTTTAGTTCACGGTAATGTCTTCTTAATTGTCCAATTACATCATGACATTTGTCGTCTTTCAGTTGTCTGGTTTTTTTTATGAGCATAAAACAATGCAAGTTGGGATTACATTATATAACCATTATGTTGAAGAAGCATAACCTTCAAAGTTCAATAAGGAAACAGCTTAATTCTCCCACCTCCATCCCCACTGGCACTACCTATTCAAATCTACTTTGTGGATCCAATTTGTTACCATCTTTAGATGAGTCCTGGGCATAATTTGTTTGGTCACTCTTAGATAAGAATAATAATATCCTCTGGTAATTTTGAGTCACCAGCTGTAATGTCTATTCCACAATAATAAATCAACTATGAACTTTACTCAAAGTAAAAGCTTCCCCTCTCCCTCAACTCGACATGTTCTAGGTGGGAATTTTACAATAGGACAGTAGGATAAAATGATTCACTCTTCTCTATTTCCCTAGCCTGTATTTCTCCCCTCCTCCCCAGCTTGCCAAACAGAAGTTTCTTATCCTTCAGGTCAAGGAAAGAGAAGTAGGGGCAGTAAGTGGCAAAAAAACGTTTTCTTGAATTTTACTCTTTTGAGCCGGGGCCAAGATTCTCTTAGCCTGGCACTGTTTAAAGTTGATTCTGACTCTCCTGGTACTTTAGTGGGTTCTTGGGCTACCTTCCTTCACTGGTAAGGTAGACAGAAGAGTAACACCCCTCCCCAAGATATCCATGTCCTAATCCCCAAAACCTGTGAATACATTACTCCGCATGGTAAAAAGGACTTTGAAAATGTGATTAAGAATCTTGAGATAGGGAGATAATCCTGGATTATCCATGTGAGTCCAATGTCCTCACAAGGGTTCTTATAAGAGGAGGAGACAGGAGGGTCCAAGACACAGAAGGCAATATGCTAATGGAGGAAAAGAGACAGAGAGAGATTTGGCTTTGAAAATGCAGGAAGGAGCCACATTTTCACTAAGGTGGCCTCTAGGAGCTAGAAAAGGCAAACATTACTTGATCACACCTTGATTTTAGACCTTTGACTTGTATAACTGCAAGAGAATAACTTTGTGTTGTTTTAAGATATGAAATCAGTGGTAATTTGTTACAGCAACAATAAAAAACTAATACAATTGAAAATTGCTGAACTGCAGTTGCTCTAATGCAGATGAATGAATCTTCTCCGGAAGATTGTTCTAAGACTCCTGCCTCAGCTATGAGCAGCCATTAATATGCTACCAGGCTATATCTGCTACTCACCTCTTCAGGTGGCCCACTTGCGCAAGATTTAGGACAATCCCAAGGTGCCTCCCTAGCATTATAATCCCCTGAAACACACCTTTGGCCAGTAGAAAGAAGTGCAATGACTTCATAACTGTAATTTCCCACTTCGTTTGTATAGCCTGATTCAGCCACCTTCTTGCCCTTCACCTTTTTCCAGTGTGAGTCCCCCATGCTCCATGGGACTGGTTTCAGAACACATCTACCAGATCTAAAATAGGAATAAAGAAATTCTTTCCCCTTCCTCACTGACAACTTTCATCAAAGAAAATTCTCTCCTCAAATTATAACTTCTCTTTCAGTCTCTTCAGCTTAAAAGAAAAACAAGTTACAAAATCTATTTTTATTGTATGTAACTTAGCCCATTACTTTGGAATATTAAATTCCTTGGCAACCATGTTGTTGGTTATATAACTAAAACTGAGATGTAAAGAGTCCCATTTTAATATCCAGTTATGATGATTACATCATCAATATGGATCAGCCAATAAGAAAACCAATACACAGACAAAACTCCCTCAAATTAAAAGGCAGTCCTTGATCTCTAACTCTATCCAGAGATAATTATTCTTTCTTAATACATAATTCTAAAATGAGTCAATGATCTAATTTCCCAAAATAGATTATATTGAAGACAGCAAGCTGTATCTCTAGCCATCAGAGATAAATAAAAGGACAGTCCTAGGAAGTAACAACTGACCGTTAAACTGCAGAGAGGAAGGCTCATTTTTTCCAATTTTAATGTGCTATATTTGACGATAACATTGTGTAAGTTAAGGTATACACAAGATGATTTCACATATGTATATACTACAAAATGGTTACCACCACAAAGTTATGTAAGAATGCCATTCCCTCACATAGCTACTTTGTGTGTGTGTGTGTGTGTATGTGTGTGTGTGTGGTGAGAACTTTTAAAATGTACTCTCTTAGCAACCTTCAAATAAACAATACAATATTGGTAACTATAGTCACTATGCTGTACATTATATCCCCCAAACTTATTCATGTTATAATTGGAAGTGTGTACCCTTTGACCACCTTCATTCATTTCTGCCACCTAACCTCCCACCCCTGGCAACTACCAATCCGTTCTTGCTTCTACAAGTTTGGTTTTTTTTTTTTTTTTTTTTGGTTCTACATATAAATGAGATAATAGAGTTTTGTCTTTCTATCTCCAACTTATTTCACTTAGCACAGTGTCCTCAAGTTTCAGCCATGTTATTGGAAATGGCAGGGTTTCCTTCTTTTTTAAGGGTGAATAATATTCCATTTTATGTATTGAATACAATGTATTCAATGCATTACATGCACATTTTCTTTGTCTACTCTCCATCAGTGGGCACCTAGGACCATGAGAGACTCCTATGAATAATATACCAACAAATTGGACAACCTAGAAGAAATGGATAAATTTCTAGAAACATATAACCTACCACAAATGAATCATGAAGAAACAGAAAATCTAAACAAGTAAGAACATTGAATCAGCAATCAAAAACCTCCCAAAAAAAAAAAAAAAACAAAAAACAAACAAACAAACGTCTAGAAGAAATGGTTTCACTGATGAAGTCTACCAAACATTTAAAGATCCTTCTCAAACCCCAGAAAAAATTGAAGAGGATTGTACACTCCCAAACTCACTTTATTAAGCCAGCATTACCCTAATATCAAAGTCAGATAAGGACACCACAGAAAAGAAAACTACAGGTCAATATCTTTGATGAATATAGATGCAAAAATTCTCAACAAAATATTAGTAAACTGAATTCAACAGCACATTAAAAGGATTACACACCATAATCAAATAGGATCCATCTCTGGGATGCAAGGATGGTACAAGATATGCAAATAAATAAGTGTGACACATCACATTAATAGAAGGAAAGATAAACATTACATGATCATCTTAACAGATGCATAAAAAAATTTGACAAAATTCAATATCTATTAAGCCAAAAACTTCCAACAAAATGAGTATAGAAGGAAGGTAACTCAATATAATAAAGGGCATATATGGGAGACCCACAGCTAACATCATACTCAATGGTAAAAGGTTGAAAGCTTTTCCTCTAAGATAAGGAATAAGATAAGGATGCCCACTCGCACCACTCCTATCCAACCTAGTACTGGAGGTCCTAGCCAGAGAAATCAGGCAAGAAAAAGAAATAAAAGACATCCAACTCAGAAAGGAAGAAGTAAAATAGTCTCTATTTGCAGATAACCTGATCCTGTATATAGAAAACCCTAAAGACTCAACCAAAAAGCTGTTAGAACTAATACATTCAGTAAAGTTGTAGAATAATCAACATACAAATATCAGTTACATTTCTATATGCTAACAATGAATTATCTGAAAATGAAAGGGAAAAAAATCCCATTTATAATAGCATCAAAAGCAATAAAATTCTGAGGAATAAATTTACTCAAGGAGGTAAAAGACCTGTATGTTGAAAACTATAATACATTTATTAAAAAAAAAAATGAAGAAGGTACAAACAAATGGAAAGATATCCTGTGGGTGTGGATTGAAAGAATTAATTTTATTAAAATGTCTGTGCTACTCAAAAGAATCTACAGATTCAATGCAATCCTATCAAGATTCCAATGACATTTTTTACAGAAATAGAAAAAACAACCCTAAAATTCATGCGGAACCACAAAAGACCCCAAATAGCCAACATGATCCTAAAAAAGAACAAAGCTGTAGGCATCACCCTTCCTAATTTCAAGCTACATTACAAAGATAACATAATAAAAATAGTAAGATAATTGCATAAAAACAGAAACATGGACCAATGAAAAAGACTCAAGAACCCAGAAACAAACCCACACATATATGGTCAACTAATATTTGGCAAGGGAACTAAAAATACTCAATGGAGAGAAGATAGTCTTTTCAACAAATAGTGTTGGGAAAACTGGATATTCAAATGCAGAAGAATGAAATTGGACCCCCATCTTATACCACTCAGAAAAAAGTAAACTCAAAATGAACCAAAGACTTAAATGTAGGACTTGAAACCCTAAAACTCCTGGAGAAAATATAAAGAAAAAGCTCCTTGACATTGGTCTTGGCAATTATTTTATGGATATGACACCCAAAGCACAAACAACAAAAGCAAAAATAAACTACATCAAACCAAAACACTTCTCAACAAAATGAAAAGACAACCTACAAATTTAGAGAAAATATTTGCAAACCACATATTTCATGTGGTTAATATCCAAAATATATAAGAAATTCATAAAACCCAATAGCAAAATAACCCTAAACAATTCAATTTAAAAACTGAGCAAAGAACCTGAAATTTTCCCAAAGATATTTTCCCAAAGAAGATACTTAAATGACCAACAGGTACATGAAGAGGTACTCAACATCACTAATCAACAGGGAAATGCAAATCAAAACCACAATGAGATAACACCTCACGCCTGTTAGGATGGCTACTACCAAAAAGACAAGAGATAGCAAGTGCTGGTGAGGATGTGTACCAAAGAGAACCCTTGCACGCTGTTGGTAGGAATGTAAATTGGTGCAGCCACTGTGGAAAACAGTATGGCGGTTCCTCAAAAAATTAAAAATGGAATTTCCATATGATCCAGAAATTCCGTATTTGAGTATTTATTGAAAGGATATGAAATCACTATTTTGAAGAGATATCTGCACCTCTCTGCTCATTGTAGTATTATTTCCAATAGCCAAGTATGGGAAACAATTTTTACAAAGAAAGCAGACTCAAAAATAATCAGTTTGAGTTAACATCCTATGGCAACAGATGTTCCTAATAACACCGAGTCACATTCAAGGGGGAAAAATGCTAAATTTATAAACACAGGATCATGTATAATTGATTTTAGAACAAAACCTATCAAGGGGCACCTGTATATGGTATAATAACATTTATTAATTAACCAGTGTTATTTTTCCCTCTTACTTTCTATTACACTGCCACACTCCCTTTTTGAAGGTTAGGAGACATTTCATTGGTTCAGAGGAGGATTTATTTACAAGAGAACCAGAGAATAAAAGAGGCTGATTCCTGGCTTTTGTTTTCAAGGGCAATAGTCCAGTTATAAAACAATAATAATTTTTAAAGATTAAATTTTTGACCACCAAGTGTTAGTTTCCCTTGACCCTTGGGAATTAGATAATTGTATCGGGGTCTGGATGATATTAGAGTACAGACATGGTGAAGAGGAAGGAGCATGAACAGGTAGAGGGGTAGGGGTCCCAGAACTATGGTATCCCACATGGACAGATCAACTGGAAAGGAACAAAACCTGCTCAAGCAATTGTCTAACTCCCCACAAAAAACCCTCTCTGTCAATACCACCAGGGAGCCAGATCAGCACTATGAGGCCCAATATCAATGTCAGCGAGCTCAGTAAAACACCAGTACCTAAGAGCTTTAATAGCTGTCCTTCCTGTTGTGGTCCAGAAGACACCTACCCCTGAGAAGAGCCCACATCATACCTCTTGCTAATCAAGAGGAGTGAGGCTTAGGTCATGGGGCATTTAACTATCCTTCTTGCTCAAACTCAACTAAAATGGCCCATGAAACCGAATGCCCTTTCCCCAGTGCAAATCCTCACCCAAGGCAAAGAATATGCTGTGGGCCCCATAGAGGGAGTGGCCACATGGAACAGATATTCAGCTCCACCCCCGACCAAACCCACTCCCACACACCCACACACACCATTGCACTAGACTAGATTACATGAGACTGCGGTCAATCTGAGCTTTTCTTCCAAAGCCCACCAGCAGTGAAACACCTCCTTATTAGGTTCTTTGGAATGTTTTATGTCTACTCCTCCCTATAGAGTATTATATACTTAAGGGTAAGGACCATACCTTTCCTTTGTTCATTATTCTCCCATTATTTACAATACGAGCATCAGAGCAATTAGCTCACTGAATGTTTGGCAGCTTGACTGGAGAATTCCAGAACCCATACAAAATATGTTGCTTATAAAGCAGATCTCCCCATTCTCTAACCACAGCACTAAAAGAAATGGGAAATTTATAACAGTAAAACAAAAATCTCTAAGAAGGGCACTTTGGCTTAGTTGCTAATACTTAGGACTGAGGTTTATCCTCTGGGCCCCTAATTCCTGAAGCACAAGGCACTCCACTAGAGGAAATGATCCCCATAAGGTAGTATTCACCAAGTATCATCGTCAGCAGAATTCGAGCATCTCTATTGCCTATTTCTCCTCTCTTGGTCTTACTTCTAACTATTCTTAGTTCACCAATTCCCAACCTTTTTTTTTTTTTTTTTTTTAATAGAAAAGTAAAACTACCTTTAAAACTATTGTTCTCAAGGCTTCTCTCTCAGGGGTTTGTTTTGATTTGTAATCTTGCTATTTAAGTTTTACAAAGCAATGGGATTATGTTTTGTAACAAGACTTGTCAAGAATGACATGAGTCTTATTTTAACAGCGGGAAGCTGGAGGATGTCACCTGACCTGCAAGAGGCTGGAGACATTTAATATAAACAGCCACATGGCTAATTTTGTGCAGCTTATAAATTCCAGTTTTATTCACTTTCTAAACACCCTTTCTACAAAATTCCAAGTCAGGCGCCATTTTTATGTCAGCTCTGACTCCAAAGTGCTCTGTCAGTTTCCAGACCTAAAGAGAAAGCAATCACAGAGCTTTAATGCTCTCAGAAGGCCACTTTCACAAAGGACCTCAAATTCTTGAATAAGACTCCTTGAAACTTTCAAAATGGATTAAGTAATTGGTTAAAAGGAAAACCAATTCAGCTAGAAGTTAAAATTCTAAATGAGATGAGAATAGTACACTCATCTTACTAGCTCTGTCTTCCAGCTGTTTTTCAGGCTCTCCTACAAAAGAGTTAAAAATCTTGTTAAAATCTCTCGTAACATTTTCTTCTGTGCATATATTGATGCTCCAGGTATATAAAACTTGATTGAAAGACTGAGCCATTCCAGTACTTTTGACAAATCAGTTTGAAGGATGTGTGTTCACTCTGCTTCTTACAGGTCTATCTATGTTTAGAAAAATAATAATGAATAATGCAATTATAAGATATTGACTGAAGTAGTTGTAGATGTAGCATCCCCTTGTGCTTCCCAAATTGACTTACAGTAAAATATCTAAGACAGATTTGCAAGAAAAGTTGACGTTTGTATGACAATGTCCAAGTCAGTTGCCCAAAGTTTCTTTTTATGCTTAAAATTTGAGGACAGAGGATATTGGTGGCTGTAAATATTCATAAAAAAACCATAGAACTAACTCTATGTAGAAACAGGCTGGCCATTGTTCTAGAGCTTGTCTCTCAAGTTACTGTTCTGAGTAGTTCCTAGATTCTATCAGCTATTTTTTAATTCTTCAGATTTGTTTCCTTGTCACTGTTATTTTTCTGATGGTTTCAGGCACCAGGCATCTTTCATGCTCTGTTTGGAGGGTGCTCTGGAGAGCTCTGGAGCCAATTACATCATCATGCTCCCAGCCGTGTTTCAACATAAACTCTAATTTATAAATGAGGCCACAGAGTCACCAAGAGGTCAAATGACATATTTAGTCTTCATGGAGTGTCTCCGCCAAGTTTAACATTTACCTTAGAAGTCCACATTATCACACTTGAGAGCTTTACTCAAGCCCAGAACTCTGAAACTAAACAAAAATTATCCATAGCTTACAAAAGATTTCATGGACTTCGCTAGCGTTATTAATGGAAAACTTGCAAAGACTTCAGAAATTTGTTTTGCTAAGCAAATACTACAAATTTATAAGGACGTGGGAAGTTTATTAGCATAACTAATTTTTTTTTCATTATTACCCTGGAATGAGGTATTGTAGAAAGGTGACTTTTAAGCTTAAATACTTTGTTTTTATTTCAATTTTTCTGATAACACTTTTTTATCTAATGAAAATCTTTATCTCCTAAACAGATGATATTAACATAATTCAATTTTATCTTCATGACTCAAGGTCATTGTTATGAGAATCCTCATTGATTCTGTAAGGGGAAATAAAAGTGGGCTAAATTTTTTAGTCAAGTTTAGCCAGCATTTATCGTGAAATTATTTCAGTTAATACTGTAGGTAAATGTGGATTCTAGTATATTACTGAAAAGTTAAAGATAGCTACCATTAGAATTCAAAGTGAGATTATATCTTCTAAATCACTAGGGGAAAATTTATATACAATTTACAAAGGGAAAGACACCAGGAAAACATAAAAATTCAATTAAAAACAAGATTTTTGTACCAATTATTTATCTTGTCACCATTTTTCAATCCTGTTCTTTTAAAGTCCCTGATTATTCAGTTCCAAGCTATAAATAGCCCTGCAAAAATGGAGACCTGGGTCCAATGCAGCTGAACATCTGCATATAATTTTGACTGCCCCAAAACTTAATTACTAGTAGCCTACTTTTTTTCTTTTTAAAGATTTTCTTCATGTATTTGACAGAGAGAGACACACAGTGAGAGAGGGAACATAAGCAGGGGGAGTGGGAGAGGGAGAAGCAGGCTTCCAGCAAGCAGGGAGCCCAGTGCAGGGCTCAATGCAGGGCTCGATCCCAGGACCCTGGGATCATGACTTGAGCCGAAGGCAGATGCTTAATGACTGAGCCACCGAGGTGCCCCATTAATAGCCTACTCTTGACTGAACGTCTTATAATAACTTGGTGGATTAACAGGTGTTATATTTTCTATGTCATATGTATTATATATTGTATTCTTACAATAAAGTATGCTAGAGAAAAGAAAGTGCTATTCAGAAATGCATAAAGAAGAGAGAATACATTTATAATATTGTATTGTAAGTACTGGAAAAAAAATCCATACACAAGTGCACCTGTGCAGTCCAAACCCGTGTTGTATTAGCAACTGTCCATGTATCAGTGCACTTTCTAAGTATCTCTCATTTGAGCCAAAGTAAAACATCAAATGTACTGCTTAAAGTTCTACCCTTTTGGGGATTTTCCATCACCACTGTTCTTTAGGACCAAAACTAATCGAGACTGAAATTCTGCAGCCATCCACTTCAAGTGAGTGTCAGAAAATCATGCAAAACCATCTATACATCAGGTTCAAGGTTTCTGCTCTTGAGTTAGGTGGTCATAAGGAACCACCATGAGAATACAGATGAAGATTAGAAGAGAAGAGACAATGCGGAAGTTGTCTAAGAAATCTGGATCATCTGCTCCTGCAACTTACTTGTACTTCTTGGACCTCCTGGAGCCTGATTTCCTATACACCATTTCAACTTTAGGATAAATTGCTGCTGAGTACCCAGCCCTATTCTCTAAAGGTTCACGTACATTGTTGCTGATGAGCAGCTTAAATTTCAGTCACTTGATATTCTCTGATTAGGCATTCATTCCTTGTGATGTCCTACTAGCAAACCAGGGGCTGTTTATCAAAAAGAGATAGACACCTTCAGAAAGGGGCACAGATTTACTCCAAAATCCTAGATGTTTATACTAGGATTCTGCTACTGAGGTTTGTAAGAGACTTCACATGTGTATTTATCATAGGCATTTCATTTATTATTGGACCTACTGGATCACGAAGTCTCAGACAGAAGTTCCTACACAGATTCCCAAGTTCCTTAATTTTCACTTCTATCTAATACCCTGAAGTCAAAACCACATGTCCAACTGCTGACTTGACTTCTCTGGTTTGATGTCCATTGAGTTTTCAATTTCTACATGTTAGAAACCGATTCTTTTTTTTTTTTTTTTTAAGATTTTTATTTATTTAACAGAGATCACAAGTAGACAGAGAGGCAGGCGGGGGGGGGGGGTGGGGAAGCAGTTGAAACCGATTCTTAATTCTCACCTCCAACCCCAACTAAATCCAAGACATGCTCCTCACCCAGTTTTTCTCAATTTTCAAAATTAAGTAAATTGTTATTTATCCAGCTTTTCAAGACAACTGAAAAGTAAGAATAAAGGCAGATCTTCTCATACAGCTCTTGATTACACAACTTTTTCCATTCTGCCATTCCTCCTCCCTCCACTATATTTTATTTAAAAAGTCACAAGTGAGTTTTTAACACATAAGTCAGATTATGTCTAAGTATTCAGTATTTCTCAGTGGAACCCCATCAGTATTGGGCATTTTAATTTATTCTCAGAAATTAGGACAATATTTGATACATGGGAGATGCTGGTAGACAGAATAATGCCTCCTCAAAGTGTCTATATCTCAAATCCCAGAACCTCTGACTATGTTCTTGACATAGTAAAAGGAACTTTGAAGATGTGACTAAATTAATAATCTCGATGTGGAGATTATCTTGGATTATCTCTTTATCTCTATGGGTCCAAAAGATCACAAAGTCTTTATTTATTTATTTATTTATTTATTTATTTATTTATTTATTTATTTTATTTATTTAACAGAGAGAGAGAGAAAGAGAGAGAGAGATCACAAGTAGGCAGAGAGGCAGGCAGAGAGAGAGAGAGGGGGAAGCAGGCTCCCCGCTGAGCAGAGAGCCCGATGCGGGGCTCAATCCCAGGACCCTGAGATCATGACCTGAGCCGAAGGCAGAGGCTTTAACTCACTGAGCCACCCAGGTGCCCCTAGATCACAGAGTCTTATAAGAGAGAGAGATAGGAGGGTTAAAATCAGGAAAGATGTGATAAAAGAAAAGGGGGTTCTACTTAAAGAGATTTGAAGATGTTACTCTGTTGGCTTGAAGATGGAGGAAGGAGCCATTAACCAAGGAATCCAAGTGGTCTCTAAAAGCTAGAAAGGCTAGGAAACTGATTCTCTGCTAGATTTTCCAGAAGGAATGCAGATGTGCTGACACCTTGAATGACCTTAGCCCAGTGAGACCCATATTTGACATCTTATCTCCAGGACCGTAAGAGAATAAATCTGCATTGTTTTCGGCCATGAGGTTTGTGGTAATTCATTATATCAGAAATCAGAAATGAATCCAGAGCTATCTAATAAATACTGCAAAATGATGAAACTAAATAAATTCTAGTAGAACAATAGCCCTGGACTTGAGGCCATAAAACCTGGGTTCTATTCCCAGCTCTGCCACATTAACTGCAGAATCCTGGAAAAATCATGATCTTCCTGTAAATTGGAGATAATGTCTCACCTTCTCAAATCTCAGTATTATTAATAGGTATATTGGTTTCCTATTGGTGCTGTTATAAACTGCTATAATCATAGTGGATTAAAACAATATAAATTTATTTCTAAAGATCAGATATCTAAAATCGGGCTCAATAACTAAAATTAAGGTTCTGGCAGGACAGTTGCCTTCTGGAGGCTCTGAGGCAGAAACTATTTCCTTACCTTTTCCAACTTTAAAAGGCCACCTGAATTCCTTGGCTCGGGATCCCTTCCTCCATCTTCAAAGCCAGCAGTATAGCATTTTGAAATCCTTCTCTGCTTCCTTTGTCACTTTGCCTTTCTGACTTTGATTCTTCTTGCCTCTGTCATATAAGGACTGCTGTGATTGCATTGGGCTCATCCAAATCATCCCTGGTAATTTTCCCATCTCAAGATCCTTAACTTAATAGCATATGGAAAATCCATTGTGCCACATAAAGTAATATATTCACCAGTTTTGGGGATTAGGATGTGGAGATCTTTGGTGGAGAACACTATTCTATCACAGAAGGTAAAATAAAATAACCTATAGACTAATGCCCTGAGGCCATTAAAGCATGAAACAAATACAAGATAAACTCAAGTTAAAGGAAAACTCCAATTTGGTTTAAATACTAAGAGGAGACATTGAAAAGTCAATTTTTAGATAAACTTTTCTGTTTATAGCATGAAAATGTTTTTTTTTAATTTTCATTTTTTTAAGTTTTTATTTATTTATTTGATAGAGAGAGAGAGAACACAAGCAGGGGGAGCAACAGTGGGAGAGGGAGAAGCAGACTCCCCGCTGAGCAGGGAGTCTAGTGCAGGGCTCTATCCCAGGACCCTGGGATCATGACCAGAGCTAAAGGCACACACTTAATCAACTGAGCCACCCAGGTGTACCTGAAACTGTTTTTTTAATTATCAGTTCCCTTCTTCATTTCACTGAATAAGCCTTTCTTTTAATCGTTCATTCATCTTTACTACATAATACAAAGAGAAGTCATGTGCTTCTCTGAACAAAATAATTATCTAACTAAAAATAAAATTAAAAAACTGCATCATATACTCTAGGAAGCCAATATCACTTTTTACTATTGCTGATGGACACTGAGCCAGTCTTATTCTCTGCCAAACACTTAAACTTAGGTGAAAAATATAAACTATATCTATAATATCCCTATTGTAAGGTATTTTAAAATATTTTCCAGTGACATCTCATCTCAGTACTGTGTTTTAATTCTGTACTATTTTCCAACAGGTATGTGGCATAAGATTGATAAGATCACACATTCTTGAGTTGTACCTATATATTGTTTTTAGATAGGTAGATTGCCAAAATTCACTTGTCTGTAAAAAAGGTAGGCGATCCCTGCCTATAGATTTTCATCAAAACTTCACTGACTGAAAGAGAGAACCTTTTCATATATAATTATATGGTCTCCACATTGGAAAGATACCACAATCCGATGCTTGCTGAATTTTTGAGTCTCCCTTTCTCTTCACCAAAACTCACAAACAGCTTTAGGTCAGGTAGGAGAATGACAATTAAACATTTCTGTAGCATTGTTACCCAAGCATATGGAAATTTTCTGGGTTCAGTGAGTGGAAGAATATCTTTTATTGATTCAAAAGCACCAAGCCAGATTCAATTACATATTCTGAATGTTTTTCAGTGGATAATTTTTTTGGTGCTAGTTGGAATAATTACTAAGCAAAGACTTGCTCTCTTATTTCAGTAGGGGAAACCAAAAAGGTTCTGACTCACCAATAAAACTTTACAAAAGACTTTAAAATTGTTTAGTTATCCAGCTACCCAAAATTTATATTTAGTCATCAACAACTTTTGCTTTTATCTAAATATGGTTTTGTTTATGTACAAGAAAAGCACCCCCCCCCCAAAGAAAAGAAGCTTTAGAGAATACTAAAAGCTTGGTCACAAGCTACATTCTCTACCCTAAGTCCCCAATTCCTCCAAAGCACTTCTTATGAGGGGGAAAAAAACAAAAACAAAAAACCTAGCATGGTATATAATTTGTATTTCTAAATTTCTATCCCTTTGACAGAAGAAAGTTTAAAAAATGTTTTATTTTCTTGCATTAGAATAAACAAATTAAAATATTTCTTATTAAAATTATTTAACCCCACAAGGTACCTTTATGTTTGACAACACTTATTTGGAATGAAACCATATAAGGAAAATATTTCCACAGGCATACAAAGGCAAATAGACTAAACTCTTTTCTAAAGATTGAGATAAATCAGACTAGCATTTTAATTTGCACAGGAAGAGAGGGATGGGGGGAAATAAAGTCCAATATGAAAATATTCTCTTGAGATGCTTCAATTAGATCCTTGCCCCTTCTCCTTAATAAAGAGAAAATCACAAATTCAGAACAGATACCCTCTCAGAAATGATAATTATGTTGCAATATTGGTTGCATCAGGATGGCATGCTGGTTTCCAAGGAGTTCTGCTCTTACTATGGAAGTATCAGAACCCACTTCTGACACAGCTCTCTCTGGGAAATAAAAGAGCGAGGCATCTGTTAAAGTGACTTTATAGCACAGAGAGCTCTCAGAAGAACTCATATTTTGAAGGAAAAGTTTGAAGAGTTGTACATAAATAAGAACTAATAGAAAAATCTCAAAGATTTGAAGATAAATCGTTTGGTTTTGAACTCACTCTTTCCCTTCATTTGTTCCTTCCTTCCTTCCCTATTTTCAGAGAGATAAAATATTAGGAACACATTTTAAAGGTATCAAAAAATTCATCTTTTTGATGAAATGAATACCTTTTATGATTTAAAAGATGCAAATAAATTTAAACTATTATTGAAAAGAAAACATTCTTGGGTGCCTGGATGGCTCAGTCGGTTAAGCGACTGCCTTAGGCTCAGGTCCTGATCCCAGGATCCTGGGATGAGTCCCGCATTGGGCTCTCTGCTCAGCAGAGAGCCTGCTTCTCCTTTTCCCTCTGCCTGCTGCTCTGCTTACTTCTGCTCTCTCTCTCTGTCAAATAAATAAATAAAATCTTAAAAAAAAAAAAAAGGAAAGAAAAGAAAACATTCTTGATAATTAGGTGAGAGAGGATTCTTCATGAAGATTTCATTTGAATGGGTACTGACTTGTGACAACAATCTTCAAATCACTTTTCAAAACAAATGTAAGTGACAGATTATTCTGCTATCTACATGCTAGAGAAATATAATCATCAAGTACAGGAATCTTTAAACTGTACAATATCGGGAACTCTGGAATTTCCACAAAGATATTTCTAGGCATAGAAATGAGGGAGCTCTGAATTTCCCAAGTGACATTAAGCAAGCAGCTGGATTTTGTTTCTTACATATATTAAGCTTCCACATAAGATTTTATATGAAGAGATGATTCTCTACCTAAAAGCATTTGGAAGAACACTAAATTAATCTGTTATTTTAGGAAAGGAAATCAGAAAATTCTAATGAATTCTTCCCATCCCCACCCCCCTCACCCCTGCCAATTTGGGGTTTGTTCCTAGATGCAGAAGAATCTAGATATTTTTAGGAGTTTTCAAGTTAACAAGCTACTTCTCATTTTCTTAATGACATCAGTACAACCACATTTTTCTTCACAAATACCCTCACCTCACCAACCATGTTGTCATCATTTATAAATGATTGCCATGTGAAGATAAACAATCTTGATGAAAATGCTTTTAAAAGGCCAAACATTGCTGTAATAAAAATAAACTCAGTCAGTAGTTCTTGTCATTATTTTTCCTCTTCTGATATTGAAGGGATAGATTAAGGTTAAATGAACAAATAGTAGTTCAGCATCACGGCCAAGTGCCATAGACAGAGCAAAGGGAACCAGTCTTGGAGAAAGGTAGTGAATTCTTTGAAAATCACAGGGTTTGGCTTTCAAATTTTGATGGTCACACTTGCACATCGCAAGTTAACAACACAGACAGTAACTATGCACATATTACAAGTGATTTTAGGCAATTATGCTAGTAATTCAAGCAAATAACTTGCTATCTGAATTATCCAGTTATTGCAAATATATTTTTCTTTATTTGAAATGCCCATATAAATTATTTCTTTAATTTTTCATTCTGGGCAAGAATGCACGTGAAATTAATCCCCTTTAGGTAATGAAATCTCTAGCCCATCAGAGTTCTTCAGTGATTCCTAACCCATTTGCAAGAATTCACCCAACATCAAAGACTCTTGCATCCCCATACGTAGGATTTTGCACCTCATGGGAGCCTTCCCTGGTAGAAATGCTCTAGTTTGAACCCAAAATGTTGTCTTCCCTGAAAGAGGCCATTTGTTAACAAGTCCTGAGGGTGCTGTTGATTACCTCAAGCTTTTGTCTGGAAACGTTTTTGATGTTCTTTTCAGAGAAACCTAAAGCCCAGCTGGAAAGGTATAATTCAGAAACATATTTTTTTTTTTTTTTGGAATCTTTCTTTTCCCTTACTCATAGAGATAAAACAGCACAAGTGTATTTGCAGAAATATTTTCTCCAAGGTATTTTTCTCTGAATGCTTGGAACTTTTACACACACACACACACACACACACACACACACACACACATTCTGTTATTTCGGATACTGCTGTTTCAGAAGGAACTGGTACTGATGTTTGTCTTATCTTACCTATTTTTATTTTTCCTCTCTCTTCTTTAGATTATATGTAATATATATATTTATAGGCACATCAAGACTTAACTAATTTTCCCCTTAAATTATAGAAGTGGTATGACAAAATTGGGAGAAAATTTAACAAAGAGGAAAAAATACATTACCTTGATCCAATAATACTAATAAACTATCTTCACTTTTGTTTTTTCTCTTCTATACTTTTCTGATTTGTATGCTTGATATTTATTCATATTGTTACACTCATACCAGGAATGCAACATTATACTCCGCCTTTGCTTTCTATTTTGTGACTACTTGCATTTTCCATGTCCCCTATAATTTTGGCCTTGATTCCTACATAATATTTTTATGAATGGGTGACTGTAATTTGCTTACTTATTCCTTTACCAGCCATTTAGAGAGATGGGAAGAGCTATTCTCTTCTTCATTTGAATTTTAACTGACCATAAATTCTCAAATATAAACTGTCCTGAGCTAAATGACATAGCATTTCTATTCCTGATACTGTTATATTGAAATACAAAATAATTATGCCAAATCCAACCAACACCAACAAATTGAGAGTGATCTGATTTTACCATAACGTTTCTTGTATTTGTATTACAACTTATATATTATATATATAAACATAATACTTCTTCATAGGTATACAATGAGATATTCTTATTTACTACTTTATAATTTTCCAAAGAAGATGTTTCTTCTTTTTTAAGTGATGGATGAAACTGAAATAAAGAGAATAATTACTTGTTTTCTTTAAGCTTTTCTTAAATAAAGCTTAAAATGCCAAATGATTTTTATCTAGTATCTGAAAGTTATTCTGCAACAAATATGTTGTCACTTCACTCTGTTGAATGTTTCCTTTGCTGTACAAAAGACATGAATGTGCAATACTACTAGAAGGAAACATAGGGGGAAAACTTCTTGACATTTTCTGAGAAATAATTTTTTAAATATGACCTTCATAGCACAGGTTACAAAAGCAAAAATAGACAAATGAGATTGCATCAAACTAAAAAGCTTCTGTACTGACCTATTTCTTATATTCAATCTCTGGATAAAACCATACAAGTAACATTTCATCTCAAACGATACATTTTTTTCAGTTCTAGATTTTCCATTTGGTCTTTTCCATAGTTTTTCTTTCTCTCATGAGATTTCCTATCTCTTCGATTATTTTCTGTATATTTTCATTTATGTTCATGAGCATAATTAACGAGCTGTTTTAAATAAATCTTTGTCAGTTTATTTCCTCATGTACAGTATTATATATTTTCTTGAGTATTGGTGACATTTTAATGTCCCCTCATACATATAGTTAAGTTTTGACATGGTCAGTAATATATTATAGATTCTGGATTTTGTTATGCTCCTATGAAGAGAGTTCTATTTTTTAGGATTTTTTAGAATAACTTGGTTGAATTCAAATAGAAAACATTTATATCCCCTGCATTAGGCAGCTGCTGAACTCTCAATTCAATTTTTCTTTTTTACTTATCTGAGCTACTTGGACTTTACCTACACATGCATAGTTCAGGGGTTAAACTTTTTGGCAAGAGTTTATATACACAATTCTGGGCTCCCCTTTTCCTGGCTGCTTCCTTTTTAAGACCCCTCCCCTCATTTTTCAGCTGTAGTCTTTCCCCTGAACTCTGTCCTCTGCTTCTTCAAAATAGTGAAACCAGTTTATCCACTATCTGAGTTCTGGCAATCATAAGACAGGGTAGAGCTGTAAAACAATAAACTTCCTCAGGGCTAGTTACTTCTTTCAATTGTTAATTCCCTTCTCTGCTTTCTTTAGTCAATAGCCAGTGTTTTCTGGTTATTATTTATTTTATTTTATCTAGAATTTGTAGTTCTTATCTGTGGGATGACCAGGCTAATAGGAGATACTTAGTCATTACTAGAAGCCAGCTTCCTCCATCATCACACACAAAGGCTTCTACAAGCTTCCCACATGATTCTAACCTGCAGTCAAATTTGAGCACCACTGTCTTTAACTTCTCCTTTTCTGAACCGCAACTAAATATACTGCCTTTCAGTTTAGCTCTAACTTGTGCTCTCATTATTATGCATTACTGTGCTTGTCCTACTCACTATTAGTAAAATTTATTGAAAACAGAGTATTAGGTGTATCCTTATTTAGTATGCCTTAATGTTTTTAGCATACTTTAGGCTCCTGGTTGATAATTGATGAGTACTCCAAAAATTGACTGAAATCCAACATCTTCCTTCTTTAACTCAGACAAAAGAATAATATTACAAAATATGACCTTCACTAAGAAACAGTGTATCCTTTCAAGTAAAAAGCATAAGTTTTTCTATATAAAAAGCGGTTAAAGACAATAGGTCACTAAATAAATCCCTCGCTCATTATGTAATTATTTAAATAATCTGGATTATCCAACACGGTAAGAGCAAAAGGCAAAAAAAGAAGCATATGATTTCTATTCTAGTGATTAGCTAATTTACACTATTTAACAGCACTTGGAATCTATATTTTACATAAATTTTTTTAAGAGTTGGTATAATAATTCCTGAGCAAAAATAATGATTGCTTAGTGGAAAATTGTGGATCTTCCAGGATTTATTATTTTTTTTATAGAAGGGATTCTGAAATTTAGTGTTAGGAGAGGCACAACTGTGATAAAGAAGAAAAGAATAAAGACTAAAATCTTTTGAAGAACATTTTTGTATCCCTTTGGAAAATTACAGAGGCATGGTCAGATATAAATTTTATTTGCATTTTTTAAATTAAATTTTAAAATTGTATTCTCCTTCCCTTACTAATACATAGCTAACTTTTCCACTGGCCAATTTCTCCCCAGTTAGTTGGAAACTCTGATATTTTATTCAATGCTGTGGGAAACAATTTTTTTTTTTTAAGATTTTATTTATTTATTTGAGAGAGCAAGTAAGAGAGAGCATGAGGGGGTAGAAGGTCAGAGGGAGAAGCAGACTCCCTGCGGAGCTGGGAGCCCGATGCGGGACTTGATTCCAGGACTCCGGGATCATGACCTGAGCTGAAGGCAGTTGCTTAACTGACTGAGCCACCCAGGCACCCTGTGGGAAACAATTTTAAAGATAATTTCTTTATTGAAATGTATAAAAAGAAAAGGGTGCATATCATGAATGTAAGATTCAATGATTTTTCACAAAATGAATCTAGCTGTGTAACCATAGTAACTAGATCAAAAAAGCAGACATTAATTACCAGACCCTCAACACCCCTCATTTTGTTCTTTTCCAGTCACCACTACCATGAAACACACAAAAATAACCATTATGTCTACCAACAGAGACTAGTGTATCTTCTTCACTTTGTATTTTATACAAATGGAATCATACAGCATGTATTCTTGGAGAGGTTGTATTTGGATTATTTTGTTCAACATTTTGTTTGGAACGCATTCATATTTAAATGTAGTTATAATTCATTCATTCTTTATTTTCTATATTTTAGTTTGTGAATTTACTCCATTTCTGTCGATTGGTACTTGGGGTAGTTGTCTGTTTGGGATTATTACAAATAATCCTGGGATAAACTTTCAAGAATTTGTTGGTGAACAAATGTATGCATTCCTATTGGATCATAGCTAGGCATGGAATCAGGAATGAGTATATTCAGCTTTACATATACTGTCAAGTAGTTTTCCAAAGTTATTACCCAATGGTAGGTACACTGCTATCAGCAACATGTGTAAGAATTCTAGTGTTCTATAATTTCATTTGCATTTTTCATTTTCCATCTTTTTCATCTCATCCATTTTGATGGATGTGTAGTATTACTATATTTTGGCTTTTCCTTAATGACTAATGAAGTTAGCATCAGTTCATATATTTTTTTGTGTACAATCAATTAGGAAGTATCTGTTCAAGTATTTTGTCTAAGTTTCTATTGATTTGTCAGCTTTTATATATTTATCTGTAAAATACCTTTAAATATACTGATAGAGTTTTGTCAGATATATTCATTGTATCTACTCTTATCTTGTATATTGCCTTTATATTTCCTTAATCATATTTCTTGATAAACAGTACATAATTTTAATATACTCCTATCCACCCATTTATCTTTCATGGTTAGTACTTTTGTGTAGTATTTAAAAAAACAATTTCTGACTACAAAGTAACAATTTTTTTCTATACTTCTCTTAAGAGCTATAATGTTTATCTTTCACAAATTTGACTTGCAACCCATTTGGAATTAACTTTTGTGTATGGTGTGAGGTAGGGTTCGGGATGTATACTTCTTCCAAATGAATACCCAGTTGAGTGAGCCCCATTTATTAAAAACATCATTCTTCCCTCCAGTGCATTACAATTTAAGGAAAATAACAATCATTTACTAAGAGGCAGCCTGGTGGCCAAAATATGTTTGCGGGATTATTTATATTAACGGAAATCAAATATTGTAGGAATGGAAATGATCTAGAGCAACAGATCATCAAATAATAGAAACACCCTTATAATTTGAGCCAAAATTTATTTAGCTCTTAAATACGCTCGACTTCCATGCATCATTTTTTTTTTTTTGAAGATTTATTTATTTGAGAGAGAGAGCACAGAAGGGGGGGATGGAGGCAGAGGGAGAGGGACAAGCCAACTCCCTACTGAGTAAGGAGCCTGACGCAGGGCTCAATCCCAGGACCCTAAGATCATGATGCTTAACCAACTGAGCCAACCGAGCACCCCTCCATGAATCATTTTTAAAGTGACTATTTTATTTTAAAATACCATTAGGTTCATAGGAAAGTTGCAAAGTTCCCATATATGCCACACCCAGTATCTTCTATTGTTAACATTTTACATTATTATGGTGTATCTATCACAATTAATAAAGCAATATTGAGATGTTATTATGTACTAAAGTTCAGGCTTTATTCAGATCTCCTCAGTTTTTACCTAATATCTTTTTTTTCTGTCGCAAGATCCTATCCAGGTATATTATTATAATTAGTTGTCGTGTCTCCTTAGGCCACTCTTGGAATAGACAGTTTCCCAGACTTTCCTTGTTTTTAAGGACTTTGACCATTTTGAGGAATGCTGGTCAGGTGTTTTGTAGAATATCCCTCAATTATTCTTTTTTTTTTTCCCCCCAATGTTTTTCTCATGATTAAACTAGGGCTATATGGGTTTTGGGTAGAAACACTGCAGAAGTGCCATTTTCAAAACATCATACAAAGGCACACACTATCAATGTGACTTATCACTGCTGATATTAATCTTGATCACCTGGCTGAGGTAGTGTTTGTCAGGCTTCTCCACAGTTACTTCTTGGAGTAGTAGTAAGGGGTGAGGAGTTATGCTCCACCTTCTTGAGTGAAAAGTATTTACATAAATTATTGAAATTCTTTTGCATGAGAGACTTGTCTAGTCTTTCCTCAGCATCATTTATTTTAATCCTCAAAGCAATTTGATATCATCTAAAAGAATAAACACTTAGGAATATACCTACCCAAAGAGGCAAAAGACTTATACACTAAAAATTGCAAAAATATTTCTGAAGGAATTGAAAAAAAAAAAAACTCCAATAAATGGAAATAGATCCTGTATTCACAGATTGGAAAACATAATATTGTTAAGATGTCAATACTACCCAAAACATTCTACAGAGTCTATGCAATACCTATCAAAATCCCAGCAATGTTTTTTGAAATATAGAAAAATCTATCCTAAAATTCACACGGAATCAGTACTGAGAAAGAACAAAGTGGGAGATCTTACACTTCCTGATTTCAAAACTTAATACAAAGCTACAGTAATCAAAACAGGTGTGGTGCTGACATAAAGAGAGACATATAAATCGATGGAATAGAATCCAGAGCCTAGAAATATACCCTTGCATATATGATTAAGTGATTTTTTTACAAAGATGTTAAGACCATACAATGGGGATAGGACAGTATTTTCAACAAATGTTATTGGGAAAACTGTATGTCAGCATACACAGAATGATGTTGGACCCTTACCTTACACCGTATACAAAAATTAACTGAAAGTGGGTCAAAGACCTAAACGTAAGAGCTGAAACTATAAAACTCTTAGAAGAAAACATAGGACAAAAGCTTTGTAACACTGGATTTGACAATGATTTCCTGGATATAACACCAAAAGTACAAGCAACAAATGTAAAAAAATGGATAAATCGGACTACATCAAATTTAAATATTTTTGTACATCAAAGGACACTACTGACAGAGTTTAACTCTGTCTTTTAAAGACGACCGAAAAACAGGTGAAAGTAACTGCAAATTATATACCTCAAGAGGTTAATATCCACAATATATAAATAACTCCTACAACTCAACAACAGAAAAGCAAACAACCCAATTGTAAAAAAGGACAAAGGACCTGAAGAAACATTTCTTCAAAGAAGATCTACAGATGGCCAATAAGGACATGAAAATATGCTTGGTGTCACAAATCATTAGAGAAATGCAAATCAAAACCACAATGAGATACCACTTCATACTCATTAAAATATCTGTTATAACAGCAACAACAACAACAAGTGGAAATAACAAGTGTTAGCAAGGAAGTGGAGAAACTGGAACCCTGTGCATTACTGGTAGAAATGTAAAATAGCGTAGCTACTATGGAAAAAGTAGTGGTTCCTCAAAAAAATTGCAAACAGAATTACCATATAACTGAGCAATTCCATTTTTTGGTACATATTCAGAAGAACTGAAAGCTGGACTTGGTAGCGGTGCCTGGGTGGCTCAGTTGGTTAAGCATCTGACTCTTGATTTCAGCTCAGGTCTTGATCCTGTGTCAGGCTCCACACTCAGTGGGGAGTCTCAGATTCTCTCTCTCCTTCTCCCTCTGCCCCTACCCCCACTCACATGTGCACTCTCTCTCTCCCTCTCAAGTAAATAAATGAAACCTTAAAAAAAGAAAGAAAGAAAGAAAGAAAGAAAGAAAGAAAGAAAGAAAGAAAGAAAGAAAGAAGGAAAGAAGGAAGGAAGGAAGGAAGGAAGGAAGGAAGGAAGGAAGGAAGGAAGGAAGGAAGGAAGGAAGAAAGAAAGAAAGAAAGAAAGAAAGAAAGAAAGAAAGAAAGAAAGAAAGAAAGAAAGAAAGAAAGAAAGAAAGAAAGAAAGAAGGAAGAAAGAAAAGCTAGCTGGATTTGGACAGATATTTGTACACCTGATGAAAAGCAGCATTATTCACAAACGTCAAAAGGTGAAAGCAACTTGACAGATGAATGGTATCTTAGTGCATTTGGGCTTTTGTAACAAACTACCATAGACGAGGTGGCTTCTAAACAACAGAAATTTCTTTCTCATAGTTCTGAAGGTTAGGAAGTCTAAGATCAAGGCACTGGCAGATTCACTGGCTGGTGAGAACCTGCTTCCTGGTTCACGGATGTGGGGCTCTCTGGGGCCTCTTTTAAAAGAGCACTAATCCCATTCATAAAGCTTCTGCTCTCATGACCTATTCACTTCCCAAAGGCTCCACCTCCACATATCATCTCATTGGGAAATAGGTTTCAGCAGATTAATTTGGAAGCAGGGGGAACACAAACATCGGTTCGATAGCAGATGGAAAAACGTAATGTGGTATATATGTACCAGGGACTATTATTCAGCCTCAGAAAGGATGGATACTGACACAGCTACAACACAGATGAATCTTAAAGCTTTATGCTTAGTAAAATAAGCTAATGATAATAGGACAAATACCACATGATTCCACATATAAAGTACCAAGAGTGGTCAAATTAATAGAGAGAGAAAGTAGAATGGTGGTTGGCAGGGGGTAGGGAGACGGAGATATGGGGAATATCATTTAATTCAGTTTCAGTTTTGGAAAATGAAAAATGTTTTGGAGATGGAAAGTGGTGTACACTACCATGCACACAAGTGTACTTAATACCACTGAACTGTACACTGCAAAATGGTGAAAATGTTAAATTAAAGGTATATTTTACCCCAATTTGAAAAAGTAAATAATAAAGCTGGGAAGAAACCAATCACATGACGTCTCTATATAATTATTAATAAATTTTTAATATTAATTTATAAAAATTCATCTCAGAGATGGTAAGTAGCTTGTCCAAGACCCTCAGCTAATACTTGACTAAGCAGGTTTTATTTAATTCCAAACTCATATATTTTTAATGATAGATAGATAGGTCTTGCTAATTCATATGATAAAAAATGTTTTCTTATTTTTTCTGTATATCATTAAAAATGTAATTCTTAATCCCAAAGTTTTATAAATAATTAATAATTTTAAATATAAATCACCTTCCATGCAGGTACTCAAACCAAAATTCTGGGAATTATTCTAGATTTCTCTCTTAATTTTATCCACACATGTAAACTGTTAGCAAATACCTTTAGCTCTAGCTGCTTAACATCTCCCACATCTTTTCATCTCTCCCACCTCCATCATTCATAGCCTAGTCTAAAACACAATCATATTTCACCTAGACAATAGCAATAGCCTCCTGACTTCTTTTGATATCCCCCCACAGTCTTTCTCTATAGAACTGTAAACCAAAATATACAAAAGGTATCGTTCCTCGAGGATGGGCGTACGTTTTTGTAAAGGATCAGATAGTAAGTATTTTAGGCTGTGTGGGTCACATGCTCTTCATCACAAATACCTAACTCTGCCATGTAGTACGAAAACAGCCACAGATAATACAGAGATGTAAACAAATGTATGGGGCAGCATTTCAGTGAAACTTATTTATGAAAAGTAAGATGCTGCCAAATTTAGCCCGCCTCTTACCTAACTTAAGACTAAACAAATGCTTTCCATTGCCCTTAGAATAAAATAGAAGTCCTTTAACTGACCCACAAGAATTTAGTCTATCTTCCCAGACTTTTCTACCACTTTGTCCTACTCCATATTCTGGGCATATATTCCTCCTTTCCCTCACAATTGTTTGAACATGAAAGTTTAATGTCAGCATATACCTTATATCATCAACTCTTTATTCTGCCTGGGATGCTCTTCTCCCAGATTTTTTGCACAGCTGGGTTCTGATAATTAGCAACTCTTCTCAAACACTACACCTTGTAAGGAAAGGCCTTCCCATACCACCCAATCCAAAGTGCTTCCCCTTGATGACCGTCTGTATAAATGACTCTGTTTTATTTCCTTTGTAACATTTGCCTTTATCTGAAATGATTCTGTTTGCTTATTGTCCAGAGTGTATATTCACTTCTATCCCACCTCCCCAAAATAGATCGTAACCCTCAAGAGTGAGGGCCTATACCTTTCCTATTGCCTGTTATATCCTCCACATGTACAATAGTTCCAGGCATATAGCAAGTGCTTGCAAAATTATTCATAACAGAAAACATGAAAGATGTATTCATAAGACATAGTCATATATTTGTAGTGAGTCTTCAGTTGAAAGTAGAATAATAACCCATTAATGCCATAATTTAATACTTCAGCTAAATTTCCAAACATCATCTCCACTGACAATTTAATAATCACAAACTTTACATTTGTATTTAATTATAAACACAAAACCAGTCTGTTTTAGACATCAAAAACAACTATATAAATATGAAATTAAATTTTAGTGTTGTCATCACTCATCTTATAAAACCTTTCAATAGTTCCTAAATATTTTAGCTAAAAAATATTGTACTTTTATGATGTTATAAACAAGCAAATAATGAAAAATGACATAAAGTACACAAATATGATATAAGCACTATTCCTGTTTTATTTCTTAAAGGTCGATGCATATGTTAGCTTTTTTTTTTTTTTTTTACAGTTGAATGCATCCCTTTGCATATCACACAGTTGTCCTTTCTTTATATTTGCATTTATGCTGATTTTAAAGTGGGGACTTTTCCATTGAAATGGCCTTTGTACAATATAAACACATGACTTCCATTCACAGATTTTAATTTATAACCATTAAAATAACCAGTAAATATTATGTTTGCTCATAAATTCTGACTTCAGAATAAACAGATGCTCTTGAATCCTTTTTAGTTCTGTGTTTTTACCAATAGGTGGCAATGAACATTCCTCCCTACATTTGCTTTATCATAATTGGAGACAACATAAGTACTGTCTTAACAGTGCAGGATTTTAGAAGGACTAGTGACAGGAAAGTAGATTCTTTTAGTAGAATCTAAAAGGCAACCCATTCTTATTATCTACCACCTCCAATTGTTTAAACTTTTTTTTATATGTTAAGCTAAAATCATCAAACAACATTTCTGTGGTAATCCCAGTTCTGTCTGGTGAGGCCAAGCAAAATGATTTTCTAACCATTCTATGTGACAGTTCTTTTTTTTTTAATGATTTTTATTTATTCACTTGAGAGAGCCCAAAAGAGCATAAACCAGGGGGAGGGGCAAAGGGAGCAGGGAGCCCAACACGGATTAATCATGACCTGAGCCGAAACGCCCAACAGACTGAGCCACCCACGGGCTCCTATGTGGCAGTTCTGAAGCTATTGGAGAAGTTATCTTTTCAGATGTAGCTTTTCACATTTTATCAACCATTTCTCCTGAGACATGGCATGGCTTCAG
>CM052892.1:62475006-62497207 GCA_028534135.1 Potos flavus
AAACAGCGGGGGCCTGAAGTGATTTTGTCAACCAGTTTTCCAACAGTGAAAACATAACTTTCATTCGCAACAACCTTTGGGCAATGCAAACAGAAAAGAGGTGGAAAATGACTTCTTGAACAAGGAAAACTTCTTGCTGCCTCACCCAGGGTAGATATGCTACTCTGTCATCCTACGCTTTATTGTTTCCCCTGTAACACTGCAGGCAGGCATTGGAGACACAGAGGTGGAACCCAAGAATAAATAGCACATGAAGTGAATAATTTAGCCTCCAAGAATTAAAAGCCAAAAATAGACACAGAAATGAAAAGCAAAGGCCCAATATGCACTGTTAAGAACGGTCAAAGAAATGGTGTGATAAAAGTTCAACAACTTGACCTCTAAAACTACAAAAAATAAAATGCTCTGATTTGTACTGTTGCCATTTCCTTGCCGTAAATGCCACCATGGCCATATCGACCTACAAATGGGATTTCACCAAACACAAAGTTGGAAGAGGTGTACAACAGCACCTTGTATTGCCTTTCCATCATACAGATATGAACCAAATTCACATACATAGGTAAAGATAACCCCGAGAGCATAGACAATAGTAAAAGTGAATTAATTGATATGTTTTGAATAATTAATATTTGTCTTAATATAATTTAATCATGTTTATATTTTAAACATATATATTTTATTTACATTTAATATACTTTTTATATATATGTTTCAATTTATACATTTTAAATTATGTTTATATATTAAAATTAAATTTAAATTTAAATAATTGGCTCTCAACCTTCTTGAAAATTTTAACAATTGCCTTCACAAGCATGAGGTAGCCAGCTTGGCACACAACTGTAATAAATCACATGCAATTAGCTACTGCTAGGGTTCTATCCCTTGTTCGTTAGGATTGAGGTTTGTCCATTTATAGCAAAGGTTTCAAAATTTACTTTGCTAGGTAATCCTCAACAATCAAATCGACTTCATAGTTCTTATGTTCTAGCCTTTGAAAAATGTTTATAGGAACAACCATGACTTTACATACTACTGCTGCAAATATACATGTCCCCAATCATTATTACTTACCTTATATATGGCTATAGAATGAACCATAATGAAGACATCAAAGGTGGATATTATATTATTTCCCAAGGTGTTTTCATCATGCTGAAAAAAAAGAAGTAATCATTACCTTATGGCCATTTTCACTGACATTTTTAAACATCAGTCAACACGCATTCAATAACATTGATCATACATGCATTGAATCATACATTCTTAATGATAGTAAGATACTACATCTGTGTCATTCATGCCTATGTCATACATTGAATGACTTTGACCCTGACTAAAATTTTCATAAGCACTCAAACTAATGCAATATTCGGCCTGAGAATAATGCAAGGGGAATAAAGGGAGACAGAGGCTAAGTCCATAGCCATAGAGGTGATATTCAACTCTATCCGAACACATCACATGTTTGTGTGTGCATCTGTGTATGCTTTTGTGTGTCTGTATATGTGTGTGTACGCGTGTGCATATACGTGTGTGTGTACATAAATTCTGTTAAGATTTCAGCATTATTTTTTTAAAGATTTTATTTATTTGAGAGAGACAAAGCGACACAGAGCCCGAGCAAAACAAGCAAGATAAGCGAGCGAGCACAAGCAGGGAGGAGAGGGAGAAGCAGGCTCCTGCTGAGCAGGGAGCCCAATGCAGTCTCGATCCCAGGACTCAGAGATCATGACCTGAGCAGAAGGCAAATTCTTAACCGACTGAGCCACCCAGGGGTCCCTCAGTATTTTTCAAGCAAAAAAGTTAACGGAGACTTTTAACATGACTTAGTGTTAGTTAATTATTTTTTCAGAATTGCTTATCTATTTTTCAAGATCATAGAGTTTACTTCTTCTAGCTTTGTCTACACTGACAATTTGGCTTCACCTGATTATTTCTGATCATTCACTCTTGATGAGTATTTCAATTTCCTAATATGAACAATGATTAAGAACAACAAAGTCCAAAAAAAAAAAAAAAAAAGAACAACAAAGTCCAGGCATTTAACATCTTGTAGAGGCAAAAAAAAAAAAAAAAAAAAAAAAAAAATCATGAAATGTTATAAGAATCTTCATCTGTGATACAGAGTGAACATATGCCAGATTGGAAAAGCTTAATGTGTATTAAAAGAGTGAAACTGAGACTGTTTGGCCACTTAGTTAAGCAAAACCAGTCTCAGGAGGATTTACATAGTATTTCGATTCTCGAAGTTGCCAGAGCGTTGTTTATGGTGCTTGCATTTCTCCTTTTCTCCACTTCTTTACATGTTTAATTTCATGCATTAATTGCGTTGAAAGGTCTCAGAAGTAATAACATTGGCCTCATGTTTTTGTTTTGTTTTGTTTTGTCTTTTGTCATTACCAGACTGCAAAGGCAAAGCTTCCTAGTAACAATTCTTCCTCTGATGGGGCCACACGTGTGTCTCGCCCCTGACATTTCAGTGATGCAAGGACACTGTGATAAATCAACTTCCCATGTAATTACAGAACCTAAATGTGTAACATCCATCAACTAACTGTTTCTGTTTTCTCTCTGTATGCTCTTTGTGGCCCCTTCCTCTTAGGAATTAAAACAGGCAGGCCGGATTTGCACATTTTTTCATAGTGCTTCCAGTTTTTCTTAAGGTACGCAGCTTCATTCCACACCTGCTCCAGGTTTTCCCCTGTGCCTCCTTCTTGCCCCTGCTGGTCTCACCCTTCCAACTTTATTTGACAAGGCACTCCAGCCCCTTAGAGGGAGAAGTTTAATTATAATCAAACCCTCATTTGATTGTGCCACTAATATGAAATTTAAAGGAAATACAAGAAAGGACCTTTTTGAGAAAAAAAATGGAACCTTTAAAAAGAAATAAATTATAAGCTTAATTGACTCACTCTAACTCACTGCCTTACACAATCAGGGCAAGCTTCCTCTCTGTCACTCTGCAGGTCTTTCTCTGTGGACTCCTCACCCTTCTGCTTGGATTCTCTGAGCAAAAAAAGAACAACACAATTTAGGTTGAACTAAAGGTCATTTGGAGAGCCTCCAGCTGTCCAGTTAACTAAACGACAAGAATAAAGGATTTGGGGCTCCCTCTTAAATTTCATTTTCTGTATTGTGACTAACTTGTAGCTGCGGATGTGTGAATTTCTTGATGAGTTTCCTTGGCCTCATCCCCAGTATAGTGAACCCCTAGACAGCTCATCTGTGCTTTGTTCTCACCCAGCATGCTCTTTGTTTGGAGTTGGTGGTGATGGATGCGTGTGGCATAAAAAAACCCTACGAAATCATTCAAACAGAAGGAACAGGAGAGGATTAGAGGAAACCAGCTGGCTAGAATGAAATTGGCAGGGTTCAGCCAATGAAAGTCAACTTGCCAAGATTTAGTCTTCTGTTAGGTCATCTGTTTCCTCCTAACTAAACAACTCTTGGATATTTATAGACATAAATGAATTTTTATTCTCCTCAATAGCCAATAACTTGTCATTTCTGGTATTTGAATGTCAGTCATGGGGAAAAACAAGGACTTGTATATAGAACACTCAAGCATAGTCGCCTTCAAGTGGAAAACAAGGAACAGATATATTATTTTACTACACTGAATGCCAAACCAAAACAGAATTTGTGGAGACTTTATACAGTTGGCAGACATTATACATACTGCTGGACAGCTGCACATTATTTATAAGATTTTCCAAAGTTTAAGTATTTTTTAATATGTACATTTCCAGCCCTCTAACTTCAGGCTTCCAAATTACATGAAGAGTCTATAATCACTTTAGGTGACAAGGTGTTTCCTCACCTAATTTCAACCCAGGTCTGAATCTCAGGAAAAAAAAAAAACCCTATTGTTCAAAGTTCAATTCATACTTCACCTGCTGAGGCAGTTAGCTTGTCTTTTGTTTACTTGTTTCATTTTGGTATAGTACATATCTCTAAGCCTCATTTTTGTATGATTTTCATAGCAAAATCCATTACATTTGATTGCAATTTTTTCTGATTTTTTTTTTTTTTTTTTTGGCCAAGGTCAAAAAAGTGAAGGTGATTCAGTTAACTATCACCTAGAACTAAATTTTGTTGTGTGTGGGGAGGTTGAGAAAACAGTATGGGAAGTGCGTGTGTGCGCATGTATACTCGTGTACACTGCAATGCAATGATGCATTTATATACAGGAAGAGATATATATAAAAGTACATGTGAGTTCAGATCAAACTTTTAACTTTTGAAAATTTAACTGCCATGTTTTTGTCTACTTTTCAGTGACTCGAAAGGTCTACGATCTTCAGCAATTTGTATTTTGCTGAATATGAATTTAAGTCACATGAGTTACAAGTGTGATGTACAGGAATGACCATATCAGTGGTTATATCTAACTGCTCAAACCTACTCACCAGTGGGACCTTTGTGCTTTTGTCACTTCATGGGGTGCACAGAAACTTTTGACGAAACTTTAATTTTCCTTAAGTTAAAAAAGAACTATCATGTGAAAAATAAAGAAGTCCGTAAAAGCTGAAAAGGTTACTAACTTACGGTGTGAAAATGTGCCCAGGAATATGATTTGGGGAGGGGGGAACATGCTTCGGACATAGCTAATAGTTCCTGAAAATACTACCTGATGAGATATTTAGGACATTGGTGCTACAAAAAGTCATGATTATATCCTCCCTGAAGTTCTAGAACAGAAGTTACATTCTCTAACAACTCTAGGGTCCAGGGAGGTAATCGGTGAGCTGAGGGAACTAGGTGGAAGAGCCATTCTGAGAGGTGTAGAGCTGTGGAAGACTCGTAAACACATGCCATGCCTAAACGGGCAACAAGCAATCAGATACAGTCATCATGGGAAACGGAGGCTAGCACTGGCCAATCTTCCATTTTTTAGGAAAAGCCAGAAATTCACATTTATATGTGAAATTTTCCACTTTGTAAATATCAGCTCAACCAAAAAACAGCCAACAAAGATACTCTGTGGGCCAAAAAGAGACAAAAAGAAACAAACAAAAAACACAGTCCACGGTAAATGTCTAGTTTACAACTCCTGTCCTACGGTCTTTACAAACACATCTATATTTGCTTAGAAAAAAAGTGATGGTGTTTACTAATCTCTGAATCATAAAGAGATGTGACATTAAAGGAAGTCTGCAGACTCCCTGTTGTCGAATCACTATCTTTGAAAATTTCCAGAATATCCTCCATGAAAGAGTTGGCCAATGAGAGTCATTTGCACAAAGCTTAGAAGGCAGAAGGGAAAGAGAGGCCATTATTCCCTGGAAGCAGTTCTGTACAGCCATGTCCTGGACATGTCCAGTTCATGTCCAGCCCCAGTGGGGAGATGCGATTCATGGGGACTTCTTGGTAAGCTCTTGACAACCACCCTTTTGCTGCCCTACGCTAAAATTGTTGATAGGACTTTTCCAGAAATTCTTGAAAAATGCACAACTTTCTAGGGCTTCCTTGAGAACCACATGATTCAGTGCTTAGGGCTGAGGGGATCAATAGGGACTCTGCCCCCATGTGCTCCCTAAGTTTTAAGGTTGTTTACATTTTTCATTCCTTATCCTTTATAAAACTCTTTTCATAACTGCAGTATATAGAGTGGCTTCCAACCAAACCACAGTATCTGAATGAATAAGGATATGAAAATGGTTTTCTTAGATGAGTTAGAATCATAGAGCTGCAGAGCTCCAAAGAATGTAATTACTGAAATTGATTTAATTGATTATTAAATAAGATCAGAAAACCATTTTCCTTCATAGATATTTAATCCATTGTTTGCTCAGATATAGTTCATCTATTCGGTGACATATTTTTATCTTCCTGAACAGGTGGTTGAGGCAGGTAGCTACAGAATGAAGAAAAGGTGAGTGGGAAATAAAAGATAATTCCAAACTACTGTACATCTCTTTATAATGACAAGTGGAACTAACCTCCATGTAGACTACTTCCTTTTATCTCTTTTTTTCAGTTTTGGTTTTGGTTGAAGGAGTCAAAACAAAGTGCCAAATATATGAATTAAACTAATTCTAACTGATTGCTTAAAAGAAAATCTGTATTTTGTTTAGGCACTGCTGAAAATCTCCATGGTAAACAAAGTTTCAACTATGCTTTCCCTTTACACACACATACACACAGGCACACACGCATGGCTATTCAATCTTAATCACAACTTATTCCTGAAGTAACTCGCTTCAGCATTTTTTATGTTGTTGCTTTTAAAAGTGATTTATTTATTCGACAAATATTTAACGAACACCTACTTCGCACCACATACTCTTCTAGACACGCAGGATGTAGGGATAAAACAAATGGCTTTATACTCTTGCAGGGGAAAATAGGTAATAATCCGATGCATAAATAAATACATAATAAGTACTGTAAGGCATTCAAGAGGTATCTGGAGGTGGAAGGCTGGATATTTGAGCAGAGCCTAAATAAAGATCTCTAGTATAAAGAGCATGGAAGAACAAGTAGACAAATGTGACTGTTTGACAGAAGATGAGGCTCAAGAGGGAGTAGAACCCAAGATCCTGTAGGTCATCATCAAGATATCAGATTTTATTCTGAAGAGAAAGTCATGGAAGGGTTCCGTGCAGAGGGGTGATATGATCTAATTTTCAGTTTTAATACAATCACTCCAGTTAGCTATGTGGATATTTGAGTGGGAGGTCAAGAATAGAAATCTATGAAATTAAAACGAACTTTCTGCCTTGCAGGTGGCAATATTAATGCTCTCAGGGCCTCAGTATCTTTACCTGTGAAATAGGAAGGTTACTAATACTTATTTCCAAAGTATGCTGAGGGAATTAGATGCGTTAACATATGCAGAGTATTTAGAGCCTCTCCAGGTAGGTGTTGGCCAGCAGAGGCAGTGGCCGAAGTGGTAACAACGGAAGTAACAGTAGGAGAGCCACTCTAATCCCCTGTGATAGTTAAGTCCCATGAACAATTGTCTTTTTGTCTTTCCAGAATTTTCCCTATACACATGCAAGCTATCATACACATAGTATTTTGATGATTTGATATTTTTTTTCAAAAATGGGATTGTACACACTTTTTTTCCCCTCTAAATCCTTTAAGTTTTCACCCAGTATTATTCATGGACAGTCTATTAAATAGTCCCCCACTTATCATGGTTTCGCTTTCCATAGTTTCAGTTACCCACTGTCAACCATGGTCTGGAAGTAGATGATCCTCCTTCTGACATACAGTGAGAATGTCAATGGCAGCCTAATGCTACATCACAATGTCCATGTCATTCACCCCACTTCACCTCATCACACAGGCATTTTATCACCTCACATCATCAGGTAAATACAGTACAAGAAGATACTTAGAGAGAGACCACATTTACATAACTTTTCTTACAGTATATTGCTATAATTGTTCTTTCTTGAAATTTATTTATTTATTTGAGAGAGAGAAAGAGAGAGTGTGCATGCACCAATGGGGGGGAGCGGCAGAGGGAGGGAAACTCGCAACCAGACTCCCCGCTGAGCTCCATCCCATGACCCTGAGATCATGACCTGGGCCAAAATCAAGAGTTGGACTGAGCCATCCAGATGTCCCTTTTCTATTTTATTATTACTTATTATTGTTAACCTCTTACTGTGCCTAATTTATAAATTACACTTTGTCATAGGGATGTATGTATTAGAAAATGCATAGTATATATAAAGTTCAGTTCTACCCATGGTTTCATGCATCCGCTGTATCTTAGCACATACCCCTGCAGATAAGGGGGGATCACTGTATATCAGTGCAAGTAGATCTAAATAAATAATTTAGTACTGCCTAGTATTAGGTAGTCTAGATGCACTGCAATTTATTTAACATTTCTTGTACCTCTTTGAGGCCTTCTGTTTTTCTTGCCACGACATCCACTGCTGTAATCATTTCATGTCATCATGCCTCATTTGTGCACGAGTTACTGTGGGATAAATTCCTAGAGGTGGGGCTGATGGCTTGATGCATTTTAAATTTGAATTGTCACTAGCAAATTACATTTTATTTTATTTTATTTTTTGAAGATTTTTTATTTATTTGACAGGGAGAGAGAAAGCCAGAGAGGGAACACAAACAGGGGAGTGGGAAACGGAGAAGTAGGCTTCCCACAGATCAGGGAGCCCAACGTGGGGCTCCATCCCAGGACCCCGCGATCATGACCTGAGCTGAAGGCAAACGCTTAATGACTGAGCCACCCAGACGTCCTGCAAATTACATTTTAAACAAGTAGTTTTGGTTTACAATCCTACCAATGGTATAGCTGAGTCAGTTTTCACACAACCGTAACAATCGCATTATTTTTAAAATTTTTATAGTCTAAGCTCAAAAATCCATCTCTTTTTAATTTGCATAAGTATACATAATATTTATATTATGCCTAATATTTATTAGGCACATTTTCTTACTTTTGTTGGTTCATATTTTTTTCTTTTTTGACTAAATTATTACTACTGTGGTTTTCCCCCCTATTTCTGTTTCTTTCCCTTACTGCTTTGAAAGAGATCTTTAAAAAGAATAAAAGATTGTATTTATTTATTTGAGAGAGAGAGCATGTGCGCATTTGTTGGGGGAGAGAAGAGGTAATCTCAAGCAGACGCTAAGCTGAGCAGAGTCCAACACCAGGCTCAATCTCACGACCCTGAGATCATGACCTGAGCCGAAATCAACAGTCGGTCGCTTAACTGACTGACCCACCCAGGCGCTCCCAAAAGAGATCTTTTTACATGAATAATATTTATATTGCCCATATTTCCTTCTCACATGAGATTTGTTTTTAGCCTCCACTGTGGTGATAATTAAGGTGATTGTCTATTACATAATAGATTTCTAAAATATTTTGTTTAGTCAAATCTACCAATATTTTCTCTTTTAACTTCTTGGGTTTTTTTTCTTTTTTTAACTTCTTGGTTTTTTGTGTAGCTTCAAAAGCCTTATGCCAAGTTTAAGCGATATTCTTCTCATATTTTATAATCCTGAAACATTTCTGTGTGGATCAACTGATGAATCTGGAATGTATTTTAGCCTTGATGGTACAGAGAGACTATTATTTCGGATGAAAAAATACTCAAATATTACAAAAGAATTCTTTTCTAAAGTAGAAATGTGCTTTATTTCCTGCTCTGGGTATAAAACCCACTGTGTGATTGGCCATGCTCTCTCTTCCCCTCGGTGCCTACTTTGGAGGCCATGTGCTTCACATATCATGGTCGAGGTGGAAGGATCCTGGATCCCTGAGCCAATACTAGGCAGGAAGCCACTAAAGAGAGCTCCAGATCCACACTAGGCTCTGGGAGCAAGAAACAAATCTTTGTGGATTAAGCCCTGTGATATGGGGGCTTATTTGTTACTGCAGTACATCAACGTAAGTAATCACACTCTGGTGTGGGTTAAAATTGCTATAAGACTTCTGAGAAATAGAAAACCATTGACTGTAATAGTGAAAAGTAATTATTTCATGAAAGAGTAGAGATTTAAAAGGTAGAGAATGAGGAGTGCATATAAAATTGCAGGGCCCACGTGAGCGCTCGGGGAAACAAAGTACAAGAATCACAGGAAGCGTATTAGAGAAACAGGTGGAAGTGAGAAGGCTAGATAAGTTAAGTAGATCCAGAACATTCATTAATATGAAAAAGCTAAGTTAAAACGGAGACTGCTAAATCAGGTAAGCTGTTCCATAGGTGTTTTCTGGAAGGTACTTCTTTTCCTGTCTTGAGGATGCTTCTCCTTTTCCTGATGATTTATTTTGGGCATTGTTTCTGTGCACAATGCTTCGATATCAACTGCAGGAGTAGTAGCCCAGGCCGCCCCTCTGCTTATTGCTGTCCTCTGGCCTCAGGGGAACCACTTGTCACCTCATAGTGACTATGATGTCTACTACTGCAGAGGAGAAAATATTCTTAGCTGTTGCAAAACATTTTCCAGTGATTTAAGGATCTAGCAGTCAACCAACTCACTGTTATAATGAGCTGTGGGGCTTTTCCCTTGGATTTTGCAGGACGTGCCCTTGAATTATTTATAAGAGAGCAGCCACCTGCTCGCAACAATTTTCCATTTTGCCTTGTGCTTAACTGGCCTTGTCAACTGGCATTGCAGGTACAGTGGCACCCTGCACTTCACCCTTTGACCCCCTATTAGAACAAGCTGACCGTGAGCTGCCATACACCTTAACAGTTCCTTTCCACCACAACCATGGCCTTTGTCTATATAGATAGTCTTATATGCTTCATTATGAGGAGCGGTGCTGGTTCAATTGTTCAACCAGGTGCTGGCAACTCCGGTGCTACTTCTTTTTTTTTTTTCCCCCGAAAGACGGAAATTTATGACTATATATGCTTGTGTTGACAAAAAGCAATTTGAGTGGTGGGAAGGGGAAACCAACCCACCGGCATTCAGAAGCACAGCTCTGTGCTGGCAAACAAGCAATGCCTTCGCTTTTTTCTTTCTCCACTTTAACAAAAAGAAACATTACATGTTTGAGTAGACAACAAGAGGTACCATTAGGATTCAGAAAATTGAAAATCTAGACTGCAATAAAAAAAAAAAAAAAGACAGTCACAGGGGAATTTGTAATGGTTTCCCCACATTTTAGTGGAATACTTCCGTTTTTTATTCACCTTGCGAACAGTGTTCACAAACAACAGCAAAGAACGAAAGCTGTGATTTATATTTATGGACAGGTATACACGCACCCCTGACCTCCTGCTGCCTCCCTCACCCTCCATACCAGAAACAATTTATGGAGGCTGGTCTAAATAAACATTAAGGAGGCAAGGCCACAAACTGACAGCCAGGAAAATCAATGGTCTCCAGAAACCAGCAAGTAGGATCAATAAAAGAGATTAGGCATCACAAGCCAGTGTAAGGCAGTTACAGGTAAATGTGGCTTGCTCTTCATCTGACAAGGTTCTCGGCAACAGGATAGAAACTCATATAAACAGAAGCACGCAGCGGGTAGCCAATGGAGGCTCCTCCTGACTTGGTGGAGACTGATGGATGACCCCAGAATGAAACGGATTTATACAGAGGCTGGTGGGAATTTTCAATTGCTTTTCCAGCATCATCTCACATACCTGGGCAGCCGCCCATAGGAAGTACTGCAGATGTATCTTTTGAAAATCTTTCTGCATTTGCTTCTCACTAGTTAGCTTTCCTCGGATTTATTTATTACTCCTCCTTGACTCAGGGAGCACATCTTTGCCCTCCCTATCCCCCTACACACCACACACGCACACACACACACACACACACACACACACACACACTCATATTCACCATTACTTTTATTAACAGAATTACTTATACTCACATGCACACTGAGCATGTTTGGGAACCGTTCGAATACAAACTTAACCATACACATATACATATAATCTCCAAAGAAAAGTCATCCACTCACAACTTAAAACATTGGACTGTTAACTTGCAAATTTGATTTAACAACAGCAAAATAAAAGACAATCACATTGTTGAGTTTGTAAGTTAATGTCCAAAGCTTGTCAACAAAAGAATGAAGGATAATTATTTTCTTCAAGAACATAGGAAATCTGAAAAAGGAAGGACCAAGGCAAAATAGCCATTGCCTATACTTACAGAACTTGGCCAGTTAAAACTTAAAATCTTAGGCTTCATAGGAATGGTTACCTTAAAAAAATGGTGCTTTACTTTGCCTCAAGAATCGCGTTTTAGAAGTGGAGAGGAGGCTTCTGTCTGACAAGAATATGATAAAACAACAGATGAAGAAGAGGACAGCAAAAGGAGGAAGTTTAGTTTTTCTGAACACTAAAACATGATTGGGAATTTTAATTGAATTTTAATCAAGGGACAGGAAAGATGTGAGTCTAACTCTTGGTTGTAGCAGATTGGGAAAAATCTCACATCATTTTGAGGCACCTCCCATCCCTTGAGTCTGGGCTTACCTGGTGACTTGATTTGACAAATGTGATATATTGGAAATTGACACTGTGTGAGTTCAGAGCCTAGCTTTCAAGAAGCCTGAAATCTTATTCTCTTGATGCTCCAGATGGCCCACTATGAACAAACCTAAGTTTTAGTTTCAGGTTAACAAATGTAAATGTCTCTTACAAAAGAGTAAATTTTACTTGGTTTTCAGAGCTTCTCCTGTGTCGGCTATTTCTCAAAAATAATCATCCTAAAATAATCCTATGCCAAAGAGGCATATGTGGGGGTGACAAATTCTGCTCCCTTTCATTCCATACCCAAAATGAAAAATGAATACTATGCCAGAACATGGAGACTGAACTGGAGCTCCCTGTTATAAAAAGATTCAAGTCACTTGCTTCTCTGTACTCAGTGAGGTCACACACAGATTCAGCGGAACCCTTTTCTGCTTACATTCTCTCAGGTCAAATCATTTCCCCATCACACAGAACCAGGCCAGTCTTCTCTAACCCTGAGGTCAGGCTCATGTTGAAATATCAGATACAGATTGCTAAATACTTTGATTTACCCCAAACACTGGTTTTCAATTTCTTTGTGGGCTATGTATATATAGCTGGATGAATATGGACATTATTATACAGTCATGCTCTTGGAGTTTAAAGAAATTTATGCTGGCTCTGAAGGAGATCAGTCATCAGTCTAGAAGGCATTGGCAAGTCTTTTCACTTTGTATTGAGCTTGGTTTTCATGTCAAGCCAATTTTTTTATGAAAGATCACAGCCCATTTTGGCCTATGATAAAATCATTATTGAGGAAATCATTATGTGTATCTTTCTGGAACTACACCAACTATTTTGTTCCAACTATTCCTCTCATGTCCTTATTGACAGATCCAATTGGAATTAAATAAAGGTATATTTGGCATAAAGATGACTGTGTTCTTAACAAGGAAAGCCCACTCTAGTCAAGAAATCACTTCTAACATCTGCCGTTTACTTGGTTATGCGAGCTTAGACAAGTCAGTTTCTCACTCTCTTTCCTTGGACTACAAATACACTGTATGTGTCTTACATTCCTCATAAGGTCGTTGTGAGGTTCAAAATAAAGAGCACAAAAGACGCTTTACATCCAATGTAAATGGTTATAGCATGTACAAGACAAGTAATGCAATATTTACGAATCTAGTCACTTAACAAACAGCAGATAATTACTACGCCAGAAGCAAAGATAACTAGGATACGGTTCTTGTAAACGTGGGCTCACATTCTAAATTCAGAAACAAATAAATAAGCAAAAACTATTTGGGAAAAGTAGAAAGGATGATCACCGACCATCACTACTACTTCCACAGTATTAAGAGTTAACACCGTATCAGCCCTATGCTAAGCTTTTTATATGCATTACCACATTTAAGCCTCATAATCCTCTATAAAGAGGAAATTCTTTTCACTGTTTTACAAATGAGAATATCGAAGTTTGAAATATTGAGGCATTTAGCATGACACTAAAACTTCAACTTATAATACCAGAATAGGTGGAGGTTTTAGGTGAGTTTATTTTTAAATATTTCAGATCCCTATGTATTATCTAGTTGATGAATTATTAGAGCAGACTACTCAGACACAAGTCTGGAACACCAATCCAAAGTGTAGATTTGAACATCATCAGTGGCTAATCACAACTTGGGGGTTTCAACTCCACAGGAGAGTTTGGACAGAAAGGAAGAAGAAAAATAAGGACAATCATGTCTGTGATGTCTATTCTCCTAAGGAGAACCCAGGTTCCAAACATCTGGGTTCCTGGGCTTGTTAAGGAGTCAGGCCCGAATTTCTGCCTTAGAGAGGCCACAAGTCAGAGAAGAGTTCCCATATGTTTTCTCTTAAGTTCCTACAGTCAACTCATCCCCGGAGGAGCAAGCAGAAGCTACACTATCAATCATCAGCTACTCTGAAGCAAAGAATTCCAGAACATCATGACATCTGAGCACTCTAGAATGACTAAGGATTGATTTTAATGAGTAATAGTTACTTTATTTAAAGAAATTACATTTTTCTTCATTTTATTTTACATATTTATCTTTAATAATGTTATCTTTTTATATTTTGCAGAAATTATCTCTTCCATATTGCTATTTTACTTAAAAAGAAAATCTGTTTACAGTGACAGTAATTTTGGTCCTTATTTGTAAATATTCCATTACCAATACCTATGGACCTACCAAAGCTTATATATTGCAGTGCACATGATAGAAATACCACATTTGTGGGCTCATATTCCCAAGAAGACGGACTTTGCAACTTCACTTTTCTAATGGTGGCAAAAAGCTATTATTAAAACAAGAGGGGGAGCAATAGAAAGTTGGTGCACATATGCAACAATGGGGGTGGCTGATAATAGTAGGACTAGCCAAGCATGATGAAAAATGCAGACAAAATAACTTTAGCTAACTCAAGATTTTTTAAAGAATGGTTTAAGATTCTGGGGCACCTGGGTGGTTCAGGTAGTTAAGCGTCTGCCTGGGGCTCAGGTCATGATCCCAGGGTCCTAGGATGAGACAGGCGTCAGGCTCCCTGCTCAGCGGAGACTCCGTTTATCCCTCTCCCTTTGCCCCTCGCTCCCTCCTTTGCGTGCACGCTCTCTTTCTTTTTTCTCTCTCTCAAATAAATAAATAAAATCTTTAAGGAAAAATAAAAAAAGAATAGTTTACGAATCTGAGTTAACCAGCTAAGATAATAATTATTCACAATAATAAAATAAATGTCTATATCTCCCGAAGAGGTGGAAACCAATATAAGATATATTTCAGAAGTTCTAATATCTGAAATAGAGCCTTCTTTTAAACATTACCTTGAAGTGTTTGTAGTTAGATGTTGATGTATTGTAGGCCTTATTATTATGTACTATTGATAATACTGGTCATGGGATCATTCAAAAATCATCATCAGATCATCTTAAAATATCAAAATTATCTTTTTGCTTCTTTAGTTCTTTTTTTTTGTTTTTTAGATGTACATATCAGAAAATGAAATGAGATGTTATCATATAATTTCCATTATGTATATTATCAATCTGAACTATTCTGGATTAAAAGTAGGTTCTCCATTCAAACAATATAGATTGACTTGTTTAGGAACAGGCACTACATAAATAGGTACTATCAAGTTTTGTTCTTAATTGTAAATAAACTTTCACTGATATTTGCGCATTCAAATCACTAAAAAAATGGTTATTACTAGGCAAAAATTCATTCATTCACAAATAGTCACTTATAAGTAGAAACAGTTAAAATCTAAAATTTTCCTAAGGCATAGATTAGCAAATTTGCCACATTATTTTTTTAAATCATTTTAGCATAGAAAATAGTGAGGCAAAAATGACAGTTTTCCATCTGTGATATTTGAGGTGTGAAGGAAATGTGTTGTACTTTTTTCTAACTTACATAAAAGTGATCTTGGGTTGGTTTCCAAACGAAGAAAATATTTTTACACAGCTGCAGTGCAAGGATATTCCTGGAACGAATAGAGATATAGTCTTCATTTTTAAAGGGCTTGAAATTTGGAGTATAATATCACCAACAATACACATTTCCAGAGCAATTCAAAATCACCAAGGTACTTTTACCTTCATTATCTCAATTGAGCTTTACAAAACCCTGAGAAGAGGGAGAATGAGACCATCTCCATCTACAAAAATTATTTTAATTTTTAAAATAAAATTAGCTTTATTTTTTGCTTATTGTGTGGATTTCTGAACACTCAAAAGTTATTTAAAGAAGGAGCACCTGGGTGGCTCAGTGGGTTAAAGCCTCTGCCTTCAGCTGAGGTCGTGATCTCAGGGTCCTGGGATCGAGCCCCGCATCGGGCTCTCTGCTCAGCAGGGAGCCTGCTTCCCCCTCTCTCTCTGCCTGCCTCTCTGCCTACTTGTGATCTCTCTCTCTGTGTCAAATAAATAAATTCTTTAAAAAAAGTTATTTAAAGAAGATAAGAAATTCAGGGGCACCTGGGTGGCTTAGTGTAGGTAAAGAAAGCCTCTGCCTTCGGCTCCAGTCATGATTTCAGGGTCCTGGGAGGAGCCCTACATGGGCTCCCTGCTCAGCAGGGCGCCTGCTCCTCCCTCCCACTTGTGCTCTCTTTTGCTATTTCTCTCTCTCTCAAATAAATAAAATCTTTAAAAAATTTAAAAAAAAAAAAAGAAATTCTTGACATCCACTATACAGATAACCAATGTAAATATTCCCACATATAGACTTATAGAACTTTTTCTAATAATATTAAAAATGCACACAGATTATACTATATATAATGATTTTTAAGCTGCTTTTTTCCATATACCATTAGTATAGTTTATGTTAATTAATTAGATATCTACATTATGATTTTGAAATGGCTGTTCATTGCTCCCAAAATACAATCAGGGTTTAAATACAGTCTTTAGAAATTGAAGTTACTAGACAACTAACCACAGTAAGGTGGTCCTTTATTATTACTACTTGAAACAGCTGTTACATGTTAAATATTTAAAAAATATTAACCAGATATATAAGTTTCAATTCTATATAAACTCAAAAGCACTTCTTTACAACAAAGCAATAAAATGGGAGCTAAAAAAATACTGGCCGAATATTTGAACTGCGAACATTCAGTATAGACACCTTTGAAGCAGAAGTAAACTGAAAAATAATATTTGGCTGGGAAATAAACTACATTTTGGCCATTTTTGCCTAACACAATTTCCTCCATATTTCCTCATCATAAACAGAAATTAGTTTGGTTTGCCAGAATCAACCTCATAATTGATAAAGATAATTGGATTATTTAAAAATCTGTAGTATACCTCAGCTCGGTTACTTTGCTACCTTTGAATTTCTGAGGAATAAATCAGCCTTGAGCAGGCCACCTTTAAAAAAAGTCCAAATTGGAGTCTAATCCTGATTTAAAATATCTTAAAATGTTTCTTAGTTATCTTTCTCATTTTGTCTAAGGGCTTCAAAATGCTCTGTAGACACTATCTCATTAATTCTTAGAGGATCCCTGGGCAGCAATTGTAGTAGAGGTTTTCCTATTACTATCACCATTCCCATGAAATGGAGGCCCTGGGAGGTTCCGTGAATTGCTCAAGGTTATAGACTGAAGCCAAGGAGTAGCTAAACCCAGAATCCAGGTCCCCGGGCTCCCTTTCCATATGGCATTTTCTCTCTGCAATAAATAACATTGCTGTTCTGGAAGCTGACTCTCTTTTCATGTTTTATGCAGCAGAATTCAAATTAATAGGAGCTGCTCAGTGCTATGATATCCATTTTAGAGGCTGTGTATGCTTATGAAACACATGAAATACAGCACTCTGAGTTCCTTTGTTTTGCCTTCATAATGATCTTTGGGGACTGCCCAGTGATCGGTAGGACTATGAAGATTGGTATTTATCATTAAGGAGACTGAAATGACAATACCAGCTCATTCACAATTCCATCACCCACCACATATAGACACAAATTGAATAAAAGGTCCCTCAAAGTTTGACAAATTTGGTGACTCATCAGAAAAACCATAGACTAAATGGTGTAAATTCTTCAAAATCAGGTAAAGACACTAAATAGTGCACCTGAAGAAACTAGAGTTTTCTTCCTTGAATGTAGTTCCTTCCCACTCATTCTAAAATCAGCTAGAAGGTTAACAATTTTTTTTAATGGTGGGCTTCCCACTGCTACTCCCCGCCATGAAGTCATAATTCTCTGTTTGTGGCATCATAATAATTTCCATAGCAACTGATGGTGATATCAGAGCTTAAGACTGGAGTTTCAAGAAGGAAAGGAACTATAGGGACAGATGATCTCTTAAAAATAAAGATTACGTTTTCAAGCAGATGTTCCTAAAAGGAAAGAAATGAATGGAAAGATTACCCACATTAAGGGAAAGCATAATTAGAATGTAGATGCTTATTAAGTAATCATTCAGCTAATGATCTCTTTTTTAGAACAAAGGACAGAAATTGAAAAAGAGAAAAAAATGAGGGAAACACATCAATAAAAGGATCTTTTATGAACCAATCTATTATTTTAAATACAGATTGCAATATATTTCTTAAATATAGCTGAGGATGCTTAATGTTTGATGTACACTAAAGAGATAATTATAATTGCAAGCACTGCTGAATCCATAGGGAAATTTGAGTAGTGTGTTTTCACTGAGGTTTGTATTAGTGATATAAGCAGTTAAACACTAATTATTAGAGATCAAATCTCACATTTTATCATGATCTCATACCCGTGCCACACAAAGCATGATTCATGCATTTCAGATTCATTTGATCTCTTCTTGTGTTAATGGACATTTATACCTAGTATAACACCAAGAAATGTTGACTCATGTTTCATACAAACTGAAAACTGAAAAGTATATTTTTCATTTATCGCTGTGGTAGTGAAGAGATAGATAGGAGAAGATGGTACAGTAAGCAGCTTCTAACTTGGCCCCCCATGAGCCCTGCTTCCTGGTATTCACAGCCTTATCTAATCTCTCTTTGGGTATGGGCTGGATTTAATCTACTTCTAATAGAATATGGCAGGACTGACAGGATTTCAATTCTGGTATAAGTTACCAAAGGAGTACGGCTTCCACCTTAGACACCTGCTCTCCAGCTGCCCAGTTTGGGGAAAAACTAACTGCCCTATCTAGCCAGGGTGACCAACTGTCAAAGCTTTCCTAGTACTTTCCTGCTTTTAATACTGAAAGTCCTGTGTATGGAAGTTGGTCCCCTAACAAGAGGGCCATGTGAAGAAGTTTAGAACCCCTGAGGCCTGCCAACAGCCATGTGAATTAAGTTGGAAGGGTATCTTCTAAAGAAAGGGCCAGCCACCTTTTTCTGTAAAGGGCCAGATAGCAAATATTTCAGGCTTTGCAGGCCATACAGTCCGTGTTACCATGTTTTAATAGTATGGGATTTGTTTTAATTTGGTGTGGGAAGACACACAGACATGAAAACGGTTGTCATTAAGGTAAAAGTTTTTATTATATTCATATAGCATGGTATGCAGAACTACTTAGGGAAGTATGTAGGTACAATGAGCAGTCAGAGAGGGGGACTGCAGGTCGAGAGCTTTTATTGTAGTTTTCCTACGAAGGAATGGGCAAGACAAATAGGCTAAGAAGCAAGCCTAGGATTGAACTGTTTGAAAAGTGTGGGCAGGAACTGGGCATAGGGGCTGTCCCTAGTTGTCTAGTACCTGGGCGTGGAGTGATTAGGCCAGGGGATAGTGGCTTAGAGTATAAAAGGAGATGGTTGGTGGTCTGGGCTCAGGATGGACTGGTTTGTATATCAAAGGTGCTCTCTTGGGCAAGTTGTTTATTATCTCTGGGAATTAGCTAACCCTAGTAGGAGCTGTCCCTCCCAGGTCAGCAAAGCCCCAGATATCACAGCATCAAGAATACAGAAAATTAGAAAACGTAACATGCATAAGTAGTCAACTCTGCCACTGTAGCGCAAAAACAGCCATATACAATATATAAACTAATGAGCGTTGCTATGTTCCTGTAAAGCATAGTTTGCTGACTCCTGTGTAAGGCCTGCCAACAGCTACTTGACTTAATTTGGAAGCAGACCCTTCCCCAACAGAGCCTTCAGAAGAGACTGCCGTTCTGGCTACAGCTTGACTGTGTCCTCCTGAGAGATCCTGAACTATAACCATCCCCCTCACCGCCCCTGCTAAACTACGCCCAGATTCCTGATCCACAAAAATTTTAAAAAGAAAAAAATAAATTTCATTTTTAAAGATATTATTCAAATTCAGTAATGTATTGTTGAAATAAAATTTGCATTCACCAAAAATAATATTCCTCTGCAATGGTATGAGTGTTTGCATCCCCCCAAAATTCATAAGTTGTAATCCTAACCCTCAAAAGTATATTTGGAGGTGGGAACTTGGGAGATGAAGGTAAGAGCCCTCACAAATGGGATTAGTGACTTTAAAAGAGGCTCCTGAGAGATTCCCTATCCCCTCCCACCACACTAGGACACAGCAGGAAGGCACCACCTTTAAACTAGGAGTTCCTCTTTAAATGCCGAGTCTGCTGGTGCCACGATCCTGGACTGTCAGCCACCCGAATGGTGAGAAATGAATGTGAGTTGTTTATAAGCCACCCAGTCTGTGGTATTTTGTTACAGCAGCCTGAGTGCACTAAGACAAACTTTCAATTTGTAATCTGCTTCACAGGTTTATAATTTAAACCCAAACAAATGGTCAGATAGAATGACAAAACTGCTGGGGCTCTAGTTCTGGTTCTTGGACTTTGCAATCACCCTACCAACATTGTTTATTTCAAATCTACTATTTCGTTAAAAGAATCTGTAATCCCACGGTGACTAAAGAGTGTGACCAAGGCAAGCATGAACGGTTCAGAACCATTAGAAACTTACTCTAAAAACCAATTCCTGGAACAGTTGGTGTGTTTTGGAGGCTGGGAGTTTTCCAAATTAGCTTCCATGCAGAATACAATATTTATTGCAGTATATAATTAAAAACATGCCAATCTGAGGCTTACATATCTATCAATAAAACCCAAGAGTAACTGCAACAATTATTTTGAACTCAGACCAACAAAAGCTTTTTGGTGGAGGACTATTTTTTTCGCTGACATCATTCAGAATTGCTGACATAGGGTGATAATAAAAAGCAGACTGACTTTTTCCTGGTATTATTTTAGAGTCACTCTAGTGCCTGCATCAAAGGCAGTGTTCCCTTGCTACCCTGTAGAAGTCCATTTTATAAAGCTGAGGAGAGCAGAGTTTCTCTAGTCAAAACTTGAGCAGAACACTCTCCACCACCTGATCTGTGCCTGGTCGGGGAAGAGCCACTCAAGATCTACCTACAGCATTTCTACAGAAGCACCAGGGCTCCATGGAAGAAATCCACAAATCGAAGTCAGACCTATCTGGAAGGAACTCATTTGCACCAGAAGTCTGTGGTAGTGGTGGGGAAAGGGGGTTTGAGATGTACAGTGCCAAAGTCTGCTTTGTGGAAACGTTTCTAAACATCGATAATTAAAAACATTCATCAACTATGCTAGCAAGAAGACTGAGCATTTTCTTACTCTACTTTTCTGTTTTCTCTCTATATAAATAATAGAAATGTATATTATAATATGTTGTAACATGAAGACTTGCTCAAAGAGCCTGCAGTCCAAAATGTAGGCTAAAAAGTATCACAGACGTGGGTCAGGCAGTTAACCAGTGAGAACGTCAATGGCATGTTTTCCCCCCCTCTGGACTTTAGGATGTTTCTAGTATTTGCTAATTTTTTAAACATAGTAACTTGCTGTGGCATAGTTTACATCCTCAATAAATACCTAATTTTCTTTTCTTAAAGAGGATCCTCAAATTATGGAAGCATTAGGCCTCACAAAATCTGGGCCACTCCTGCTGAAAAGCACCAGTTTGGTCAAACTCTCTCTCTCCTCCTCCTCCTTTTTCAACAAATATGGAGACATAAAGAAGTTTAATCTATCGTCTCCACATAAATATGCTAAAAATATATGATGACCATGTTCATATCTCCCCATAAGCTTCTCTTTTCCTTTTACTAAACTTTCTCGAGGCTTTAGCTGTCTCTTCGGACTTTAGCCTAGTGCCAGCAATATAAAAGCTTATACTTTCCTCTTGAATAAATGAATGCTTATTTTGTGTTCGTTTTTTCTCACATAATTTGTTTCCCAGATCAGGAATGTGTAAACTGTCCCATTTCCCCTTTTCTAAGCACATTCCAGTCTGTTGATGTCCCTTTTAAACTGCAACACCTACAACTATGCATATGGCCTGAATTTTATGTTTGATATTCACTAATTAGGAGACTCAACACTTTCCTCCCTTAGATTGATTCCAATAACCGTACCACGCTATTCTCTCTGAATCTAACAAAAAGCATCGCTGCCTTTTTTTTTTTTTTTAATTTATTTATTTGTGGGGGCGGAGGGAAAGAGAATCTCAAGCAGGCTTGGGGCTGAGCACAGAGGCGGATGCGGGGCTCGGTCACAGGACCCTGAGATCATGACCTGAGCCAAAACCAAGAGTCAGAGGCTTAACCGACTGAGCCACTCAGGTACCCTTCTCTGAATCTAACTTTAAAAAGTGGTCAGAGCTGCAATTGCACTACTGGGTATCTACCCCAAAGATGCAGATGCAGTACAAAGAAGGGACACATGTACCCCAATGTTCATAGCAGCAATGGCCACAATCGCCAAACTGTGGAAAGAGCCAAGATGCCCTTCAACAGATGAATGGATCAAGAAGA
>CM052892.1:62497707-62546923 GCA_028534135.1 Potos flavus
AGCTACAATTATTATCCCCCTGTTGCCCACAAGAAAAGAGAGGCCCAGAAAAGCTAGCTGAGGGCATAAATAGAGATGCCATTTTAAGGTGTGATGAGCAAAAATCCTTCAGCTTTTGAGCAAAGTCATTTTTTTAATGAAATATTGACTAACAACTCTTCATTAAAATAAGTAAAAATGTATTTCAAGAGACAAGAAACCAAGCTTTGTCCAGCTTAAGCCATTCGCTTCCACAAGTATATTCTTCCCACAAAAGAAGTGTTTATCACAGGCTTGCACACAGTTTGGAAACACATTAAGAATTGTGTTTGTTTTCTTCCTTTTCTATTATCCTGTTTCTTCTACATACTTTATTTTTAGTCATACTCCTTTAGAGTCTATAATTTGTGAATTGTTTCTTACAAACACAAGGCCATTTCCACGTAAACTTAATTTGTTATAATTTCAAAGTCTCTAAGAATATAAATAAATCAGTAACATAAGTAAAGTAAAACACTATAGGGAAGATTGCCTAAGAAATCAAATAATTCAGGTAAACCACATTACTGTTAGTTTAGGTAGGCAATCTTCCATTACACACACACACATATGCACACATATCTGAATTTGCATATATATAAATACGTAAGATATATACATGCCTTTCTTTTTTAATGTCATATCATCTGCTGCACTTTGTTATAAAATGGCAATAAATTTAAGTTGGATTAAGAAGTTTTCCATACCAACCCCTGAGGACAGCTGATTATAGGTCTGACCTTTTGAGATTCTGTGTATTTCCCACTTAATCAGTGCTAGAATGAGCTTCTGCTAAGTGGGATCTATAGAATTCCTATGGGAAAAGCGAAGCCATTTAAAAAATAATGAGCCTCCCTTCTACCCCTTCTCCCTTTCCATTTTGAGCTCTATTAGGCCATGATAACAGTCTTCTTCTACGCAATACAAAAGCATAGCATAAGCATATACTATTTGCACTATGCAGGCAAAGAATATGCTCAGAAAGGTTGTGGGGAGCTCAGAATGCAAGTGACACTTTACAACAGGATAAAAAAAAGTGTTACTTGCCCTTTCACTGATGACAAAAAAAAAGTTGCAAAAAAGTCCTCTGGGGCTTTTAAGCTTCAGTATCTCAGATTTTGACAGTGTAATTGGTTCCCTGTTGCCTGAGCAATCATATAGAATTGGAACTATCTCCATTTTGTCTTGTTACAGTAACACACTCTATAGTTTAGATACCATCTCACAAATACTCTAGTTTGGTCACAAGGTCATTTCTTAAAACCCACAATGTGTGTGTGTGTGTGTGTGTGTGTGTTACACGCCCCTAATCCCATTCCCTAATACCCCTAATTTCCTTCCCCAACCTTCTGTGAAACTGAACAGCATAATAGATGTAATTAGACCTTCTGTAATAGGACCAAATGGAGCAAGCAAGGAGACTCCTTCTAGGGAAGCAATCAGTGCATTAGGTCCCCAGGACTGAAACCACTTTTAACAAGGTTTGGGGCTTAGGGAATGTCAGTCTAGCCTTCTATTGCTTCCCCAAGAGGAAGCTCTACCCTGAATGCAAATCTTCATTTACCATTTCTACAAAAGGAAGGAAAAGAACATTAGCTACCTTATTGAGCACATAATGAAGCAAACTAGACTGTTAATATTTTTTATCAGCAGTAAATCAACTGTTCACAAGTGCTCTAAAGTATAAATGTGTATTTCATCAGTATTTTAAAACCATTCCCTATGTTTTCATCACCAACCGTTGGAAGAAGACAATACAAATTATGTCAAACAAAGGCAGCCTTTATGTTTTCAGAAGCATGCTGAACTCTTTCTATAAGGGAGTGAGGTTCAGTTAAATAATATTCCTGAAATATACATTTAAATAGTCAGTTTCAATAACTATAGATATATTTACAGACTCAACACAACCTATTTGTTATTATTATTCTATTCCATGGTATACTCAAGTAAACTCCAATGAAGAAAAATGTGCATCTTATTTATAGCATATAATGTACATTTGCAAAACCCCAAATGACAAGCTAAAGAATAACGTTCTTCATAACTGGTAATAAACCTTCAATTTGCTCATATAAAATATACGTGGTAAAATGTACATTGGCCAGTAGGATGAATGTCAATTATGATATTCAAAGTTGCTTCAAATAATGGATTAGGTTTGATTTGGATATATTTTGGCTCGCTCTACTGTTGAAAACTTCCAAGATCCATAGCTAAAACTATTAAAAATTACTTGAACAACATGGAGGAAACTTGCAAACATTATGCCAAGTGAAAGAAGCCAGGCATTTGGGACCACGTATTACATGATTCCACTTATGTGAAATGTCCAAGATAGGTGTATTTATAAAGACAGAAAGTAGGTTAGTGGTTGCCTAGACCTTGGGGGACCTGAGAGATTGAGGGATGAGGCTAAAGGATGATAGTGCAAATGTACTACAACTGATTACCGTGGTGGTTACACAACTCTGAATATACTGAGAACTGAGTTGTATAATCTAAATGAGTGAATTATATCTCAATAAAACCAAGGTATCAAGGAATATCCTGGGAAATCAGAACTTAATATTATAATCCTTGATCCAATTCTTTTTGTTCATATTACTTTTCTTCATTAGACTCACCCAATTAACATATATATGTGTATACGTGTGTGTGGGTGGGAGGTGTATTTGGGGGTATCTTTTCATTAATGACATGAATTCAACTGTGAGACATTATTAGGACTGATTCCAAGTGTTCTGTTTTTTGCTTTTTTTTTTTTAAAGAATGTAATGGAGAGTTTGTTATACTACAGGTTCTGGGAAGACCTCAATGCAAAATGTAAATGTGACTCTGTCTTCCCAGAGGTAATGATCAAATGGAGATATTGAGAAGAAAGCAAGAAGTTTGCATATCACATTAAGGAAAATTTGAGGTAACTTAGGAGGAATATTTAGCTCAGTTTGTGAGGAGTAGAAAGATTCCTAGGGGGTGTAATATTTCAGCTAAATTCCAAAGGATAAAACATAAAGTAGGCCAAAAAAAAAAAAAATGGCAAGGGAAGTATTCAAGCAGTGGGATCATCAGATATTAAGACTGAAGACCACAAAGAGTACAGCACTGGTAGAACTATGCAAAGTTCAGTATAAGTCGAATCTAGAAGGCAAGAAAGAATGTAGTCAGAAAAAATAACTGAGAGAGAAATAATGTCTAGATAATAAAGGTTCTCATAAGATAAGGAAAGAAGGTTGGAAATAGAAATCCAGTGAAGAGTTTTAAGCAGTATATTCCACATATGAATGAAATAATATGATAATATAAGAAACAGCACAGAGGATCATAGGGAAAGGAAGGGAAGATTGAATGGGAAGAAATCAGAGAGGAGACAAACCATGAGAGACTCTTGATTCTGGGAAACAAACTGAGGGTCACAGAAGGGGAAGTGGGTGGGGGATGGGGTAACTGGGTGATGAGCATTAAGGAAGGCACGTGATGTGATGAGCACTGGGTATTATACACAACTGATGAATCATCGAACACTACATCTAAAATGACTGATGTATTATATATTAGATAATTGAATGTGAATTAAAAAAAAGAGGAGTTTAAAAAAAAGAGTTTTAAGCAGTATAATGACATGATATGTTTCGTCTTAAAGAAATACCATTCTGCCAACATTTTTTTTTTTCTGCCAACATTTTAAAGAATGAATTGGAATGGGGCGCCTGGGTGGCTCAGTGGGTTAAAGCCTCTGCCTTCGGCTCAGGTCATGATCTCGGGGTCCTGGGATCGAGCCCTGGGCTTTCTGCTCAGCAGGAAGCCTGCTTCCCCCTCTCTCTCTGCCTGCCTCTCTGCCTACTTGTGATCTCTCTCTCTCTCTCTGTGTCAAATAAATAAATAAAATCTTAAAAAAAAAAAAAATGAATGAATTGGAACACTGAACATAGGATGCAAGTGAGACCAGCTGGGAAGATGTTGTAAAATCCATGTAGAGATAATGATGATCTGTGCCAGAAAATGGCAACACAGTTAAAAAGAAAAGCAAATTAATTTGAAAGTAATTTAGGACATTGAATCCTTGGACTGATTGCATGCAGAGTGAATAGAGAGAGAAAAGTATTAAGAACAGCCCCACATTTCTGGTTTATGCCCTCACATTTTTTTTTTAATTAATAGGCTGTGTTAGATTTAATAAGAACAGTGTTAGATTTACAGGACAAAAACTGAGCAGATAATATGGAGTTGCCATATGCCCCCACCATAGTTTCTCCTATTATTAATGTATTCCATTAGTGTGATATATTTGTTACAATTAAATAATATCAATCCATTATTTCAATTCTTAAAGTGCACAGTTTACATCAAGGTTCACCTTTGTACAGTTTTACGGGTTTTGCCAAATGCATAATGTTATATATCCACGATTATGATTTCATACAGAATAGTTCCACTATCCTAAAAGTCCCCCTGGCCTCTCCATTCTGTTTCATTGATCTGTTTTTCTATTCGTTCACTAATCCCGCACTGTATTAGTCGTTGGAGCTATATATTAAGCCCTAAAGTTTGTTGGTGTCAGTCCCCTGACTTGGTTCTTCATTAACACTGTGTTGTCTACTCTGAGTCCTTTGACTTCCCATATAAATTTTAGAATCAGTTTATTAATATCCACAAAAGAACTTGCTGAAATTTTGAGTGGAAATGTATTGAATCTATAGGTCAAGTTTGGAAGAACTGAAATGTTAACAATATTGAGTATTCCTATTCATAAATACAGACCTGTCTCGCCACTTAGTCAGATCTTCTTTGGTTTCTTTCATCAGAGTTTTATAGCTTTCATCAGAGTTTTGTAGCTTTCTTTGTATAGGTCGTTGTATATTTTGTTAGCTTTGCATTTAATTATTTCATTATTTTTGGTCCTAAGGTAAATGAGATCATGTTTTTAAATTTCAAATTTTCATTGCTGGGGCATGTGGTGGCTCAATGGGGTAAGCCTCTGCCTTCGGCTCAGATCATGATCTCAGGGTCTTGGGATCGAGCCCGCATCAAGCCCTCTGCTCCGCGGAGAGCCTGCTTCTCCCCCTCTCTCTCTTCGCCTGCCTCTCTGCCTACTTGTGATCTCTCTCTGTCAAATAAATAAATAAAATCTTTAAAAAATTTTTTTCATTGCTGGTATAAGCAATTGACTTTTCTATACTAACCTTGTATGGTATAAACTTGCTATAAATGCTTAGTAGTTTCAGAAGAGTTTTTGTTGGTTCTTTGGGATTTCTACATAGACAATCATGTCATTTATGAAAAAAAAAAAGACCATTTTATTTGTTCCTTCTCAGTCTACATACTTTTTCTTTCTTTTTTTTTTTAATTTTATTTATTTATTTGATAGAGCGAGACACAGCGAGAGAGGGAACACAAGCAGGGGGAGTGGGAGAGGGAGAAGCAGGCTTCCCGCGAAGCAGGAAGCGCCTATGCAGGGCTCCATCCCTGGGATCATTACCTGAGCCAAAGGCAGATGCTTAACGTCTGAGCCACCAAAGCGCCCCTATTTTCTTTTCTTATCTAACGGAATTAGCTAGGATTTTTAAGAGTGTTGAATGGGAGTGTTCGGAGGGAGTTTCCTTGCATCATTTCTGATCCTTGGGAGAAAGCGTCTGGTTTTTCATCATTAAGTATGTTGTTTTTTGCATATTTCTTTTATATTTTGTGTAAGTTTTTTGTATATTTGTACATGCAGGTTTTTTTGTAGATTTTCTTTGTCAAGTTGAGGAAGCTCCCCTCTTTCCCGAGTTTGCTGAGACTTTTATCTTGAATAGATTTTGAATTTTGTCAAATGATTTTTCTGCATTATTGATATGACATATGAAGTTTCTTCTTTAACTTGGTGTGATGAATTAAATTACTTGATTTTCAAATGTTGAGTCAGCCTGGCCTACCTGGAATAAATCCCACTTGGTCGTGGCATATAATTATTTTAAACATTGCCGGATTTACACTGCTAATCTTTTGTTGAGGATTTTTGCATTTATATTCATAAGAGCTATTAGTTTCCTATAGCTATTAGCTGTAGTTTTCCTTTCTTTTAATGTCTTTTAATGTCTTTATGTGGTTTCGGTGTCCTCACTTTTGAAGCTAGTAGTGTAGAGAACAGCTGGAAATACATGTAGAAAAGAAGCATGGATGTGTATGTTTGCATGTGACTTCTCAGATTTTCTCTATTCTGTTTCCTTGTAGTGTGAGCTGCCTGCAGCTGGCTTCTCTCCTAGTTCTGCAATCTCTTTCTCTGAGATTAGAAAATTAGAGCCACTGAGAATTTAGGCTGACAAATCCTGACACTCACCACAGACATGGACTGTCATGGAATCCCTGGAGGATTCTCTTTTCTTAAAATAGATTTGAGAAAACAAAAATATCTTTCTTACTCTCATCATCCTGTGGCTATTAATTATCACACATACAGGCTTTATACAAATGCATATATGACTGTCTCTCTAATGGAAATGTTTCTGCTCACATGCAAATTTTCTTGAAATTGCCCTCTCCTAATCTTTGATGGATTTACCAAGAGGACTTGATGTTGCATATATTCGCCCTTTCCTTGTGAATGATTCCTTTATTTCTGGCTAGAAGGAAAACTACATGGGTTAAAGATACAGAAAAATAACAGTGTATCATTAAAAACAATGTGCCTTGGCTGCCATATCTGTCTTTTATCGCTTTATCTTATCTGTACATAAATTATTTCAGAAAGCTGGAGTACTTTTGTCCTTTCATTGCCTCAAACCAGTCATCTTAGGAGAAATGTTGATGCTGAGGAATAGAAACTACAAAATATGAGGTAGACAACAAAGAATGAGAATTGTTCTGTCTCTAGAATAAAACAGAGAGGTACCAAATTACATTTGATAGCAGAACATAAGTGAATACCATTAGACCTCTGTTTGGCCAAGGTCATCAAAGATTGGTGGGGGAACTGACAATACAGAGCACAGATTTTATATCCCAAACCTCATTTTTTAATCAGATTTTAAAAAACTGTAGAGTATCACAGAAATAAATCAAATCTAACACACACAAATAAATCACAACTCATAAAACATCCACAGTAATGAAAACAACATTCCCTGGGGGAAGAAAAAACAGACAAAAAAAGATCCAAACAAACCTTTTCTAAAAGCAGATGATTAGTATTAACATCTCAATTCAAATCACATGAAACTTAACAATGATGTTTCTTTTATGCCCATTATGTACACTGTCGTTGTATTTCGTTATTGTTCCTGTAGCCTGGAAAGATTTCAATCATAGCCAATTGTTATAGCCTCTAAAACATGAAGAGGTGAATGGAGTAAGAAGAGACTTAAATAATCTCAGTGTTTTCCCAGAGAGCTTTAAGAGTAGATGTGCCCATCAAGAGGTTTAGGATGGCTAGACAAATAGAAGTGGGACAATAACAGCCCTCTGCATTATCTATTACATTTTCTTTTAAAGGATTTTGCCCCTTTCTACCTCTCTTTCTTATTTTTAATAACCTCTTAGGATTTCATCAGTTAAAATCTATTTCTTTTTCTTTTCACACACATTGTCTCATAATTTACTGTTGCAGCACTGATTTCTAATCCTAGACTGCTATGACAAAGAACATTAACACATTAGTAAAACACCCCTTTTGGTTTCTGAAAGCATCAGAAAATTTCCTTTTAAATGAACTTAAGAAAAACAATACTGTCTGTTAATAAACCATCCTACCTATTTCTTCTAAGAGACATAATACATATTCTCTAAGATCTAGAGTCACATGTCAACGGAGAATTCCCATCAATTCAATTCCAAATTTCAGGGAACAAGATAATGAATGATCGGTTCAGTGGGGTCAAGTGCCAATTCTAACTTAGACCTCGGGGAATGATTCTGTCTAGCATGTGCATGGGCTCAAGGTCCCACCACTGTGTGTCATGTGCATTTGATGTTGAAGGAGTTGATATAGAAAGATTTCTGGATCTCAAAGTTGCTGCTGGCAGAGGAGATCCCCACATGTAACCTGGAAAATATAAGCTTTCTCACTGAAGTCCATCTTACCAAGTATTTAAATGAGCTTTGGTAAACCACTTATTCAGCACTCATTTTATCTATGAAGATAGGAAAATAAATACATTTATAGTTTAAGTCTCTATTATGTTTAGAAAATAACTAAATATCAACTCCTTACCAGAACTGCCAACTTTCACAGAGCCACTCACAGAATATAGTCTATTTGTTAAACTAAAATAAAATTGTGGGGGCACTGGATGGCTCAGTCAATTAAGCATCTTACTCTTGATTTTGACTCAGGTCATAAGATTGAGCCCTGTATCTGGCTCCATGCTGAGTGTGGAGCCTGCTTGAGATTTTCTATCTCCATCTCCCTCTGTTCCCCTCCCCCCGGCTTGCACACACTCTCTCTCTCAAAATAAAAAAAATTAAATAAAATAAAATATAAAATTCTGGTAGGACAGTCATTGTCTTCTTTCAGTATGGTACCAAGTAAATTCAGAAAAAAAGAGTCATTAAGAAAAGTTCTCTCAGCATAATACTCTCTAAGTCCATCCATGATGTTGTAAATGGCACAATTTCAACCTTTTTATGGCTGCATGATATTCCAGTGTGTGTGTGTGTGCGCACACAAATCTTCCTTAGACTGAAAAAATAAATACATCTGATTTCATTCATATATAGACCCTAAAAAAAAATGAATGAATAAACAAAAGCAGAATCATACTTTATAAACATAGAGAATAAACTTAAGGTTGCCAGAGGGGTGGAGGGATAAGCAAAATGGGTGAAGGGTAGTGGGAGACACAAGCTTCCAGCTACAGAATAACTAAGAAGGCACAGCATAAGGAATATAGTCAATGATATGGTCATAGCATTGAATGGTAAGAGATGGTGGCTACACTTGTGGTGAGCATAGCATAATGTATAAACTTGTTGAGTCAACATGTTGTACAGCTGAAACTAATGTAACATTGTATGCCTACTATCCTCAAATAAAAAACTTTTTAAAAAGAACTTCTCATGCAATTAAGTGGTACCCAGAGTCATGATATAAATTCTAGACTCAGGACATATTATTTAGAAGGTTTAATACTATTTGTACTGTATCTCAAAAAATATGGTAAGTTTTTTATCAGAGATTTAGGAAATACACTCAATTTTTAAAAATATGTTTGGCTTCTGATTCCCTCTGAAAATGCTGAAAAAGAAACATTTCTATTCTTATAATAAAAAATTTAATGACCTGAAAAATTGAAACTCCTACCAAAACCATAAAAAAGCTGGGGTTGTCAGGCAAACAATTAACTTGAAATTCAAGGGAAGAGGAAAGTCTTCAGGGAAAGATGGGAAGTAAATACTTGTTTGGCTGTGGTACATGCACAACATGTAACCTACTATTACATAAGTATCAAGAGCAAGGAGATAGGTCTTCTCTGAGGGACAGGTACAGAGGGAATACCGAAAGTTGAGGGAGGAAACACTGAAAACAAAACCTCTGGCCAACCAACCTACAGCTTACATGCAAGATTATACTAGAGGAATGTGAAAACTGGGGTGTGCTAGGATAACTATAGCAACAACAAAACCCAACACTAACTCAAATCTTAATGAGATTACTGCAGTTTCAATAAAGCCCTGGCAAATAAATAAAATAAAAGATATGCCCTTTTTTAGCCATAAATACTAATTATCTCAGTTTCTACTGTCTTAAAACAAATGTTCAGCTTTCTACCAAATATTAGAAGACATACAAAGAATCAAGGAAAAAAAACACATACAATGTCAAGAGATAAAGCAATACACACAACCAGACTCAGATATGATCCTAATGTTTCAACTGTTGGACAAGGAATTTAAAATATCTGTGATTTATATGTTAAAAGATCTAAAAAAAATAAGATATAATGAAATAAAAATAATTGAAGTGGAATTCATAGTAACAAAGATGAAGAATGCCATCCGTAGACTCATTAGTAGATTTCATGAAGCCAAGGAAATAGTGAACTTGAAAATATGTCAGTAGAAATTTTTTTAAAAAGGAAAAAACAAAAAAAACCTAGTAGAGTATGTAAGTATTATGGGACAATATACAATGTTCCAACACCCTTGTTACTAGAATTGCAAAAGAAGAGATAGAATGAGGTAGACAAAATTATTTGAAGAGATGACAGTTGAGAATTTTCCAAAATAATCGAGAAACTAACCACCGTTTCCAGACCTCAGAAAACACCAACCAAAATAATTATCAACACACATGCACACACACACCCCAACATAATATCAAAGTAGATTTAAGAACAAGAAATATTACCATGAATAAAGAATAATATTACATAATGATAAAAGGTTCAACTTGCCAAAAAGATATAACCATTCTAAAAATGTATATATCTAACATCAGAACTGTATAATACATAGAGCAAAAATTTCTAAAACTGGAAAAAAGTAGGAGAGAAAGCCACAATCATTGTTGAAGACTTCAACATCCTTCTCAATAATCAACAAATACACAGAACACCAATTAGGCTATAGAGGAATTGAACAATATATCAACCAATTTAGCTTTGGGGATCTCCGTGTTTTGTTTTGTTTTTTCCAACCTTAGTAAATAAAAACAACTATAATCCTGCATATTATACTTGCCCTATTTACAGTCTTGTGGGTCATTGACACTGCCCTAGGTACCCATATTCCAGTCAGAAAATACATATCATTAATATTAACCAAGAAATATCCAAAATGCCCTCTAAACACATGCAACAAACTGCCAATCCTTTAGATGCCCTCAGTGAGGGGCAATGCTTCCTGGTGACCTCAGCTGCTGATAATTGCCTAGCCTGAGCCAATCTACTGGTCGGTCTGCTTCCTTAAAGGTACCTCTGACTACATGTGGATAGGAATTATGGGAAAAGATGCTCAAATAACCCAAAAAATAAAACAACAAGGTAAGTTTGTTAATAATACCACTCAGTTTTGTGAGCAAATACTCTGGAGTTCTCCTAACACTTCTTCTTGGCTCTCAACAACTGCCTAAAACACTTGGATACACACGTCTATCCAAGGTTTCCTCATTTTCATTGTAGTTTGCATACATACATTTAGAAGTATATGGCTTCTAAAATTATGCCTAAACAAATTCAAATTCAGTGGAATGAAACATGGCACATTTCCATCATCAATCAAACATTGGGGTGAATTGTAATAAGAGGTCTGACTCCATTTTTGATCTTTGACCACTGACAGCTTTCAAGCCACATACTTTCCCTTCCCCCTTTGCCCCATATATGGGGAAGTAAATACCAAAAAAAAAAAAAAAAAATCCATTAGTCTTCCTGGTGCCCATAGAAAGTTCAAAGCACACAAATCCAGAATAGGAAGAAACCCTCACCCCAGAACCACCTCTTAGCTAGAGCTAAAACCAAGGCATCACACCACAAATACCCTTATGCTCTTGACATTATGAATCAGATTGCACTTGACCTGCTCTTCCGTGAATTCCTTTTGTGAGTAATAAATTTCCTTCCAAATTCTTTTGGTGTGTGGCATCATCAGCTTCAACATCCAGCCCATGAACTGGGAAGGAGCCTCTCTTGTCTCTGTGTGCTGGCTATCATGAAATTAAATTAGAAATAAATTACAGAAAGATATCTAGAAAATCTCTAAATACTTGAAAAATAAACATCATATTTCTCAATAATCAATGTTTCAAAAGTCATAAGGGAAGTTAGAAAATATTTTGAATTGAATGAAAATGAAAAGACAACATTAAAAATCTGATGATATAGGGGTGCCTTGGTGGTGCAATGGGTTAAGCATCTGACTCTTGGTTTTGGCTCAGGTCATGATCTCAGGGTTATAAGACAGAGCCCCACTTAGGGCTCTGCACTCAGCGTGGAGTCTGCTTGAGATTCTCTCTCCCTCAACCATTCCCTTCCACTCTCTCTCTCTGTGTCTTTCTCTCTCAAATAAATAAATCTTTAAAAATTTTTGATGATCTAGCTAAAGCAGTTCTTAGAGGGAAGTTTATAGCATTTAATACTTAAAGTAGAAAAGAGAAAATATCTCAAAGGAATGATCTAAGTAAGCTTCCTCCTTAAAAAAAAAAAACAAAAAACTAACTATAGAAGGACAAATTACTAAAAGCAAAGAGAATGAAAGATAATAAAAATAAGAGTAGAAATCAATGAAATTGATTTGAGAATGAATGAAAAGCCATCAAACAAAAGGTTGGTGCTTTGAAAACTTCAATAAAGTTGATACATTTCTCATTAGATTGCCCAAGAAAAAAGGAGAGAGAAAATACAAATTATAAATATCAGGAATAAATGAAGAGACATCACTACAGACCCTAGAGATATTTAAAGGACGAAGGAATACTATCAGCAATCTAGGGCCATAAATTCAACAACCTAAATGAAATGAACAAATTTCTTAAAGGACCAAACTACCAAATCTCACTCAAGGAGAAATTCACATGATACACAATAATCCACACAGTTACTGTGGAGACATTAGTAAAAGGAGAGTGCTCAATTACATGAGAAAGAAATCTCTTATTCATAGAAGTTTTCACATGTCTGCTATTATTTTTAAGTAGGTGGTTATTCTTCTAAATATGACTACCTAACATTAGGAAGCCCACAGTGTTTTCTATTCAATAAAAATGTTGTACCCCTTTAAGTAATTTCTCTATATCCCATAAAGGTAAGAAATTTTTGGATACTAATTATCACTATAACCTATACATAGCTTTCTATCTTGAATATTCTGCTTTCATTTTGTTTCCAAATCTTATTTTTCAAAATAATTTAATACTTTTTAAAAACTAGAAGCCCACTGGAAATTTATATCAATGAAGTTTGAAAAACTCCAACCAGATATGTCTAGGTATGGATTTATCTTGCATTTTGTTTGCCTGAAAAAAAAATTCTTGATGTTCCCAGTGATGTCTTTCATTTGAAGAAAAAATATTATTTTATGATTTCAATATGGCAGAAGCTTCAGTTATGTGGGTTTATTTTTACCTATGAAAATTGTCATTAGTCATTGAATGTTGCTCTGCCTTGTCTTCCAGGATAATAATCTTTTTATCTCTAGCCAAAAATGACTTATGATGAATGAGAAATTTTCTGCTGCACATATTCTGCTATTCACTGATTCCATTGTATTTTAAAATCACATGTTATGCATCTTGAGAAATTTGTAGTAAACTCTCACTAAGGAGTCTTCCTGCAATAAAAACAATTTGAAATCTTGGGAATACAGTGTGTGTAAAATATTTGTCTAATAAGTTCACAATTGGATCAAGGGAAATATCGACATGGCTGACCTTGGTAGATCTGTTGCTTTGTTTTTGTTTTTTTTTTTTTTTTTTTTTTTTTTTTAATTTCGGTTTTTAAATATAGAAAATTTATTCAGGATCTGTTAGAATTATTTACTATTTAAATGACAGGCTATTATATAGTTATCTCATAAATTAATTCTGGGTTTTGGTATTTTGCATTGAAAGTTATCTTGATATTGAGACCTAAGACATATTCTAAACAGGTCATGAAGTCTAATTAACCTTTTATCACATTCAACTACTTTAAGTTACATGAACTTGACTCTGTCCTCTAAATATAACAATACAATTTTGGCATCTCATTAATAAACATGACAGCATTTATTAACACTGCCATGTAACTAAAGTAAAACTTCATCAATTCAAATCTCAAGGAACCAGAAGTAATCAAGCTAGAACTAAACAGGAACAAATTATCTGACATCATATTTTACTGGCAGGAGAGCTGAGAAGCTAAACAACTTGCTGTTTCTGTCAAACAATCTTGATTACTTGTCAGTGTGGAAGGAATCAGTAGAGTATGGAATGAAAGGTTAATTTACTTGCACTCACATAACCTCTCCCTCTCTTCTTATTGACAAATAACCAAGGTCATTAATTGAAATTTGCAAATCAATTTCTATGAATTCATGGCTCAGAGAATCTTGTACTTTAAATTACAAATATAATAGTATTTGAGGTTTTCTATGCCAAAACATTCTATACTAAATTACTTACTATTATTTTTATTTGGCGACAACTTTATTAAATGTTTATGGACAAAAAAGTCACATTTTTGTTAGTCGTTTCTCAGAATTCTAAAAGAAATGTTTAATCATTTGCTCTTCATTTGTTCATTCACAAAATTCCTTTCTTCCTCCCTTCCTTCCTTCCTTCCTACCTTCTTTCCATCCTCCCTGCTATCCTCCTTCCCTCCCTTCTTTTATATGTAAGACATATTAAAACATTTGTAGGTGCAATGTAAGACATATACCACCCTTTTCTTTGATGTGTAATAATGCAGCATCACTTGAAAAGCTAACACATGATTTCATCAACTGTATCTGGTGGGCATTAGCAGTGAGTATTTAGGCAACAGTAATTAAAAGAAAAGTAGCTAGTATTTATTTAATACACTGTGTACACATTACTACTTTCAAATCTTACAACCCTTTAAAGAAGGTACTTTTATCTTTACATTATAGGAATATAAACCTCACAGAAAGATCACAATGCTAGTGTTAAAGGCCAGTTCCTTCTGAATCCAAACTCAGAGCTCTTAATACCACACACCACTTCTATTTATAAGAACAAAGTGAAAAAGAATGACAGAAATCCTTTCTCCAACTTGGATATCAATTTATTGTTTCTTATATTCTATGCACTGATTGAATTATGAAACAAAAACTCCTTCCTTTCTTGCTTCCTTCCTTCTTATATAACCACGTCTTATTTTCTGTATTCTGACACTTTGATCTGGGGCCTTGCAGACCCCAGAGGGAGTCAGCTGATCCCGGGGTTAAGCAATTCCTAGAGACAGTAAACACCCGTCCAGAGCATGCCTTTCAAATGCAAACCAACCAATCCAGAGCCTGTACCTCCAACAGTGTCTTTTATCAGGCTTTCAATATTTGCAGGTCCACTATCCACCTTCCCTTATCATCCCCCGGCCAGGTACCAGACAACTATGAACAGTCCCTATGTCCCAGAAATGCACGGTGAAATTATTCAGACTAGCCAATCCTAAATCAGTTTACCCCGCCACCTGTCTCTGCCTCCTGACGGACCCAGTGCTTCCCTGTGTGGCTCTGCTGTGCTATAGCTTGCCTCCTTCTGCTGTGATTCATGAGTAATGACTTTTTCAATGGCAACAGTCTTACTTGTTGGCCTTACCATATCTGAATAATAATAATAAAACCTATTAAAACTCATTTTTTCTTTAATTTTTCTTTCTTTATTCTCTCTGTCCTCCCCCCTCTCTCTTTCTTTCCTGTGCAGAAAGCAGTAGCTATTTAAATGAACTACTATCAAATTAGCAAAGTGTTGTACTGTCTTGGCTGGACTATATAAAATGATTTTTAGTAAAATGAGTACTATGAATTTTCAATGGACATATGTTCTTTCATATTTAATAATCTTGACTGTGAAGAAATACTTCTAAAATCTGCCTTGAGTTATCTAAACTTTAGATGAGTGGGTCAGTCTTTAAATATCAGTTATAATTTTAGAAATAAGGGAAAATTATTCACTAGAGCCCGTAAACAACAGCATATGTTCTTTCCTTCCTATTAACTATAGACAAATACCAAGTTTAAATGTAAACTTTGTTTGGCTGCTAAGACAAAATATGGGTACAAATTTTTGAAATGCTGCCAACCTCGCTCTACCCTCAATTTAGAAAATATAATGAAAAACATTTGCTGAAACCAAAAAACCAAATGAATTGACTTTAAAATCCTTTTCTCAGCACCTTAAGAAAAGCCATTTTTAATTAGATTTTTGTGTGTGTGTGCCAATTACAAAGAATACTTGTAAACTTTATTTTATTTGGATAGCATATTTTTTAGTGTATGTTTTGGATTTTTTTGTTTATTTTTTTGTTTTGTGGAATTCTGTTTTCACTTAAGTTTTAGCCCAATTCTGGGTTTCATTCTTGACTTTAAGTTTTCTAAGTTGTCCTCAATTATATACTATTATTTATTTTTCAATTTCCTGTGTGCTTGTGATCCACTTACCCACCCCTTCCTTTTCTTGTGGAGCTGATACTCTCTCAAACCCACTCAATTCCTCTTTTATTCATTTATCACAAATTTTCTGGGCACTCATCATCTGTCAGTAATAATTCGAGGCCCCCAGGGACATAAGGATGACAAAAGATGTTCTGGAGGAGATGAAAGGAAGAATAAAAAGTCAATAATTAATTAAAGCAGAGGTGAAATTTGTTGTAAGGAAAGTAAATAGTAAATATGTAAGATCAATGACCTCAGGAATAGGATAAGGGAGATTTTCATGGAGATGCTGCTGATAAGAGGGAAGCGTTATAGGAAAAAAGACATTTTCCAGGGAGAAAAGGGGGGAAGGCAACAGCACTTATGACAAAGTTACCAGAATTCTCCAATGCAGCAGTTTATTTTGAAATGTGCAAAGTAACAATGGTGGAATATAAGTGCAGAGAGGATGGAATGCTGGTAATACTAAGTTTACCCTCTTCCCACATCTATTTTTCAACTTTCTCTGACTTGTCCCAACCTCTAAAACATTGCCTCTCTGGACTATTTCTCCAGACTCCTTTTCCATTTTGGTTTCTATCTGTGTTCAGCCAAGAGTTGGCATTGGCAGGAGATAGGTGTGTGGAAGGGGAGAATAGAGGTGCATAGTTTCCTCATTCCCTCCCTAAATTCAGTGCAGACATTCTGGCAGAAGCTATATCCCTTCATGATGGTACTTTCCCACTTGGTAGTCCTTCTTCCATGTTTCCAATTCTCACTGGGTTCCAGTAATTTCCTTTCTCCCTGTCTCTTTGATCCTAGCAATGGCAACTGACTTCCCACTATTTCTACTTCCAAATTGAATTACGAATGGCCTTTAGAATACCAATTATTTTTTTTTTAAATCTTGTTTTAACCAATTCAATATGATCTTGGCTTTCAGTATATTTGTAAAAATAAACAAACACAAAAACAGGAAAATTAATGGTGGGAAATAAGCAAAAGGAAGTTTTTTAAATCTCTGAATTTCACACATGATTTCTGGATATGGGGGTCAACTCTGGCTATAAGCAAAGGCAAAGGGGAGGATGATCTTTTCTTTTTTTTTTTAATTAGAACTAAATACAAAGTCTAGTAGAAATATTCAGAGATACGGAAGGTTGAGTGTCTAAGTGGAGAATATTGTCAACATAGAAACAAAGACAGCAAAACACCATAGGCAGGGGCTTTCTTAGAGAAAGTATCCTAGCTGTGTCCTTTTCTCTTCCTTATTTGACCTTGGGATAATAACTGCCTAACCTGTTTACATAGAAGGTCAAGAAACAGCAAAGCCAATGAGAATTATTTGAAAACAAGATTAACTTCAGAAGAATATTAAAGACTAGCTGGGATGAAAAAAATTAACAAAGACCAGGCTGTTGGTGCCCCATTATCTTCTCAAACCTCACTCCATAAATTCCATTTCCTGAAGGAGAATATATGCGGGTCATAGGGTAGGTAAAATGAACAGGGTAAAGCAAGCAGCCAAGATTACAAATATAAGCTACACCCGCTGAGATACAACCTCAGATTTGCTCCTTAAACTCATCTATAACAACATATGATAACAATAACAATCCCGGGCTTTTGCTTGCCCCCTAAATATGTAGGACCAGCCAAGGTAATCATAACTGATAATAATTGATAATAACTGAAAATAAAAATAAAAATAACTGATGAAATGAAAAATCCCAAGAGTATATGAGCCTCTGTGTATGCACTGTGTATATCTGTAAAATAAACATCTATGAGACCCAAGCATCATGAAAGAGAAATAACGAACTGAGTAATCCACACCAGAGAACACAGAATTAATGGACCAGACAGAATAATAACATAACTTAGGCATAATAATTGCTTTTACAGAGATAAAAAGGGTGGAAATATAAAACAAAACGAAAAGCAGTTGTACTTTAAAAAAAAAAAAAAAAGGAACCAAGTAAAACTACCGGATGTGACAAATATGTGTAATTGTTGAAATAAAGAACTCCATGGAGGTACTGAATAGAAGCATGTTTCCAGCGAGGAAATGCACTACTGACTGATACATCATGTCAAAAAATTCTTCCAAACACATCTGGGATAAAGAGATGGAAATAATGAATGAAAAAGGAAAAGAGAGATAGGAATGAAGTATGTGTTTTTATACCTATTTTAAAAACCTGCCAGAGGAGCAGAAGGAAGTATAATTTTGAAAGGTAAAAATATTTGAAAAATGATGTCAGATAATTTTTCATAATTAAAGTCTTAAGATCTCCAGTTGAAAGAGTTTATAAAATACCCAACAGGATAGGGTAAGACACACACACACACGCACACACTCACACACACACACAGTTTAGTAAAATTTTAAAACTATTCAAATACAAGTAGAAAATTCTGAAAGCATCCAGGGAGCAAAAATATTGTACATACCAAAAGAATACAGTAAATGAAAAAGGCACAGAAAATCATTTGCATACTGCTGATAATAAATAAAAAAGAACTTTGAACCTATCTGGAATTTCATACCTAGTTGCACTATCATTTAAAAGTGAAATGTTTATCATCAACATATGAATAATAAACCAACATTGAAGTAAAGAACAATTCTCCACTTTCAAGCACTTTTGGAAGAATGGCACCCAAAAAAGTTGACACGAATCTTGGAGGTTACTTACAGAAAGTCAGGTTGAAAAAACATCTCAGTAGACGTATGATTCCATAAATCAGCAATAACTAAAAATAAGGTAAAATAGTATATCCACGAAAATTCAGAACTAAAACTCCAGTGAGAGGGAAAAATTGGAGGGATATGAAAGTACGCCAAGGTATTATTAGTTTGAAAGCAAGGCATATGATCTAGGAACTTTAGAAACTGAGAGGAAAAAGTCAACAAGGTGAGTCTTGTTATGAGAGGAGTGACTACTAGTTGAACAGAAATGGAATATAGTTGTCAGATCAGTGGAAGGGCAGTTAGCGCTGGCAAACAGAAAATGAGAGAAAAAACTTACGTTAAATAGAATGTATGATGTAAGATAGCAGAAACAAGCTCTAATATAAAAGTAGTGAGAATTTAACTCAAATAAAGAAAGATCTCCCCTTAGATAAAAACCAAAATTCAGGAATAGGTTGTCAATACAAGAAATTTAAATCAAAGAAAGATGGAAAAGATGGAAAAAGATATACGGGACATAATAAGCTCAAATAAAACAAGAGCGGAATTTGACATTGACAGAATGTACATGAAAGCAGAAAAACAACAAAGCCATTATAAAGAATAAACAGAGAAGTTTTATAATGATATTTCATATACACTTACCCACATACTCAATCCCAGAGAGAGAGAATGACTTTACACTTCAGAGAAAATACGCGTCATTTTCTAGCATCCGTGTTACATTCACAGAAGTCATTCATAGAATAATTCTCAGAAAAAGCATCAAAATAAATTCCAAAAATTCAACATCCTACAATGTTCTTTTTTATAAGGCTATGAAATTATAAGTTGGTAACAAAAGCGTAGCTACAAAAATCCACGTATATAGAAACCGAAATGTACACTAAATGGCCCTTGCTTTAAAAGCAAACTCATCATCATCCATATGGGTGTGGTTAAAGCACTTCTTAAAAAGATACTGTGACATTGTGATTTATATTAAGAATTATATATTTCTGGCACAGAGCTCCTAAAACACTCGGAATTTCTTAAGTGCTGAGAGCTACAGAAAGCATCTTTTGTTATGTTAATGAGGCAACTAGTGGGCCACACTTGAGGATGGAGGCTGATTGCCAGGAAAATCAACAATGTGATTAGTCTGGAACTTTTAGTCCCACTCCCGGACCTCCACAGAGAGAGGGAATGAAGGTTGAATCCATCACCAATGGCCAGTGGTTTAATCCACCATGCCTATGTAATGAAGCCTTCATAAAAACCCAAAAAGATGGGGTTCAAATTGAAAAGTAACATAACCTGTGAACCTGAGTTAAAATAATAAGTATTTTTTTCAATGATAAATATCTACACACCTTGGACAATACAGTGAACTTTTACATATACTTCAAAATCCCTAGTTTCATCGCTAAATCATCCCCTGAATGTTCTTTAGAGAAGAGTACTCACAGAGGTTGTGCAACTCTACCTATGTGACTCTGCCTTCTTCAGAACATCCCACTTAAGGGGTAAGGGAGCACCAGTGTCCACTCTAGGCAATGCTGTCACTAGCACTGAGGCAAGAAAGGCTCATCTGGAGCCCAACCAACCTTCTTTCCATCAGCCCCACCTCACCAAACGTCTCCCTGTTCCCCTTATGCTCCGGGTTTAGCCATTACGATTAGCTTAATCAATAAATTGATTCTCCTATATTGATATTTGATTATTTTTATTTGAAGCTGGACCTAAGGTTGAGAGTCTTGACTTAGAGGAAGCCAAATTTTGATCCAAATTGATCCTAAAGGATTTATCAAATCAAAAAAAAAAAGAAAAACTGAGCCTTACCAACATTTCCTGCTGGGAAACACAAGCTTTGTCTAGCAAATCTACTTTTAAAATTCCTTCTTTTTTCTATAGATTGATTTATTTATTCTTAGAGAGAGCACGAGCGGAGGGAGGTGCAGAGGGAGAGGAGAATCTCAAGCACATTTCCTGCTGACCAAGGAGGCCTAGCAGGGCTGGATCTCAAGACCCCATGATCACGACCTGAGCCAAAACTTGAGTCCTATGCTTAACCGACTGAGCCACGCAGGCACACCTTAAAATAACCTCTTCAATAACATTTTGTGTAGCTTCTAATGCATATCAAAAAGAAAAAAGTATACCTATTCTCTCGTATTTTATAAAACTTCTTAGGGATTTATTTAGAGAGTACTTCATGTAGTAAAAGTAGTTACTTAGGAAAGCTTACTAATGTATGAAGATATAAATATCATACATAGATTTCATTGACTATAAGAAGAAAGAATTATGAAGGTTTATTCTGTTATAGTATATATAAATACTAATTCTGGGTTATGGGAAAATACTATATACAAGAATGAGACTTATTAATATTATGCAATATTAAAATTTGGCATTAAGATTAAAAATGATTAAAAATTTTTAAAGTTGAAATGCATTCTCAGCACCATGGTTCCCAAACCTAATTTTACACATGATTCAATGGAGCTCTTTTAAAAAAAATATTTTTCCTAGATCCTAGCCAGACCAAGCTATTGAGATAGAATACACAAAATATTTATAAAGGTATCTCTTTAGCAATGTTTTATTATGAAGATTATCAAACAAAAGAAAACTGAAAAAATTCACAGTGAATGCCCATCACCTATATTTCACAATTTACATTTCAGTATACTTACTTGATCATACAGCTATCCCTCAGACTACCATCTTATTTTTGGATGCATTTCAAAGTAAGTTTCAGACATTGGCATACCACCTCCTAAATACTTCAGCATGCATGTCATTAACTAGAGTTCAAGATTTACCTCTCTTTTTCAGTTTTTCAATTAAATTTAATATACAGAGCAATGTGCAAATCTTCAATGTACAACTCAGTCAGGTTTGATAAAGATAATCTTATGTATTGTCATTGCACCAGATACGTTGGTGGTTTACCACTCAATGTTCTGTTGAAATAGTCTGCCATACAGACCCATTTCAGGCACAGAAACAAAAATCACCGATAGCTTAATGAATGGTACAGAATGACTCTCTCAAATGTATGTTTACCAACCACAAAGAAATGACTGTTGAAATTCAGCTCTTTTTAAGGCAGATCACAAATGTAACTTCTGTCTCAAAATCCCCCATGGGGAATTTTCCATTCTATGCAATTACAAACAGACATATGCAGAATAATCCCATAGATAAATATATAGATGCATTGTATGACTCATTGAATTATCTTGCTCTGCAATCTAATTTGGTTTTTTGTTTACTTAAGTTAATCCATTACTCCCTGAGTTCTTGGAGATTATGCCACAAAGCACAGTGCATTGTCCATACTAGGCCCTTAATACATGATGGCTGAGTTATTTGAAACTGAAACTTTGGAATGGGGACCTATTTCTTTTTTGGGGGGAGGATCTATTTCTATAGTTCAGAGGGGCTTTCAATGTCCTTAGTAGATATTTGATTCTACCACATATTATGGTGCTTGCCTCATGAATAATTCAATTAGAATGTTTTGTTTACAATGAATAGGATGTTTCTTGTTGTTCAAACATTATAAAATAAACAGCAATTGCAGTTAGAGGAGGGGATTATTTCTTAGTTTTAGCAATTTTGCTGGAAAACTTTTACTCTCTTACTAGGTTGACCATCTGTAAAGTGTTGTTTACGGCAGCGTTTACATTTTACCTGTAGATGAAAATTTTCAAGCAGCACAAAACAGTGGCATGAGAAATTTAGCTGTCATCTAAAAGGTGCTCACCAGCCTAGGGCTCCCGTTTCCAACATCCTGCCCTTTGCTCCTGACCTGGGGAGCTAATAGAGCAACTGTTGTGTACAATACTATAATGAGTCAGTTTTCTCTTTACAGCTATGTAACCCCCAGTGGCTATGAGCGGATTTGCCAACATTGCATGTGTGGAGAAGCAAACATACCTCCTTGAGTACAGAAATTTGGTAATTATGCTTTGTTGCACCCCACAGCATAGTTCATCTGTGGATAAATACAGACTTTCATTCAACAGAGCTATCAACCTGGCAACTTTCAAAAACACCATATCTGTGTTAAGAAAAAAACATCCTAAAAAAGAATTTGAGTAAAATATATTTGTTCAAATTTAAGAGTAGATAAACAGGCTTGATCATAATCAACTGAATTGTTTGGGTATATCTTCAATATGAATGATGATAAAACGATCTACTACATTTTGCTGTAAATGAACAATAAAACAATTAAAGTGTTTATTTGTTAAAATTATATAGATGAGAAATCTATATATCTGTTACGTTCCATTTTTGAGTTTGGCTCAACGTTCCCATCAAATTATATAACATTTCATATTCTAACTTTTTAAATATTCATCTCTGGCAGAGAAAAAAAGGAAAGCATGGTAAACATTCCTTTTTAGAAGGTTGCACAGAGCAAAATGTTCCAAAATAAGCTATAAATGAATTAGCTCAAGGGTGGAAAATTCAATTTAAATAATAAATTAGAAACATATCAGAAATTAGATTCTTATGTTTTAGGGTAGCTCTAAAAATGTATTTCTGCCCAAGCCTGTTAGTGCTGCCAATGTTATTCAATCATATTTAAGTTAAACTGCAAATCAGTTACTGAATATATATTTGATTTACATGAATTCCATATTTGTCAATTCTCTGATAAAATTAATAGCTAACATGTTTTATTGATAACCATGCTAGTAGACGAATCAGTGTAACCACTTTAATCCTTAACCTCTATTTAAAACTACTACAATCAATCCTTAACAGAGAAATATTTCTGAATTAAATATTTCAAGAATAGATGATAGGACAAAGTAACTGGTAAAACTTTAGGTACATAGTACTAGTATTTTTTTCTTTTTTTTGCAACATAATAAAAGCTTATAGGAAAAGGCTTAAAGAAACTATGAAGATAGCCTGTGTTCTCTGTTTTACTAAAATTCTTTGAAATGTTCTGAAAAATGTTTATGATGTAAAGCTAAGTATATGGTAGTAACTGTGATTTCTCTTTTGCAAGTGGGGATACCTAAATGTCAAAAAGGTAAAGCCTAAGCTGCTTAAGTGACTGCAGGCTGACAGCACAAATCGTCCCAAAGCTGTTTGTTTTATACCACATGTATTCTTAAAAACATATCATCCCTTGGTAATTTTAGCATAATTTTCCTTCAACAAGATTAGAGTATGATTTATTGTTCTTATGTTTCAGTGGCTTTCACAAGGATGTTGTCAAGGGTTTACTATTTTGCTTGTTTTTGAAAAAGAGAGATCATGAATGGAGGCTTTAGCAGAAAAATGATTTCCCATTTCTGAAAATGCGCCCAGTCTGACATATTTTAAGTAATGGCTGCCAGGCAGTTTTAAAAGGAAGATAACTCTTTCACTGTTCAACTTTATCATCAAAGGAAAAAGTTGTCCTGTTGGTTAAGCACACACTACCCTTTATAACAAGATTGAAATGAGCATAGTAGGCAGGCAATTAGACAAGTAATAGATTCTTAAATTGTGAATATGAAATCTAAGAGTTCAAAAGCAACTGTAGAAAATACAAAGAAGCAAAAAGAAAGAACCAGATGTGCATACTAGACAATTCCAATAAAGCATCACCCTAAAAAATGCCAGGGATTAGTTTAAGATGGTCCATTCCATATGGGAAGGTAAAGGAAAGCCCAGCTGAAACACTGTTGGGGTGGACTCTGTGTGTAAATACAAGGGGTCTCTTAAGGCCCATGTTGTCCGTTAGTAAAGCTTTTAGCTTTTAAGTACAGACACATGGAGAGAGCAGGTCAGGTGACCTTGCTGAGCTGGATTACTTGGTGAGAGGGCAGAAGCAGAGGCTAAGCACCCAGCACTACCATATGCAGATAAACTTTAAACAGCTGCAAAGTAATTGTCTTTCATCAACCTTTGGGTGTTCTAATAAGCCATTAAAATGGATGAGCCTTTACTTCTGCACCCAAAAGAAGTTGGGGAGAATCAGTGTGATTTGTGATTCATGATTCATGCATCGTCCTCAAGCTTTCTGGAACTTTTAATATTTTTTTTTACATCCCCAAGTGATATCTCTTGAAAATGACTGTCTTCACCCATGGATTTGACTACAGCACTTCAAGCTCAAACTTAAAAAAAAAATTCTGGCTTGTGAGATATATATTTATAATCCAGGGCTACCAAATGTACTGCCTTGACATCACTTGCATATTTCTGAATTTGAGCCAAATGTATTCCATGACCTATACTGGATACGTTTTCATTTTTCCATTTTTCTTCTGAGTTTTTTAACATCTGCTATAGTTTGGGCAGATGCGTATTTGAGGTTATCGTCATGCTTCAGAAAAGCCAAAGATCTCCTGCATTAAACTGAAATTCTTTGAGACTGCTTGTGAGTCACTACATATGTTTGTGGGCAGCTGTTTTATGTGGCCAAATCTGAAGCACTGACTTCAAGCTGGTGTATTCTACCATATGGAGAAATGGTTTCCAGCCAAAACATTTAATTAACAGTGAATCGAGATGACCCTGTCTTTGCTTTGCCACATGTAAGTGCTGAACACAGTGACAAAGTGAAGACAAGTGTACTTGCATAGTAGACCAGGTCCCTGCCCCTTCCCATCTGGCCATGATAATACCAAATCCTATTTTTACCATCCTCTCTCGCTCCATCTTATTGCACTCCATATGGAGATAGGCAATAGATACATGGAAAAATATACATATTTGGGAGCAAATAACACAATTTGATTGGCAATACTTGCCTCTTATAGGATTAACCTGAGACAACTTAGCCGAAAGCAGAAAATAGGGAAATATGAAAACCATAAGCTTGATGTCATAAGTGCAGGTGTTCTGTGATTAATTTCATTAATGCTTTTTAAAAGCCTGCATCCTTTAGCACTGAAAATTCCACTGAGTTACAAAGCATTATAAGAGGAATGGAAGGTGGAATATATCCAAAACCTGTGATATACTTGCCCATTTCTTGACATTTTTCTAGTTTTTGAGGCATAATTGAAAACATGATAAATAAAAGATGCAGAGGTTATGGGGCATCAAAAAGAACAAAACATCCATTATGATAAGAAGATCACTTCATGGAAGAAATCCCTAAAGTAATATCAAAAAAGAAGAGACTATCATCATAGATTATACTGAATAATATTCTTGTGAAGAGATCAGCCATAACAGCTAATACCAAAGGCAGAACATGCCTCAGTAATGAATCCCATGATATTTCCATGAACAAAAAGAACCAGAAGAACAAATGTTGTCAGTGCAAATAAAGAAAAAAGAATAGTTCAAAAAAGGAATGTCTCCTTAAATTAGCAGCATCGCCTCTTTTAGAATGCAAGGTTAACAGAATCACCAATCAGACCTACATTGTCTGATATACTTCACATTTCATTAACCAATTTCCGCCCTTAGTCCAAGTTTTGAAAAAAATAATTCTGGACATTATTATGATCAAAGAGAATTTATTGGACCTTAAAAATCCTCCTAGCTCTTTACATCTGATTGTCAAATCTCTACCTCTATTTTTCATGATCAAGGAGACTGTATGTGCAGTCATTGAAACAAATCATCAGAAGTTCTTATACCAATTCCATCTGTGTATTATTTTAAAAAACAGTAGACATGTGATTTCCTAGGTGTCATCATAACCTAATTAAAAGGTATTTAAAGTAGTCAATTGTTTTTGAATTACAGAATGCCGAATAATTTGCCTGTCTTTTCTAATTTTCACTAAAATGAGCTGTGTGTTAGTGTTGGGAAGGCATATTCTGAGTAGATGAGGGCAATTTTCTTCTAAGTTTGTTTTGGGGCACTTGCAAGCAAACAATCTTTAAAGGTGGATTTCATTTAAAAAAAATCATTGCGGTTAAATAAATATTAATTACATGAAGATACACTCAGATTTTTGTAAAAGGCACATTTTAAAAGCAGTGATCAAAAATGACTGCTTCAATCACCCCATTCAGTTAGTGGGACTGGTGTTTCTCTCAGTGGGAACTGCCATCGTAATGACACTTCACAGTAGGAACCCAGTTGGATGATGCAAAGTAGGATGGAAAAGAATGTCTTTATGTTCAGAAAGCATCCCAAATCAGAAAGATTCCAAGTTGTAGCGAAAGAGTCCATGATTTATCTTCAGAGGCAAGCACTTTGTTAACTGAACAAGTTCTAACCAGATGTCAATTGAGCATAAAATTACAAAACTTGGCTAGCATCATGGCAGATTGTAAATCCACTGGGGAGAAGCTAGGTTGACCTCTGTGTCCTACATTGCACCTAGCATGACTTGAGTGGTCTATAAATACGGAATAAATGCAACTGGGAAATATTTGGAGCTCAAAAATTACTTCTAAAAAGAAAATTCCATGTCTAGTCATATTTTCTTACCAGTATTTTATCAGTAGTAATTGTTACAATAATCTGCCATTTACAAAATGCTTTCAAGATGCATTAATATATCTAATTCTTACTTCAATACTACAGGTTGGCACCATTTCCCCTATTTTATAGAAATATAACATGAGATCTAGCAAGCTTTTCCAAAAAAAGAAAAAAAAAACTGTGCTATGAAAAGCAGTTATTATGTGAACCATATTCTTTGCTCAGAAATCTCTCTGAAGGAAATATCTCTAAGATTGTTGCAATGCCCTTTAACCGAATTCTATCAATAAATTCAATTAGAACTAGGCCAATATTAATGTCAATTAACCCACCTATTTATTGACTCAATCCTTGGAACAGTACCAGCTGCTTTTAAGAATATAGGTCTACATCATTTTCTAGCTTTATGTACACATAGACCTAAGACAGCAACAATGATCCTACTAATATCCTTATTGAACCTTGTTCATCCTGTTTGCTTCTTACCTCTTGTGACATATGTTCAGAGTATTCAATAGCCTTTGCCTCCAATTGTCCTCACCGCCTCTCTTGCAACTACCTCCCTCTTTTATAATTTCAACCACCATCACTCTACCAAAATGGCTTCCTCAAAAACATAGGTGATCTTTGAATTGACAAGTTCAAACATCTAATCTTGGTCCCCCACCTCTCTTGGCCTTCCTACATCTTTTAGAATTCTTGTTGATTCCTTTTGTTAATATTTGCTTTGCTGAAAAAAAAAAAAAAAATTTGCCTTGCTGAGTCCTCTGTAAAATATCTTTGTTCCCTATGATTTTGCCCTCTACCTCATGTTTTTGCATCTTTGCACCTATGAGTATAAACTCTCTCCTGATGCTGATGAAATATTACTTCTGAGCCAGATAACCAGCTTCAAATTCAGTAGACTAAAAGTTGCCCTCTTTGCTGAAGACCTGCTTCTTTTCTTTTTCTTTTTTTTTTTCTTTTAAAGATTTTATTTGTCAGAGAGAGAAAGAGAGAGAGCACAAGCAGAGGGGAGCAGCAGGCAAAGGGAGAAGCAGGCTCCCCACTGAGCAAGGAGCCCAATGTGGGCCTCGATGCCAGGACCCTGAGATCATGACCCGAGCCGAAGCCAGATGCCTAACTGAATGAGCCACCCAGGCACCCTCCCTCCCTTCCTCCTTTCCTTCTTTCCTTCCTTCCTTCCTATATACTATATATCAGTTTATCTATTTATTGGGTTATCTTTGTATAGGCTTATCTATTTTTCTGTCTATCCATCATCTCATTACTCTATATTTACCTTTCTTTCACTAAAATATTGATTCCAGAATATTATACACTCCTTAAAATGAGAAGGAATTTCCAATCATCCTCATCTAATTTTTATACGCTTAAAAGTACATTGTATATAACAAATTCTTAATGTGATGCATAAAAAATTGAAAGATAATCAAATTGTGTCAGGATCAAGAGAAAAAATATTTATAAACATCAAAGGAGGCAGAATTAAAAAAAAAAACATGGAAACACAAAATGCTCATTGAGGAAATCTGGATATTGAGGTCAGAATACCCAGAATAATTCATCTTTAAAAGTTAAGGATCAATAACAAGTCTAGAGCTCAATAAGCCTGTGGGTGAGCAGGGAAGGCCAGCCAAAAATAAAATTCATGAGAAGGATCCAACAGACAAATAGGAAGCATGGACAGGGACATGAAGCAACATGACAAGATTTCAAAGTCAGCCAAGGAACCAGTTCTCTGGATCACTACCATCAAGACCCAAATTTTTCCTTTGTGACTCTTCCATCTGCTTTGTGCTCTCATTCTTGACAGTATCATGATCCAGGAAGTTTCAAAAAGCAAAGTTTCTTCCTGGCACCTGTTTTCTTATTTCTTCTTCTTCTTTTTTTTTTTTTCTTTCTTCTATTAGCAGAATCTGGACTAATGACAAATACATGCAGGGTTTGGTGTCAATGCTAACTCATCAAGTAATAGCTACACATAAGGGACTGAGGACACCATGATTATAGCCCAGAACTGCATGCAACAGGACTTAGAGAACACAAGTTAGAGGGCAGTTTAAATGAGTTTAGCTACTGATTTTTTTTTTTTTTTTTTAACGGTTAAGCATACAGCAGACACTGAGTGGAACTCTGTAGTGCAAAATGAGTTAAGCATGGATCCTGCTCCCCAAAAGCAAGCAATGTACTTGAGGAGACTGACAATAAAAAAGTACATACGAAAATGTATGCCTAGATGTGTATAAGTGCAATGCTGATAAGTACAACAAACACGGGTGCTAAAATATCAGCTAGATGGAGTATGCTATTGGTTGATGAGAAGAGCCTCTGAGAAGGTGATATTTGAGCTGAGACAAAACATGAAAAACTATTTGATGCAGAGGAAAGTTTATTCTAGTTAGAAAAAACACCACAAGCAAAAACGGGAAAACTGGTTTGTTCAAGGAATTTATATAAAGAACTCATCTGCAGGATGGTGAGGCAGAGGAAGAACAGTTAGAGATAAGATGGGACAAAGGAAACATCCAGGTATCTGCAGGATTTGAGATGGCCAATAATATAAACAATTAGAGTGACCAATAAAAGCCAAAATACAATTTATAATTATAAACGAAAAAGATGTGACGCTGTCATGGAAATTAACATGAGCTATAAGAATTCACAGTCTTTAATTGAATCCATTACCTGACATATAAACTCTGACTTTATATCTGACTCTACTATATACTCTGACAGTGTCTTAGCACTATTAGTGAACAGCACTATTTAATTTTGGTTTGAATAATGGCTTTCATTCTCCAAAACAAAACTAAACTCCCTTGATTCACCTCCAAAACTTTCACACTGGTCTAATTTTGAAGCCCTCTCAGTCACTTTTTTTGCTGCAAATTTCTCTCTCTGGGAATGACAGTCACTTGGCATCTTTGCCTCTGAAACACATTCCGAATTCAGGGTCACAGAGATGTCATTTTTAACAACACGCTCTACCTCAGATGGAAATTTCTGAGTGTCTGTTGGGTTAATTGCTTTCAAAAGAAAGACAAATGAGATGTTCCAATAATACTGAATGGCTGCAGATTCCTTTTTTTGTGGAGTTTGTTCAGCTTCTCCTTTTAGGGTTGCTTTTCTCAGAGAACAAGAAATGCATTCCCTGTTTGAGACCAAAGGAATGCCAAAGAAGGCCCAGAAGCCAAATTCACAGACTGGAATCCCACTGACCTACAAACTCCTCCTTCCTCCTGTCCCAAGAGACGTCATGCTAACTATTAGCACTGTGGCTTTCTTTTCCCCTTTTGCATGCCTGGGATCTGCCTGCAAGGAAGTCTTGAGTACTCCAGATCTCCAGTACTCTTGGATGGCTTGGTGAACAATTGGCAAGTGTGGTCTTCTGGCCAACAGGTCTCTTTTCCTGAGATTGTTCTTCACTCTGAATTGAGATCTAGAGTACACAGAAGTGTTCAAGAAAAATTGTACTAAAAATTCTGGAAAGCTATTCATGCTGCCTCCTTCAGAAAGCAGAAATTCAAAAATTTCAATGAAAATCATAAATTAAATGGGGGCCTTAAGTCAAACCATTATGCAGCAGCCAACAACTAAGGTTCTCATTTTTAAGCTTTACTCAGTATAAAAAATTCTCCCAAGAAAGAAATCATTTACAGTGCATTAGCTTTTGGAGAAATGGCATCTGTTATGGATTACAGTTGGTGTTTTTTCTCAGTTTTTAATGGTAAGATAGAATAGGGTTTTATTCACCTTATGTATAATTTTTTGCCTTCCACATATGGGGTGTATGCACACACACACACACACACACATTCACAAATGCATTGGGGTCCAATTTCTATCCTAAGTTTGTATGCAAGCATGTCATCTAGATATAGTCATCAAACAACAGCAGAAGCACAAGGAACATAATTCAATAAGGTTCCCCCCTCCCTTTTTTTTTTTTTTTTGGTCCGAAAACTATTTGGTTTTCACATTAGTGGGCTGGAAAGAAACTGTGATGGGGGAAAGGAATGGTGCCAGTCCCTGTGTCCAGCCCAGGGGACTCCTCTTGCATCCTTGGGAGAGAGAGCCTTATTTTCATCTGAGGCTCTCTGAAGCAAAAGGACCAAGCTACATTGCTTTGGTACTCAAAAGATAATGTGAGATACACAGGATTGGAAAGAGGAGGTCATTGCTCTTGAGCATGGTCATGGAGCAATGAGGCTCTGTTCCTGCTCTGCCCTGTGAATGACTCACATTTCCCTGCAGCCCAATTCAAATGTCTTCTGTTGACATGGATGGATCCCTGCAGAAGATGTGAACGGTTTCCTACATCTCTCTCCTAGAGGTCATTATCTTTGTCCTGCAGCATGTTTCCTTGCCCTCAGTTGACTAACTCTGAGGTACATTTCACCCAGTTCCAGAGGGTCCTCAAGGGGAGTGCACCCCTGTTGCCCAGTCATCACAGTATCTAGCTGTAATATATACTCATGCACATTCATTACATCATAGAGCAGCCCTTCAATGGACCTGTTAGCGACTTGCCTCCCTTGCCTGTTTTACTTCAGCGCTTTCTTTATTATGCTTTCTGAGATCAGCTCCCAAATAAACTCCCTGTATCCATATTCTTGTCTTGGATCTTTTGGTGGAATCCAAGATAAAATAGTTATCTCAAAGTTCTGCTCTTTGAAAGTATCAGAAGGCAGTTCTGACACAGATATCCTTTCCTGTAGACAGGGCATGGGGGCAGGGACAATGGTGGGCAGTTGGCATCAGTGGGAACTGTGCGGGAGGGGAACGAAAACGAAGGAACAATTCAGGCATATATATAAAACTGTCTTTAGTTAGTTCCAAGAATACCAGGGAGGGAAACTAAAGGAAGGCAGGCCTACCTCTGTTATGAAGTTACAGCACCTCTTAGTAAAAGTGATTTATTATTATCAGAATAAAAGGACCATGAGAGCTGGGGTTGTTGTTAGTGCTGTGTAGTTCAGCACCTAAAACAGTGTCTAGAACATAGAAAGCTTCCAATAAATATCTGTTGAATTAGTGAGTAAACTTGACCAACTTAGAAGCTGAAGGTGGATGAAGAGTGATTGAAATATCATACACAAATATGTATACACATATATACACAAAGTCTGTATATTATCCACAAATAAATGCACAAACAAACACACAGACATTATAGCCTACAGCAACTCAACTTTCATTTTTAAGTGGTATTTAAATGTAACAGATTCTATGCCTGTGGCCTCTTCACTTTTCAAGCTGATTGAATCTAGACTCTAGACCTGTTTATCTACTCTAATAGAGTTCCTAATAGATGTCAGGCACATTATGTGCATTTCTCTTATTTAATTGGCAATTCTTTCTTTACGGGTTTTTAGATTTCATGTATTATGTAATGTCATAAAGGCCCATCCTGCAAGCCTCTTAATATCTCCAATGTTTTTTCTAGTATATTCTGCCTTTAGCTTTTACATTTTTTACCTAGCTGGAATGTTTCATGTAAAGAGTGAGGCACTGATCCACCTTTCCATTCTTCTGAGGAGTGTCGGTCCAGTTCCAACAATGATTTATGAAGAATTCATTTTTTGCTACTGATTTCAAGGATCACCCTTTTACTGACTTTAATAGACCCCATTTGTATTTGAGTCTATTTCTGAGCTCTCTAACCCTGTGAGTTTTACAATTAGCTTTTTTAGATTCTATAACTTAGGAAAGTATTATCGCCTTGGTTCAGTTTTTCCAAGTTAGTTCTCAAGGTCTTATGAGGCTGAAGACAAAATGTTCTTTTTTTTTTTTTTTTAAGATTTTATTTATTTATTTGTCAGAGAGAGAGTGAGAGAGAGCACAAGCAGGCAGAGTGGCAGGCAGAGGCAGAGGGAGAAGCAGGCTCCCTGCCGAGCAAGAAGCCTGATGTGGGACTCGATCCCAGGACCCTGAGATCATGACCTGAGCCGAAGGCAGCCGCTCAACCAACTGAGCCACCCAGGCATCCCAAGACAAAATGTTCCTGACTCTAGTTGACTGGGACGGAAAACAGAGCAACGGTTTTTGGCAAGTCTGAGTATAACAGCAAGTTCACAAATTTTACTGCCACTTATCTCCTAGGAAATAATGTCACCCAACCTGTGACGTTTTGGTCCCTGAAAACTATACCTCACCACCAAACCATCTGCAGTCATGAGGCCTTTTCAGCCTGTGCCTATAATCTTCATTGTGGATTAGCTGTGAAGTATGAAATCAGTCATTTATTTTTTTCAGGACATCAACTAGGTCTTTTTATTTCTGGTAAATTTCTAAAATAAAGCAAACATACAAAAATTATATTTCCCACTTTTTAAAACAAATATACAAAAGTTTATTTATAATAATCATTTTGATAATTGCATTTAATCATAATTGTGTTGCAAATTGTATACATGAGCATTTCTGTATTCAAATATTTTTGTTTAAATATATATGAACTCTGATGTTTGGTGATACTTAACTTATAAATGAGAAATGTTTTCATTCATCTATGGTAAACTCTAAGTTTACCTAGATTACTTGTGCTTCAACACTATGGTTATAAACAACACACACGCACATTTAATGTTAATATAAATGTGCACACAGTGTAATTCAGCTTATATTTTTCTCCATCTCTTCTTAATGAGCAAGAATTGCAGCCCTAAAAAACTTTGAAACCTATCTCTGTTGGTATCAGGACTCTAAAATTTGCTACCAATTTTCTTTCTGGCTACTTTTCCCCCTCCCATCTTCCTCTCCTTGACCCTCCTTATGCAAGGTCCTCCTAACCCCTCTCCTAACCTCCTCCCAGTTCTGAGGAAAATGTGAATAATTCTGTATGTTTGAAAAACTTATGGAATAAAAATCTAAAGAAGTAAATGAGATTGCAGATGTTTCTGAGATTTAACATTTCTAATGAATTATCATGGAGCTCAGTCATCTTTTCTCTTTGCTTGGTGTACCTTTAGCAGCTGCCTATTGTTATGCAGAGTAAAGAATCTAATTCCAGCTGCTCCTGACAGCTGCTTTGTGTACCATTGGGTCAAAGGCATACAGGTGAACAAACAAAGAAATGTATAACTCTGTCTTATCATGAGAAGCCCAGATCACAAAAATAACCCGTGGCTTCAATTTAGAAAATCATGAGAGCATTAGGACTTGCAGACCTTATAACCTCTACTATCCTTACTGCCATCAGTTACGTTTTGTTAGTCAGACGCTATCTTCTAAAGAGAGTCATATTTCCTCTCAGTGAGAAAGATCATTTCATTGTCACGCTTGTTCAGTCCTCCCTGGAGCAGAAAGTGGTATAGTATGTGTGCCCAAGCTTTAATATAGTATTTTTTTTTCTTTTTTATGATTTCAACCTTGACCTCTGACTTGAGAGTCTGTTTTTAACCATTAGTGTTTCTCTAGATCTTAAAGCAGAAGCTACATGTCCAATACTTACGTAAAATGACCTTGGTAAAATACATATGCCACCATATTACCAATTATTTTTATTTGACAAAGTGTAACCACAACTGGCATCAAATAAGAACCCATAAGCCAATAAATTGCTTTGTTACTTGGCTGTTAGCACCTCTAGCAAAACCAACCCAAAGCTGAAGTTGCACTTAAAGTGAGTTCTTTCAGTGGGGCAAAAGAATGAAAGGAAAAAATAAAAAATAAAAAGACATCAGATATTAATGCCCTTCTTGGAAGATGAGTTCATCCTATCTAATATGCATTAGAAATAATCTACTCATTTGATGAAAGGTTTGCGAGGCATGAATAAAGGGCCAGGCTGCTTGTCTACAGCAGCAATTAACGGAATCACACAAAGCCCATTTCAGTGGCCTATTTTCTCAGGCCAGCCATCAGTGTAATTATCCACATTAGAGGAATTTTCTGAGCTCGAGGAGAGGTTCACAAGTCAAAGGGAGCTGAAGTTCACTCTGGGGAATTTAACTAACTGCTTGGTTTTAATAATTCTTCATCAAATAATCTCTCAGGTATCAAAAGAAATCATTCCCTCTGGTCTCTATAAGGAATCAACATCTTTGTGCTGCACCGGCCCCAACAACAAGTCCTATCATGAAGTCACTTCTGCGCTCTGAGGAGCCTCTCAGAGGGGAATATGCAAATCATATTCTTGATAAAGAAGGAATAATTTTGTCCAACTTATGAACATGGGCACATGCCAAAAGGTGAACTCTTTGCCCACATTTTCATAAAGAAGATATATACCAAAAAGATAAACACACCAATACATAGGTTTCCAAATGTTACAAAAGCAACTCTCTCTCTTTCTCTCAGCTTTTTATGGTCATTTCCATCACCGTGAAACTCATTGGTACTTAAAAAATAATACAGCCGAGGGTGGGAAAGTCATTCTTTCTTTCACAAAGGTAATGAATTAGTGAATACACATACATACATGCAAGCACACACACCACACATATCACTGACACGTGGTATTTATATGAAGACACAGAAGCCATGATAGAGATTTATAACTATTTATCCATCTGATTTCACAGAGCGGTCCTTTAAAAAGAGATGGGAAATATCAAGACAGGAGCTAAGATTTATATACATTCATATATGTGTGTGTGCAAGTGTATGTATATGCGCCATTTTCCTGTTGATATTACATCCCTCCTTTAACATCATTATGGTGGTTCAGCATCAGTGAACATCAAAACTGCCCTTATTAAACTAGTAAAAGAGACCAATCTTTTCTTAGATTAGATGGTTAGATTTAGATAGGCTTTTTCCCAGGTATTTTAGATTGGCAATAGAAAAGCCTAAGAGGGAAAAAGATTTTTCATTGTTCCTATTATACATATAATGGAATGAAATATACTTGTGGCCAATTTCAACAAAGCTCAATTGGTATTTATGTAGGAGACATTGGCATGAAACTCGTCTGCTAGCAATGCACAAAGTGAGGTTTCAGCCCAACAGTTTATAAAGTCCTTCAAGTCCTGTGAAAATCTGATTCCCGGAGTGACCACACTTATATTTACTACGAAGAAAGGACACCCCTGCTCTCCACCACATCTCCACCCCAGCTATATTTCAAGCATCACTGAGTTCTCACAGTGTGAGAATTAACCGGAAGATTGAGAAATAGTTGCTCAAATCTTTCTTTCCCCTCTGCATATTAGCCCAAAGGTGCCCTTTTTAGGTGAAATGAAGGATGAATTAGTGGTGATGAGGGAAAGTAAGATAATAATGGACATCCACATGTCGCCGAAATTACTCTGGTTAATATATCTAAGAGATATGGAGCATAATGTAAGCTCCTGTACACAGTGAGTTGTTTTTTTTGAGATGCAAACTTATCTTCTCTTTGATTACCAATGGTAATTTATGGTGAAAGATACTAAAATTCAACCACAGACAAGGGAGTAGCTGTTGTGTAGTTATAGAGAGTTGATGCTTTTTCAAAATGCCATTCCTAACACTACTGTGTGCATCCAACAACAAACCAATACCACTGCCGCATTTACGAAAAAAAAAAATTTCATTGAGAAACATGAGACTCACTTCTATACGCCAACTGAATGAGCACAACTAATTTTGTTACTGTTGCTACAATCAGATTTACTTGACGGTATTATATGAAACAATGCAATCTCTTTGTTTCACCAACATTCTCTGCCTAGACGGCCACTAACATCTCTCCAATATACACTCACCCACACATGTACCTGCACACCCAAAAGTAACTGGAATACACTTTGAGATGTTCAGCTCTCCATGCCCAAGGTACAACAGGACTGGTTCAATCATGATCATCAGTACAGACAAGAGAGGTGCAATAAGCACATTACCTTGCTGGAGTCCAACCAGCCACCACAGTATCAATGAGCATGTTTCAGTCTTATAATGTTTCTCAGACCTATCAGAAAAAGGTTGGTTTGGAAAAATACACTATGAATAATCATGTATTTTGAAAAGCTGTGACCATTTTTCTTCAATTTATTTAAGAGAGATTTTGAGCAGGGCTGTGTGATTTAGGAAAATTAAAAAAAAAAAAATCAAGCAATAGTTACCTACTATTTATTTGCCTTATGTGAAGCCCTTGGGGAGATACACCATATGTATCTAAAGGAGCCAATAATAAGGCTATGGTGAAATAGACTAACAGAGAATGATCAGTTCAAAGAGTAATACAAGTAGAAAAGCAATATAAAATAGCTAGATAAACCTTTCATATCACAATATGGAAAGAGAGTGGCCAACAGCAATTTCAGGCATGTATAATTGGTACACAACATGAAATACTGTTGGGAAATATTATTTATAACTGCAGAGTTATGGTAGGATGCTAAGTTTGAATATACTAGCACAGGAACTAACTCTTAGGTGCCTTGAAAGTCAGAATAAAAACAATTAGAAGCAATAAATTTTGATGTGAGTCAGTGTGCAAGTATTGGTCAACAATTCTCTCATTACAAAAGGTTAATTGTCACTTTCTACAGATTTATTTGCCACCATCTGCTTGTAAATCAATGGAAAGTAGGTGCTGGCAACCAGGAGCATGAACAGGGGAAAAGCAGAAATTCTTTTAGAAACCACTGAAAATGGATGTGCTTATAGCTGATGGCTGAGAGAACACTATTATGCGCTTTCAAGTTCAACTGCTAGCCATGCTCAGTTTATCAAGGAAGTTTCCTCTAGGGAAGCCAAAGGATCCTTGTAGTACATAGAGACATAAGACTCCAAACTTTGTTCCTGAGTCTCTACCCTATGTTACTGGCATCTGAGAAATGGAAACACAGGAATATTTGCAAAAATGAATCACAATGGGGGCGCCTGGGTGGCTCAGTCCTTAAGCCTCTGCCTTTGGCTCAAGTCATGATCCCAGGGTCCTGGGATCCAGCCCCGCATTGGGCTCCCTGCTCATTGGGAAGCCTGCTTCTCCCTCTCCCACTCCCCTTGCTTGTGTTCCCTCTCTCGCTATCTCTCTCTGTCAAATAAATAAATAAAATCTTTAAAAAAGATACATTATTTATAACTGAAAGTCACGATGAAGAGCAGTGTCCCCAAAACTCCCATCTCATCATATTTAACTATCTTCATTTAAAAATGTCACAGCCAGGGGCACCTAGGTGGCTCAGTTGGTTAAGTATCAGACTCTTGATTTTGGCTCAGGTCATGACCTCAGGTTCTTGAGATCGAGTCCCACGTTGGGCTCTGCACTAAGCGTGGGGACTGCTTGAGGTTCTCTCTCTCTCTCTCCCTATTTCCACCCTCTCCCTCTCCCTCTCAAAAAAAAAAAAAAAAAAAAAAAGTCATAGCCAAAGGTGATGGATGCATTAATCTCTACTACAAAAATTAATATGGAAGAATTATCCTTATATTTTTGCAACCAGTGGTGTTCTTAACCTGAAGGTATAGCTTTGATCACCTGAGTGATCTGAATAATCATTTATAAAATAAAACTTAGTGTTCACCAGCATTGACAGATCTAGTATTCAACAGTAAATGTGTTTAGACGAACCTTATATTTCTCACCAGGATATTATTACTTTCATATGCTGCTACCCCTGACCGATGCCTAAGATATTTTTAATTGGACACAGAAATTTGAATAATATATTTGCTAATTATTCCTCCTCTATGTGTCTAAAAACTGTTTGGTCTATATCCAAAACAATAACATACAAAACTTCTGACTTTACCTAGAATTCAGCCAAATCTTTTTTTTTTTAATAATAATCTGACTTCCTAGACATCTTTTATTATAAAAATGAAGCAAATAAAAATGTTTGACCTTTAGCCATTACAAGTCTTGAATTATACACCACGCTGTGAAAAGTGTATAGCTGCATTGTAGAAAGGCAATTACCTTCCCTTACTTATACTATTTATATGTACTTTTTTTTTTAAATAGGGACTGCATATTTGTGTGATAAGGGAGGGGGAAGGAAATGTAAATCATATCACTGATTTTAAAACAAATCATTGAACATGTCTTAGAGTCTGTAACAACACATTTATAACAAAATTTTTAAGTATATTCTTGTCTAAATAATTTTTAGGAAATTAAAAATACCAAGCATGGCCAAATCAATCCCCAACAATATCTGAGATACTCATGAATATATTAAAAAGGAAAAACAAAGATTATTCATCTCGAAGGACTGAAAACAAAAGGACGACAAATCTTGGCATTTGCATGTTGATTCTTATCTCTCTTGCCCAAAGAAGACACTTCCCAAAGAGCCTCAGAATTCCTCTAAACACAGATCTTTAGGCATCATTAGCAATTATTAGGAGTTTTTGTGTGAAATAAAAGATATTTGCAACCCTTGATTTAAAACACTTTGCTGTGCCACAGGGAATAACTAGATGAAAATAGTAACTTTTCAGTATACTGTTTTGAAAACCAGAGTCAAAATATTCCACAGTGTCTGGCAAGTTACCACTAACTTGAGCAAACTATGAGGTCCCTTTCCATTTTAAATCTGTTATTTATGCATTGTTTGCTTGCTTTAAATGTCCAGGGACTTGTGAGAATAGTAGCAAGGACTATCACACCTGGATAACCTACCGGAATGACTTTTTACACTCTGAACACTTTATACACAGTTTGTTTTACTGCATAAAACTATCCTACCATTATCTTTAAAAAATTGAATCAGTAAATTGCTACAAAGTTTCTATAAACCAAGCTGATAATGCATATCATGAGCCCCAACACATTCATATCCTTTGGTTAAATAGCCCCGCTTTTAGGATTTTTTTTTAAGATTTATTTATCTTAGAAAGACAAAGAAAGAGAGTGAGAGTGTGTGTTTCACACGCACTAGCCTGGGGAAGGGGAGGGGGACAGGGAGAGAATCCTAAGCAGACTCCTTGCTAATCACAGAGCCCCAAGTACAGCTCAGTCTCACAGCCCTGAGATCATGACCTGTGCTGAAATCAAGAGTCAGATGCTTAACTGACTGAGCCACCCACGTGCCCCTAGGATTTTTTATTCATGTACTCCAAATATCATATCAACCATTGTAGGCACCATGCTGGTTTTAGCTAAATGAAGGAAACATATTAGATAGAACTCTGTCCATGTATAGTTTGTCTTGAAGTAGAGACAAACAGTCAATCTAATAAATGTAGTAACTACAACTATGATAAGCCCTATGAGATGTACTGCTTCTATGAAATAATGAATTAGGGATTTGGCTTAGTTAAAGATGCTTAAAGAAGTGATAAGATGAAATGCCTGGTGAAAGCATCAGCAAGTTCAAGTTCACAGGCCTGGAAGTGGGGAGTATAAGACCCTGATCCGGAGCAACTAGATCAGAGAGATTGAGGGAAATGTAGTATAATACAGGACAAGAAAAACAGAATCATCAAGAATACTATATAGGCATTGTTAAAGAGCTTCAATTTAATCCTAAAAATGGGAAGGCATTGAAGATTTCTAAGCAGGTTGGTGTCATGATCACACTTGTGTTTCTTACAGATCACTCTTGAGTGTAGTATGGAGGACAAATTGGAAAAATGTGATCATGGAAGTATAATACTGCAGATGTGATGTCACAGGAATTCAAATCAAGATGTGAGACAGAGAAGTAGACAAATCTGAGAGAGATTTAGAATACAGTATCAGTAATAGAGGCTCTAAATGAATGATGAAAAAGGAGACAGGATCCTAAATTTGTGGACATTCTAAATGGATGCATGATGGTGTCATTCACTGAGATACAAAATGCTTATGAAGGTCTTGGGTATGTGTGTGTGCGGGGGACACTAACCTGTTCGTTTTATACTGGTTAAGAGTGATTTTCCTTTGAGTCATTGAAAAGTTGATGTCAAGTAGATAGGTATTCAGAAAAGAACTCTGGTCTAAGGAGAGAAATGTGAGTCATCTGCATATAGGTAGTAATTGAAGATGTAGATCTGAGTGAGATTGGGAAAAGACTATTAAATGAGAGGCCTAGGACTGAGCCCTCAGGAATTCCAGCATTTAATGCCAGTTAGAAGAATACAATTTTGCATGTGGGACAGAGAGATTATAGTTAGAGGAGTTGGAGAAAAACCAGAAGTGCATTTTTTGGGTGATAAGGGAAGAAAGGGGATCAACAGAAAGAGACACTACTCAACAAATAAGATGAAAATAAATAAAACTAGACAGTGGTTTTACCAAAATTCAGCTTTTTCAGTGGAATTCAGAAGAGAGAGTCAGCTAGTCCGTAGTAGCTAGAGTTGGACTCGTGGTCGATGTGAGAATTTTTAGTTTTTGCTTTGTATTTATTTTTGGAGGAATGAATTAAGCACATCTCAGAAACTACCAGGAAGGGCATATTTGAGAGAGAAAGGCTGACAATTCAAGGAGAAAAGCAACTGAAAAAGAAAAGGTAGGAGGTGGGAAAGGACAGGACCTAAGTAGAGGGATGTAGTGGAGACCTTCCACAGGTAAGTGGCAGCTCCTCTGCTAAACATGATGGTATATTAGTCAGAGTTCTCCAGAAAAACAGAACAATAGGGTATGTAGAGATAAATAAGTGGAGATTAATGGGAATTGGTTCATGTGGTTCTGGAGGCTAAGTATGCAACAATATGCCCTCTATAACCTGGAGAAGCAGTAAAGCAGGTGGTACAGTTCAGTCTTGAGTCTGAAGGCCCAAGAACCAGGAGTTCCGATGTCTGAACACAGAAGAAAATGGACATCCCAGCTCAAGAAGAGACAGAATTTACCCTCTCTGACTTGTTGTTCTATTTGGGCCCTCAGATAGGCTGATACCCACTCATATTGATGAGGGCAATCTTCCTTACTCAGTCTCCTGATTCAAAACACTCTCACAAACACACCAAGAAATAATGTTTTATCAGCTGTCTGGGTATCCTTTAACAGAGCCAGATTGACACATACAATTAATGATCACAGATACTAAAATGGGTTAAAGTTCACATGTTTGATATTGGCAAATGCAGGAGTTCCTGTCTTTTGGCATCTATTTAAAAATATCTATGAATCCATAGGGACAAATAAAAGGATGTCTGATGCAGTATTAGTTATAAAAAGTGAAAATTTTGAAATTACGTAATAATCATAAAATGGTTAAATAAAATATGGTTCAACTATGTTGAAAAGCTATACAGCTTTCATTAGACATATTTTTCAAAAATATCAGTGTCACTAAAAATTATTGTCACCAAAATATTAATGTCACTAATATTCACTGAAATAAGCAAGATACAACATTGTTATTTTCCAATGCGTCTCTCTGTATGTGTGTGGGTGTTTATAAAGACCATGGTGCTTAATATCAAATAATACCCATCTACTAAGGAAGATGGGGATTGGGTACTTTTTATTTTTTTCTTATATTTTTCAATTCTTAAGCAATTAACATATTCTTCTTTAGAATCAAGAACATATATGTCTTCAAAAATAAAATCAGTATCTGAATCTCAAAAACCAACCAAATAAATCTAGTCTCATTTAAGTTTAGATGAATGTGAAAAAAAGCAAATTAAAAGCTGGAAGGGACTCAACAAATATAATTAAATTTTTTCCCAAGGAATTGTCCAGTTGATCTTTAATGTTCTTTTGGATGAGAGAAAAACTCTCTAAAGGCCTAATATACAAGAGAAGCCATTTTTGATTTCTTTCTAAGGCAGCATGACTGTACAAAAACTTTGTTTAAAGCAAAAGCCTGATTTATGGCCTGTCATGCATGCATTGTACATCTGCTTTGTGAATGAGTAGCCTAAAGGAAACCCATCTTGTCCTTGAGATATCGATCAGGGATCCTACTCCCTGCATTCCTTCATGGTAAAATTCATGATTCTTGCCTACCTGCTAATCTATAATCTTTTGAGCTTTTACAAGATGTAAAAAAGTATATAACCCTGTAAAAAGTATTCATTCTCCAGAGCACTTTCTTCCCTGTGAAGAGCATGTTTCCCAGGCAGCTGTCCTACTCGGGCTTGAATAAAACTCTTCCTTAATTTTAGAGATTCTAAAAGGTTTGTTCATTTTGTGTCAACATTTCCAGCTCATCCCTGGCACGGTTCAGGGGCAGCTGTTGCTAAATGCAAATTAATGCACACTTACATTTAAAATGATCATTTCAGATTTCATTTCTATCTATCTGTAGTAGGACAACTTCCTGACTTGGCTCACATTATTCCCCTGGGCAAACAAGACTACTGTCTTGGTTGTACTGACCTTAGGACAGTCAAACTCTCCCAAATGACATCTTTTTGTAAAATCATTCTGTTTGAAAATATAATAATATAATGAATATCTTTCTATTTATGCTTGCTTTCTTAGTCCCAGAACATATTTTTGGTTTGAGCTTCGAGCTTCTTTAAGGCTCTGCATTTTATTTCTGCTTACCCTCTCTGAGAAAAACTAGGATCACAGATCAAGAGTATTTGTAGGGGGAAAAAAAAGAAGGGAAGAGGAACAATTACTAATGATACAAGAAGTCCTGCATAAAATTAATGACAAGCAGCTCGTGGTTTTCTCAGAAGCTAAACGCATTTTATTATCTAATTAAGGCATTACCTGGGTAACAGAATAAGAGCAATGCCCCATTCTACTATTAAGCCATTGGATTGAATTTATAGCAATATAAACATTACAGTGAGAATCTAGAAAAAATTAATATAGTCCAAGAAAAAACTTCTAAAACTGGGATACATAAATTCTAAATTCAGAAATTACTGATTCTGCAAATAATTAACAATGCTGACAACAGGCACTTAGCATGTAGAGACCCTTTTTCTATCCTAGGTAAAATAGAAACAATAATCTCTACTTCACTTATTTTGCATTGCATCCCAGAACTATTGTGAAGCTCAAACAGCAAGTGTGCAAATATATGGAAGAGGAGGAATTATTAAGTGAATATATTGTATACTCTGAGAATCACACACACAATCACAATCACAATATTTCCAATGAACTATAGGATTTCAGTACCAACTCACTGTCTATTTTTATAGTTCTTTTATTTCCTAACTTTTCTACATTAGAGTTTCTAAAACTGTTCGACATTCCCTGCAAGCTATTTCATGAAAAAGAAAAGGGCTCTTGTCTCTAAGTTCATGAAATAGTAGTATAACCTATTCCTCTCCTAGAGATTTATAAAGCACACTAGCATATTAAAGTTATGACAAGTTCTATAGTTAAAAAAAAAAAGAGGGGGGATTTAATTTTGAATATCCTGGAGTTTCCAAGTTTCTTTGATTTCGCAAGAATACATTTTTTTTTTTTTTTTTTTACTATCCAATAACATTTGACATAAATTATCAGGGTCCCATAAAACAGCTAAGGAAACACATGTCTACATTATTTCTGTCATCCTCAATTATTATTCTCTGTGTGTGTATGATATAAGCATACTTATACGATTCTATACATATAAAGTTTGTTATTTTTCTTGTCGAACCACACTGTACTATACAGTAGCCAGGAGTCCCTGGAAATATGGAAATTCTGAATGAAAGGTGCTGTACGTGTAAAATACACACCAGATTTTGAAGTCTTGATTAAAAAAAATTGAAAATAATAACTTTGTGTAGATTACATACTAAAATGATAATCTTTTGGATTTACCAAGTTATATAAATTATATTATTTATATTAATTTACCTGTTTCTTTTTTTAGAAAATTTAAAACAATATATATGGTTCATATATTTCTATTTCTATTGGACATCACTGCTATAAAATTGTTAGAAATTTGAAAATCCCAACAAAATATAAAGAAGAAAATTATCACTTATAATTTCATCTCTTTTTAAATAACTTCATCTCCTAAGAACACTTCCAATGCATTTTCTGATGCCTATTTCTCTATGCATATGTTACGAGATTTAGAATCATAATACACACAGATGATAGACAGATGGATAGGCAGATAGACAGATAGATAGGTAGGTAAATAGAAATCCATCCAAACCATCCTTCTTTACTTTATTCTGAGGCCTGTCCATGGTGTTGGGCTGTAGAATTTGAGTCTTTCCTCTTCTTTCTGGAGAGCCCTGAATAAAATGCAGTGACTTCAGAACAAAATCACCTAGAAAATGCGCATTGTGAAATAAGCATCATGTCCAAGGGTTTCACCAGGATGTGTCTGAAGTTGAGTCTGGTTTAAGAGCCTTCTGGTGACCTTGGGAGACAGGCAGAGAGGAAGGCAATCTAGGCTTAAACATAAACAGGCCCGCCTGGGGAAGAATTCTTCATCAGATTTGCCTTTAGTTTAAAAAAAGAAACCACATATAAACCAAACCCCAGCTTGCTGCAGCCATTTATTTAACGAAGTTTTAGAAAAGCAGAAACTTCACTATAGTCAGTGATTTATTGCCCAGGGGAGTTCAAGGAAACTCCCTCTTGTGAGCTATTCATTTTCTTGTTCTGAACATCCCAAATCATCTCAGCAGGAGGGGATGTGTGTCCCTGACCTTGGCCGCTTTCTCTGGTTTGCGTTTTCATTTGCTAAATAGGTCACAGCACATTGTTTATTCTGGCCCACAGCTCCAGCAACGCAGTGGGATTCCCTTTCCTAGCCTTGCCCTCTGCTATTCTCTCCTTCAAACCCCCACCCTCTGGGACTTGGATAAGCACTCAAGCAACTTAAATCGTGCTTGAGTCCACATGAACAACCAGTTCAGCGGTTTCAACAGAATGAGATAGTCTATGATTCTATTCAGTCTACCAGGCAGGCAAATGAATGGAAAACAGTCATGTTTGAAGTTTGCCAGTGCAAAGATTAAATAACTAGCTTGTGTGGATTTCCATTTCCTAACTACACGTGTTTTAAGTGGACATAGCTTTTGTTCTCTTTAGCGTTAATTTTATATATTCTGCCTTCTTTTTCCAATTTTCTTTCTTTTCTTTTTCTCCTTTCAATTTTTCAGTGTCTCTTACACTCTCCCCACTCCAGAGCCAGCAACTGCATCAAAATAATACTACTTTGTTTTCATAAGGTTTCTGATCAAAAGATCACAAATTATTTTGTGGATGACTGAGTCTTATACCCCATGTCTTGAGGCAAGAAGAGAACAAAAGAGTAATATATCATATAATCTGAAAGACTCTCAAAAGAAAATATAAAAAAGGAAATGAGTTCTTTTAACTCCCGATTCTGCATCTTCTCTATTCGACTTGCTTTTGTCCTTATTTAAAAATTTTCATTTCTCCAATCTCTTTTTGCACAATTGAATTTCCCTCTCTTTTTCTGCCTTCTCTGGGCATGTTTTATAATTCTATTTTACCTCCTCTCTTAGTGTATCAATTATGCTTCTTAAAAAAATACCTTAGCGGTTACCCTAGAATTTGCAATATACATTTTTTACTAATCTAAGCCCATGTTCAAGCAACACTATAATGTTTCAATTATAGTACAGGTGCTTTAAATGGAAGTACCTTAATTCTTTTCACGATCCGATACATTGTTGCTATTACTTTGAACAGTTCTCTTTTAGATCAATTACGAAAAATTTGTATTTTATTTCTTCTTCAATGCTCCTCTTGCTTTACATAGACCTGAGTTTCTGATTTTTCTTCTCTCTGAAGAATGTCTTTGAACATTTCTCATAGGACAAGTCAGCTGATGAATTCCCTCAAAATTTCTGTTAGAGAAAATCTTTATTTCTCCTTTATTTTTGAAGGATAATTTCTCTGGATAAAGAACTCAAGGTTGATCCTTGTTTGTTTGTTTTTTCTTTCAACACTCTAAATACGTGACTCCATTCTTTCCTTACTTGCAAGGTTTTTGAGAAGTCCCCTGTAATTTTTCTCCTTTCTCCTCCTGAAGGGTAGCAGAATATGCTCCCCCAAAACGTGCCACTTTGTCATAGGATTATTTGAAGTTGATGGTAATTGAAAAGAAACAGATTAAGAAAAGCTCTCTGCCCTCCCTCATTTGCCTGAAAGCAGGATATAAATTTGCGAAGGTCCCCAACGCCCCCTTCAACACCCTCCCTCCCTACCCACAAGGAAAGACAGAAGGTTAATCATTGAAGACAACTATAGACCCAGAGATTTCACCAGAGGAATCTACCTAACAAACTTTACTAACTAGTCTTTATCTATCATTAGCTTCCCCATAAATTTACCTTCCCACAACATGCTGCCCTAGAAACTCAAAGTCATTTTCCTTTGTCTTGTCACTTCTCTAAAACTTTGGAGGTTTTTGGTAAGATGCTATATAAACTCAAGTTCTAACCACCCCTTTGGCTTACTAATCACTGAATACTCCCATGTATTATGACCCATGCACATGTTAATACCCTTCTTTGACTTTCTCTTGCTAATTTGTCTTTTGTCAGTCTATTTTTTTTTTTTTTAAGATTTTATTTTTAAAGGACACCTGGGTGACACAGTCGGTTAAGCATCCAGCTCTTTGTTTCAGCTCAGGCCATGATCTCAGGGTCATGAGATGGAGCCCCACATCAGGCTCCACACTTAGTACGGAGTCTGTTTGAGATTCTTTCTCCCTCTCCCTCTGCCCACCCTGTTCCGCCCCCCCTCCCCCGCCCGGCTCCTGCTATTTCTCTCTAAAATAAATAAATAAATATTTTTTTAAAAATGTATTTTTAAGTAACCTCTACACCTCTCCATGTAGGGCAGGAACTCATAACCCTGAGATCAAGAGTCACATGCGGAGCCAGCCAGGTCCCTCTTGCCAGTCTGTTATACAGGGCCTTAGACAGTGACCCCAAGATGGGGAGAGTGAAAGCAGTTTTTCCTCCCCTGTGCTATATAAAGTGTTTTTTAACCCTTTGGCTTCTTTCAAGATTGTTTTTAATTTTTTCAGCAGTTTAAATATGAAATGACAAGGTATGTTTGGGTTTTTTTGTTTTTTTTTTAATCCTGCTTAATGTTGTCTAAGTTCCCTGTATCTATGTCTTTCATTAAGTTTGGAAGTACTTCGGCCATTTTTACTTCAAATATTTCATCGGTTCCTCTCTCTTCTCCTTCTGGTATTCCAATTATGAGTATATTACAGTTATGTTTTGGTTTGGGAAATTCCTATTGACAAATCTTCAAACTCACTGATTCCTTCCTTGGCTGTGTGAAGTCTCATGAAGAGATCATCAAAGGCATTCTTCATTCCTTTAATTGTTATTTTCATTTCTGGCATTTCCTTGGATTCCTTCTTAGAGTTTCCATTTCTCTGCTTATATCACTCATCCCTTCTTGAATACTGTCTACTTTTCCCACAAGAGTAAGTAAGAACTCTTACCACATTAATCATAGTTATTTTAAATTCCCTGATAGTTCCAATATTGGTATCCTGAGTCTGTTTCTAATGCTTGCTTTGTCTCCTCTTACTGATCTTTTTCTTGCATTTCGGTATGTCTTGTCATTATTTATTGGAACAGGACATGCTGTATCAAGGAATGGGAACTGAGGTAAACGGGCCTTTGGGGTGAGAATTTATGCTAATCTGGCTAGAAGTTGAGCTGTGTTTAACATTTGCTGTAGCTGTAGCTGCCAAAGGCTCTAAAATTAGTGTCCTCAGTTTTCTCTCCCAGTTACAGACCTTGGGCTTCCCTGAGAACTCTCCCTCAGAGGCAGTGTGCCTTACAGCTCTTTCAGCTGTAATCCATCGTTATTACACTACAGCCTGCTAGTGTGGTGTTCAGGTATGAAGGTGAGGGGGTGTTCTATAGCCTTATGATTGAATCTCAATCTTTCATTAGGCCTGTGTCTCTGGGCTGTGACCTTCACAAGCATATATCCAGTGATATAAGCTTTTTGTTTTGTTTTGTTTTAACCTCCACCCCTTACTCTCTTCTCTGGCTGCAGTGTTTCTATTTCCTTAAAACTCTGACTCCTGTTGTCTGTGATCCCCTTCTCCTTAGGCGAGAGAGAAGGCTATTGGAGTGGAGGAAGGCCCTTCTCCCAACTGTGTTGAGGCTCTGACAAAGTTTTTGTCTTGAAGAATGGGCCTTTGCTATGGAAAAATTTCCAGGTATATTTGATAATGGTTCTTCTTCCCCTCTGCTGCCAGAGCCATGAGAACATCTTCCTCTGATCTTCATTCACTGGAAGAACCTGGTGGAATTCCCAGAGGTAAAGAAGTAGGCGGGGGGGGGGGGGGGGGG
>CM052892.1:62547023-62625892 GCA_028534135.1 Potos flavus
GATGGATCCAAGAAAAGTTAGTTTGTCCAGCTTTATCTCACAAGGACAAAATGACAACTTTCAAGCTTTTTGCATGTCAGAGCTGGAACTGGAAGTATCCTCATAACTGAATTTTCCCTCCTTATTTGTAATAAGTTTATCCTTAGAAGGACATTTCATAGTGTTTGATCATAGATGAGTCTGGGCATTACTATCACCCAGTAATGTCAATCATCTGTCAAGTGTCTCTCCTGTACTACATCTTCATGTATTTATTTATTTATTTATTTCTATTTCCATGGAGCAAATATTCATCATGGGCCTGTGGGAAAAGGATAACCCTGGTCCTCTCTCCTTGGTACATTCACAAAATCCTTTGAAACTGAACTTCAAAGTTAGTCTATATAAGGGGAGCTACATTACGTTTCATCATCAATATTTTTTCTAACCAATGTTAAGACTCTGTCTTAACTCAATAGTTGTCCATTGATTAATAAATCAAAGAAGACATTAGAGAAGCACAATATTTTGAATTTTGAATTGCCCTGCCACAGAATAGGTAATGGGCTATCAGGAAACTATAGTGAGAAGCTTATTTTCAGATTTTGGAGTGGCAGAGGAAATCCTATTAAACCTTGAATCATCACTGGAAATGTGAATTCAGCTGAATAAAATCAGTACTTGGCTTTGCCTACTGACATTATCATATTCCACATTAACAAAAGTGAACATTTCTCCTTTAGATTAAAATAAAGAAAAACATCTCTGTCCAGGATGCAATAACTGGATGCAAGAAAGAAGAGAAAAAATAAAGGTATTCCCCTCTTTACATCAGAACAATGAATTCATTCTGATATCAAATAAAATGTTATGATTCTGCTGTGACATGATGCTTTATTGTATTTAGAGATCAAACCACTGTTTAGTCTTGGTAGGTAAAGGCAATGCAAAAGTTCTAGGACTGTGAATAGTACTATGGATGGCGGGGGGGGTGTGTGTGTGTATCCCATCTAGTCAACAAAAAATTTGCTAAGCAATTGATAAAATGTTAGAGATTTAAAGATCCTAATTTTCATCATCTCTTATGGAAAAACTGAATTTACTGTTTGGAAAAAGGATTACAGGAAAGTGAAGTCTCCATTTACTTTTTTTTTTTTTTTTTAAGATTTTATTTATTTATTTGACAGAGAGAGAGATCATAAGTAGGCAGAGAGGCAGGCAGAGAGAGGGGGAGAAGCAGGCTCCCCGCTGAGCAGAGAGCCCAATGCGGGGGCTCAATGATCCCAGAACCCTGAGATCACGACCTGAGCCCAAGGCAGAGGCTTTAACCCACTGAGCCACCCGGGTGCCCCTCCATTTACTTTTTATACAATACCATGGAAACCAAATTCTCAACTAGGCACTACTTACGTTTTGCTATAAAGGTTTATGCTTGCCTGGCCTTAGATTGGCAGGCCAGGAAACAAAGGTGGAATTTTTTCCCTCTAACTTCATTGATGCCACCTGAAAAAATTTGGAGGCAGTATTCTTTGAATCAGTTTTATCTCAGTAACTCTCAAATGTGCTTTAGGGTATGGCAGGTTGTATGGAGAACACAACTGTCAAATGTTCAAGCAACTCTTGTTGATTTAAGTGTAATTGATCAGGAGCACTATATGAAAGAACTTGGTACAAAAGACAAAAGGCCTGGGGCTACTTTATGTATTGTTTGTGGCTTATTGTACAAAGCAGAGAAAGTCTCATGTACTCACCAAGCCACAGCCCCCCACTGTTCTCTCCTTTTAGTATAAATACAAGATAGCTAGTTTCTTGATAGGAACATTCTATCGTTAAGGGGGTATTGTAATGGCCTCTGGAGCAAGGAAGTATTCCGTGGCAGCTTTGACCTCTAATCACCAGGTTCTTTGTAATTTAGAAGAGTCTTTCATGGCCCAGGACTCTAATAATTGTTTCCATTTATATTTAGAATCTCAAAATTCAAAGGATTGCATGAGTAACAAAATGGTAAGTGATTTCGTGCAGTATTTTAGTATGTATAAAATTAATATACTATAAAAATGCAAATCGTGAGTAAAGTTCTTTCTGGAGAATTCTATTTGGAAATTCATGTAAGCATACACAGTGTGCATATGTGCTTTTTTCACTCATTCCCATGTGTTTGTGTGTGTTTTTGCATGTTCTGCTAAACATACAACATGATGTCAGGTTTACAAGATGAAGTAATGGTTTCTTCCAACAATTGTGTGCTTGGAGGGTTAATTCAGGAAAGTTATTGCCCAACAACCACATAGCAGTCATATCTCATCACCTTCAGCAGGAATAATTTATAGTTTAATCTTACATGCAGGCATATTAAATTAGTATTACTCATCAGAACCTGCTTATTAATAAAACAAGCCGAATTAGCCACTGGAGAATCATATTTGGAAATTCAATGACAATTTTACATTTTTAATAAAGGCTCAGAAATATTATTGCAGAGCAGGTGGTAGAGAGAACTGTGGTCAAATTTGACATTCATTAATAATTGAAGTGTGGAACGTGACAGAGGTGAAAATTGATATTGATTTCTTTCCTCTAATATTTGGAGGAGTTCCAAAAGGTAAATAAAATGAGATAACAATACATATCAAGTCTCACTGATTTCTTTGATCACCTCCTCCCCACATGAGAACACATATCACTCCTTCGCCTACCATGTTTTGAATAATTCAGTGCCCATAGTCTTTCCAGTTCAATGCATTATAAAACACACTCAAGCTGAGTTTCAATCATATTAGACTGAAAGCTGAATTTTTTATGAAGGATTATTTAAAACAAAATGCGTCTTGAGCCCAACAGCCTTTGAAACCAAACAATCCTGGGAGTTCAGTAAAGAAATGTCAACACTGTGGAGAATTTTTCGATTCAGAAAATTAAAGGAATCCTGTTTGATGTATATTAACCATATCAATATTAACAACCTTCTGCTGGATTTCGGCACTGATTTGAGAGCTGAGGTATTATTGGTCTTGTATTTTAACTAGTTGTGAAAGCACTGAGAGAGTTGTTCTTGGGTTGAACTTGACCTGCCTCTGGGAATGCTTTCTGTTCTGTCCATTTTGAAAAGCTTTATTCAAGTGGATTTCTCGCCTACTTCTTCTTATTGCTTGCACCCCTTGGGAAAACGAAAGATGCTCAAATATAGATGTCAACACTGCAGATGCTTTGTTTGGCAATACTGTCTTTCAGCTTCCCATCTTTAAAAAATTATATTGTAAACCACCCATTTGACTTAAAGGCAACTCATTTTACTGACACACACCTGGACTAGGATGCCAAAATGAACCAGTCATTTCAAACTTCCTTTTTAATTTTGAGTCATAGCTTTATGTTGCAACTATACTTGTTCAAAAGTTAGATCATGGAGGTTCCGTCCCACGACTTTCAAATAATTAATCAAAATGGTCTTCAATGGGCTCAGTAGCAAGCAGATTACTAATTACCAGTCTCTCTCCTAAGTCATATAGTATCTTATAATTTCAAGTAAGAGAAACTCAAACATAAAGGTGGCACAAGAGCCAAGCGTACTAGCTTTATTATTCAGAATTTTTTTCTGCCAAGTTACCCTGAACCTTAGACTACTGAGAATGTCTTCTTAATTTTCAAGGTTCGCCTCTCTTTGCATTAAAAATGGTCACAATTTTATAAGTAAAATTAAAGAAAAAGCATGAAGGTAGGAGGTTATTCAAGATATCCCCACTAGGCATTAAAAATACAGAGAAAAAGACGGATGCCCTGGGGTAAATATCCATCTTCTGTTGCAACTGAACACAGGTCCATTTTCTTAGGCATCAGGAACTACTTAACAATGTTAGTGAGAAGACTGGCTGGACCATCCCTTTTGAATATAATTCCAAGTAGCCTCTGTATAGGGTTATCTAGATCTTGGTTCCTCCTAGTAATCAACTATTCCAACACTGTGGAATCAATCAAATTAGAGTCTCTCTGAGGCCATGCTGGAAACACAAAGTGAGGTGAATAGCTGAGGTACCTGACAAAAAATAAGGAGAAGGAGCAAAAATTTTTTCCATATTTCATTTTTCCTCATTTCTCTACACTGTACAAGGGAAAGACATTTGTGTCAGAATTCCTTTTATTCTTGCCATGTTTGGTCCAGAGACTGAGGATAAAAGCTAAAAAATAAAATATGGAGTCCAGAGTACATGAACTATCTTGTATGCAACATCACAATTTAAAAGGTCTTCCAAAATGAAGAGAGGGCTAACCTTTTAAAATATAGCCCCTAATCCTCTCAGTCTAAGCAAATGAACACTAAAAATATTTTGGAAATCTAGCAGACAAATATACTAATCACAATCAAAGCAAAGACAGGCTTATGCCATACCAACTGTTAGTGGCCATCTAGAAGGAGGAAGAGAGAATACTCCAATATTCTGACTTGGCAGAACTCAGCACATCTACTAATCTTCTTTCCTAAAGTCAAGGCATAAAGAATTTGAATAAAACTTCCTGAAATGTCATTCCCTATCTCCAAAAGCAGCTTAAGGAAGTGTTCGGAAACCAGGACAGAGAAAACTACTTAAAGGTTCAGAAGCCACCTCTTGATTTTGGCTCAGATCATGATCTCAGGGTCCTGAGGTCAACCCCTGTGTGGGCTCTGTGCTGAGCATGGAGTCTGCTTAAGATTCTCTCTCCCTCTCCCTCTGTGCCTCCTCCATCCCCACATGTGTACACTTGGGCTTGCTCTCTCCCTCTCTCTCTTTCTTAAAAGGAAAGAAAAGCCCCTTTTCGTATCCGTAGACCACAGAGGTTTGCCTGGGTAATGAAATGATGATTTCATTTTTGTCTGTTTCTTTTTGTGTTCATCTATTTAAATTTTAGTCAACATTTAAAAAACACCCAATCGGAATGACAGGTATTTCCACATGTATCAGCATCTTAATCCTCACAAAAGCCATGTTAACAGCTATGTTTACCCTTTAACACATGTGGAAACTGAGGCTCAGTATAGCAGTTAAGGAACTTTTCTAAATGATCAAAAATTGCAAATTTGGAATTTGGCTTCAAATCCCCTAAGTCTAAATCAGTTGTTCTCATTACATCTTGGCTAACTTCTTAAAATTCGATTTAAGAAGAAAGGAGAGAATGAAGGCTTGAGCATAGAAATGATCTAGAAATCACTGAAGATACAGGGACTATGGTGCAGTTTCATTTATAGTGGATTTAACTTGCATTCTTATATCTAGTTTTCTTTCTGCACAACTGTCAGAGAAGATGAAAGAAATTGGGAAAGATTTGCATATGCAACTAATCACAGAAGAATTGTTTTTAGCTTTAACAAAAAGATCCTTTTGTGATCTCAGATTAATATCTTTATTCCTAAATGGAGCATAAATAACATTTATTGACTAAGATTATTTGTAATAGCCAAGACTGTTTACTGTTTACCACCTAGCAGATAACTATTTGTAAGTCTCACCGAGTAGGCCAACAGAGAAAAAAAGCTGATACTGAACTCTCATTTTACAAGAGTGAATTTAAATTAACTTCAGTAGCCAGAATTAATGAAACTGGGTAAATGATGCAAAGGTATTCCATAGGGTATTTTGTTTTAATTAGAGATAGGAAATTTGAGTCATTAGAGGTTTTTAAAAATGTTGCGTTCTATTACCCTCCCATATTTTAAATCTAGAAATATAAAGAAAAATAAAACATGTTAGCCATTTTAGTTGTTTTTAATATGTATCAGCTATGAATTTTTTTTTAAAGATTTTATTTACTTATTTGACAGAGAGAGAGAGAGATCACAAGTAGGCAGAGAGGCAGGCAGAGAGAGAGGGGGAAGCAGGCTCCCTGCTGAGCAGAGAGCCTGATGCGGGGCTCAATCCCAGGACCCTGGGATCATGACCTGAGCCAAAGGCAGAGGCTTTAACCCACTGAGCCACCCAGGTGCCCCTGAATTTAAACTGAGTGAATAGTAAAGAGTCTGAAAAAAATATATAATCTGGAGGCATTCAGGTACGTGTAATAAATTAGAAGGTGTCTGTTTACTCATAGGCAGCTATGTAATTTACTATAAAGCTACTACAATTCAAATATTACAGCATTACTGCATGAATGAACACATATACAAATTAAACAGAAAAGTATGTCACAAATAGTTCCAAGTATGTCTTGAAACTTTGATCATGACGAAAGTGAAATTATAATCTAAAAATTTAAGAAGAATCATTAAAATTGATGCTGGGAAAGCTGTATATCCATTTAAAAGAAAATAAAATTAGGTCTCATACTACACTATATATCATACTAGACTGTATACCAAAATAAATTACACCAGTTCCATGTATAAAGAGCTTAAAAATTGCCACTCCATCCTACCAATAAGATGTATCTTTTGCAAAGATTTTCTCCTACTCTGGTTGTCTTTTCATTTATTGACAGCAATTTTCACAGAGCAAAAATTCTCAATTTTAGTGGTGTCTAAATTATTTCTTTCATGGATCAAGTCTTCAGTGTTTATATAAAAAGTCAATGTCATACCCAAGGTCATTTAGGTTTTCTTCTGTGTTATCTTTTAGGAGTTTTATAGTTTTGCGTTTTAATTTAGGTCTGTGATCCATTTTCAGTTAATTTTTAATGAAGGGTGTAAAATCTGTGTCCAGATTCATTATTTTTCCACGTCCAGTTGTTCTAGCACCATTTGTTGATAAGATTATATTTGCTCCATTGTGTTGCCTTTGTTCTTTTGTCAAAGATCAGTTGACTATATTTACCTGGGTCTGTTTCTGGACTCTTCATTCTATTCCATTGATCTATTCATTTTTCTGCCAATACCACACTGTTTTGGAATGCCTGGCCGGCTCAGTTGGTGGAGCATGACACTCTTGATCTTAGGATCCTGAGTTCGAGCCCCACATTGGGTGTGGAGCTTACTTTAAAAAAACAAAAAAACAAAACACTGCCTTGATACTGCAGCTTTATAGTAAGTCTTTAAGTCAGATAGTATCGTTCCTCCAGTTTGGTTCTCTCCTTTAATAATATGATAGCTAGGGACATCTGGGTGGCTCAGTCATTTAAGCATCTGCCTTCAGCTCAGGTCATGATCCTGGGGTTCTGGAATTGAGTCCCACATTGGGCTCATTGCTCAGTGGGGAGCCTGCTTCTCCCTCTGCCTGCCACTCCCCCTGATTGTGCTCTCTCTCTCTGACAAATAAGTAAATAAAATCTTTAAAAATATATATATATGATGGCTATTCTGGGTACTCTGGGTCTTTTGCCTCTCCATATAAACTTCAGAATCAGTTTGCTGATATCCATAAAATAATACTTACTGGGTTTTTTATTGGTATTGCATTGAATTCCTACAAAGCTGTAAAGAGTTGACATTTAGGGGCGCCTGGGTGGCCTAGTGGGTTAAAGCCTCTGCCTTCTGCTCAGGTCATGATCTCAGGGTCCTGGGATCAAGCCTAGCATTGGGCTCTCTGTTCAGCAGGGAGCCTGCTTCCCCCTCTCTCTCTACCTGCTTCTCTGCCTGCTTGTGATCTCTCTCTCTGTCAAATAAATAAATAAAATCTTTAAAAAAAAAGAGTTGATATTTTGACAATATTGAGTCTTCTTATTCATGAACATGGAATATCTCTCAATTTACTTACACTTTGATTTCATTCATCAGAGTTTTGCAGTTTTCCTTGTACATATTTTATTAGATTTATAATAAAGTATTTAAAGTTTTTCATTTTTGGTGGTGCTAATGTAGATGGTGTGTTTTTATTTCAAACTCCACTTGTTCATTGTTGGTATACAGAAAAGCAATTGCTTTTTGTATATTAACCTTGGATCCTGCAACCTGGTTACCATCTCTTATTAGTTCCAGGAGGGTTTTTTTGCCAATTCTTTAAGACTTTCTATATAGATGATCATGTCATCTGTGAACAATTTTATGTCTTTTTTCACAATTTGTATACTAATTATTTCCTTTTCTTGCCTTACCGCATTAGCAATGACTTCTAGTACAATGTTGAAAAGGAATAAGAGAGGACATCCTTGCCCTGTTTTGAATCTCAGTGGGGAAGGCTTTTAAATTGCTCTCCATTAAATATGATGTTAGCTGTAAGGTTTTTTCAGTCTTTATCAAGTTAAGAAAGTTCCCCTCTCTTCCTAATTTACTGAGAGTGTTTACCATGAATGAGTACAGGATTTTGTCAAATGGCTTTTCTGCATGCATTGATATATGGTCATGTGATTTTTCTTTTGATGTGAGGAATTACATTAACTGATTTTTTTTTTTAAAGATTTTATTTATTTATTTGTCAGAGAGAGAGAGAGAGCACAAGCAGGTAGAGGCAGAGGGAGAAGCAGGCTCCCTGCCGAGCAAGGAGCCCAATGTGGGACTTGATCCCAGGACCCTGGGATCATGACCTGAGCCGAAGGCAGCTGCTTAACCAACTGAGCCACCCAGGCGTCCCACATTAACTGATTTTTGAATGTTAAACCAGCCTTGCATAGCTGAGACAAATCCCATTTGTTTTTGTTTTTTTTTAATACTTTTTAGATTCAATTGGCCAATATTTTTTTAAGGACCTCAGATACAATTTTCATTACATTTCTATTATAGAATTTTTGTGATCCTAATAAATTTAAGCTATTAGTTAGTTGTATCTCATTGTGCTCTTTATTCGCCACAGCAGAACCCTGAGGGAATGGATAGTGAATTATAAGACCTAAACTTCTAATTTTTTTATTTATACTCAATGACCTCCTCCCTCAACAAGTGTTCACAGCTGATGTTTTACTTTTAAAGTCAGATATTGCTCACTCCATTCATTAATTTAACTGATTCTACATCAGAGGGGAAGCTTCTAGGAAGGGAGGGAGTATTAGTGGGGCTGCAAGTTAGACAGAAAAACCAAATAGGTCTAATGATGAAGGTGACATTTGAGAAGAGACCTAAACAAGTAAGTGAACAAGTTATGTAGATACTGAAAAGCATATCAATTCCTGCAAAGGGAATATCAGGTGAAAATGTTTGCCTACTATATTTTTAGAATACACGAGGAGTACACTGTGTCTGGAACACAGTGAGAAAAAGGGAGAGGTAGAGGAAATGAGATCAAGTATAAACATGGAGAGTAATCATGTAGGACTTTGCACAGAATTGTACAGACTTCAGCTTTGACTTTGAGTGAGAGGGGAAGACACTGAAGTCACATAATTTATCTGATTTATATTCTCAAAAGGTTATCTGGTCACTGTGTTGAGAACAGATTCCAGAGAGGATAATAATCAAGGTGGGAGACAATGAAAGCTTAATCCTGGTAGTAATAGTGGAAGTGGTGACAAATTGTCAAATTCTAGCGATATTTCAAAGATAGAACTGACACATTTTGCTGGTGTATTGGATGTGAAAGGAAAGAGAAAGAAAAAAGTCAAAGATAAGTCACAACATTTTGTAACTGAATACCTGGTAGAATGCAACTGCTCTTTTCTATTTTAGAAAGTCTATGGGAAAAGCATTTGTGGCTAGGTGTGTATTTGTTTAGAGGGTATATTAGGCTTTAAATGCCTATTAAATGACAAAGTAGTGATATCAAGTAATCAGTTGGATATATGAGACTTGAGTTCAGGAGTGAAGTCTGGGCTAGAGATAAAAAGTTGAGAATTATTACTGTTAACGATATTCTGAGCTATGAGATTGGATGAGATCACCACGAGAATTTAAGTGTGGAAAGAAAAAGATGGAACACAAGAAAAGAGCCAGGAATAGCCCAGCATTTAGAGACTGAAGAGATGAGTTGGGAACAGCAAGGGAGACTAAGGGGGGCATGGGTGCCAGAAAACTGGGAGGAATCCCAGAAGTGTGTGGTATTCTGGAAATCAAGTAGAGAGAGGTTTCCCAGAAGGAAAGCTGATAATTCTAATTCTATAGATAGGTTAATGGTGTTGAAAAATAAAATCACAGAATTTTACACAATGTAGACATACGGATTTGCTCTGCATTCTTCCTGTATATTTAATGTTTTGTTAGCTCTCTATATTGCCTCAGCATCTTAACATTATATCTAATAATAATGGGTTATGAATTATAGATTATGATTTTGTTTATATAAGTGTACAGTATTTTATGAGTAGTACAAGTTTTACATTCGAAAATTGTGCTTGATTACTCTTGTGTTTTCTTTCTTTTTTTAATATAATTTATTTTTTTAGAGCACTTTTAGTCTCACAGCAAAATTGAATGGAAGGTACGGCCATTTCCCACATACCTCATACCTCCACACATACATAGTCTCCCCCATCATCAACATCCCCCACCAGAGTGATAGATTTGCTATAGCTGATGAACCCAAAACATCACTATCACCCAAAGCCCATAGTATACATTAGGGTTCACTCTTGGTATTGTACATCAGTAGGTTTGGACAACTGTATAGCAGTATGTATCCATATTGTAGTATCGTACAGAGTAGTTTCAAGGCCCTAAAAATCTTCTGTATTCTGCCTATTTCTCCCTCCCTCTCCTTTTAACCCCTGGAAACCACTAATCTTTTTACAGTCATCCTTTCCCTCTATCTCACCCTTGCCAACCACTGATTTTTATATACTGTCTTCACAGTTTTGCCTTTTCCAGAATGTCATATAGTTGGAATCATACAGTATGCTGTCTTCTGAGACTGGCTTCTTTTACTTATTTAAGGTTCTTTTATGTCTTTTTTATAGCTTGATAGTTCATTTTTTTTTTAATGCTGAATAATATTCACTGTCTGGTTGTACCCTAGTTTATTTATCCATTCTCTTGCTGAAGGACATCTTGGTTGCTCTCAAGTTTTGGCAATTATGAACAAAGCTGCCATAAACATTTCTGTGTAGGTTTTTGTGTGGCTATAATTTTTCTGATTCTTTGGGTAAATACCAAGGCGCATAACTGCTGAATTATTTAGTTAGAGTATGCTTAATTTTTTAAGAAACTTTCAAACTGTCCTCCATTTTACATTCCCACAAGCAATGCATCAGAATTCCTGTTGCTTCACATCCTCAGTATTATTTGGTGATGTTAGTGTTTTGGATTTTGGCCACTCTAATAGACATATTACTATATGCACCCTGTTGTTTTGATTTGCATTTCCCTGATAATACATGGTATAAGGCATCTTTTCATAAGCTTATTTGCCATCTTTACATCTTATTTGGTGAGGTTCAGGCCTTTTGCCCACTTGTGAATCAGGTTGGTATTGCTATTGTTAAGTTTAATGAGTTCTTTGTATATTCCGGATAATAGTCCTCTATCAGATATATCTTTTGCAAATATTTTCTGTCAGTCTGTAGCCTGTCTTCTCATTCTTTTGATAGTGTCTTTCGTGGAGCAAAAGTTTTTAATTTTAATGAAGTCCACCTTATCAGTTCTTTCTTTTATGGACTGTGTATTGGGTGTTGTATCTTAAATGCCATTGACATGCCCAAGATCATCTAGATTTTCTCCTGTTATTTTATAATTTTGCATTTTACATTTATGTCTATAATCCATTTTGAATTTATTTTTGTGAAGGGTCTAAGGTCTGTGCCTAGGTTAATTTTTTTCACATGTGGATACCCAGTTGTTCCAGCACCATTTGTTGAAGAGACTATCTTTGCTGCATTGATTGTCCTTGCTCCTTTGTCAAAGATCAATTAACTATATGTATATGGGTCTATATCTGGGCTCTCTATTCTGTTTCATTGATCTATTTATCTATTCTTTCACCAATACCACACTATCTTGATTACTGCACCTTTATATTAAGTCTTGAAGTCAGATAGTGTCAGTCCTCTAACATTATTCTCTTTTAATATTGTGTTGTCTATTCTGTGTCTATTGCTTCTCTATATAAACTTCAGAATCTGTTTGTGGACATCTACAAAGTAACCTGCTGGGATTTTTTTTTCTTTTTTTTTTTTTTCTGCTGGGATTTTAAATGGAATTGCACTGAATCTTTAGATCAAATTGAGAAGAAGTGACATCTTTACAATGAATCCTATCCATTGATATGGAATATCTCTCCATTAATTTAGTTCTTCATTGCGGCCAATACTTTTTTTATGTGTATGTGTATTCCAAGATTCATTGTTTATGCACCACATCCAATGCTCCATGCAATACGTGCTGGGCAATACTTTTAATCACATACATTCTGATAAGTATATGGTGGTATCTCATGAAAACAATGTTTTAGAGTTTTCATAGATTTGTCTACTTCTCCTTGTAATTCTATCAGTGTTTGCCTTACATATTTTGAATCTCTGATATTAGATGCATAAACATTTAGGATTACTTTGTTCTCTTGATGAATTGAAACTTTATTAAATGATCCTTTTTATACCTAGTAATATTTTCTGCACTAAAATTTGCTTTGTTTAATATTAACATAGCCACTCCAGCTTTTTTTCTGATTAATATTAGCATGGTATACTTTTTTTTCTCCATCCATTTACTTTCAAGTTATTTCTGCCTTATAAAGTGGTTTCTTTTATAACATATATAATTGGTTATTTCTTTTATGTCCCATATAAAAGTCTCTGCCTTTTAGTTGAAATATTAAATCATGAGGTTTTTCGCTCTGATTAGTGGATGTTGTTTCTTCTAATCCTTTCAGATTGTTTTTTCCTTGACTTTGGTGCTTTCCTCACATGCATATGCTTATCAGCACAAAGCTGAGAATTCAAGGAGGGGTGGCGCCTGGGTGGCTCAGTTGGTTAGGTGACTGCCTCCGGCTCAGGTCGTGATCCCGGGGTCCCGGGATTGAGCCCCGCATTGGGCTACCTGCTCGGTGGGGAGCCTGCTTCTCCCTCTCCCTCTGCTGCTCTGCCTACTTGTGCTCTCTCGCTCTCTGTGTCAAATAAATAAATAAAATCTTTAAAAAGAAAAAAAAAGAATTCAAGGGGGGGGACCCTTTGCAGATCTTTAGAGGTCTTTCTCTCTGTGTAACTTGCTGCTCTCTGTTATTGTGTCCTGTGAACTTTAGGTATCTACGTTTCACAACATATATTCTATTTCACATAAACAATATACATAATATACATTATATATTTTGATATATATTATGTATTATATGGTATATATTAAACTTATATTTTATTATATATTATATGTAATATATCACATATTATTCACAACCAAGTAGTATGGTAAGACCCAACTGAAAAAAAGTATAAGCTTACATTACTGAAATAGAGCTCCTTAGGGAAAATGTTCTATAAATAAAGAGTAACACATTTGGGAGCACCCAGGTGGCTCAGTCATTAAGCGTCTGCCTTCGACTCAGGTCATGATCCCAGGGTCCTGGGATCTAGCCGCATCAGGCTCCCTGCTCAGCAGGAAGCCTGCCTCCCACTCTCCTACTCCCCCTGCTTGTGTTCCCTCTCTTGCTGTGTCTCTCACTGTCAAATAAATAAGATCTTAAAAAAAAAAAAAAAAAGTAACACATCTTCATGTTATACAGTTTCTTTTAGTTTTCTGTAACTAATATATTTGACTTTTTTTTATGTGTCATGATATTCGCCTTCTTGAGTCTCTTTTTTATTATGTTCAAATACTTGAGAAATTTCTTTCATTTAGTTTGAGTGACCTGTATATAATTTTTTACATCCTTGTAGGTACAAACCTTTTTATTTTGTCCTCACATTCAAGTTATAATTTTGCTACTTGTATATTATAATTAAAACCATTTTTCATCAAAATTTGGTAGCACTGTTTTATTTTCTTATAGTATCTAATACTACTGAGAAATCCAACTTTAATATCCTTTTTTGTTGCTTTGTATATAATCTTTACTTTTTTCCTTCTAGAAAATTTTATGTTTTTCTCTTTTTCTTTGATCAACTCAATATCCAGCAGAATGAAGCCTTGGTAAATAATTTTCACCATTTAAACCTTCTATGAACTTAATACAACTTTGTAAACTAAAGAACTTAAGGTCTGAATGATTTTTTTAAAAATCTTTCATTGAAAAATGACAATGACCAACAAAAAATATAAAATCTTTCTTTGATTATTTCTACCTGTGTTAGATAGGCTGAATCACTGCCCACCTCCCTCTCAAAGATACCCATGGCTAACTCCAAGAACCTGAGACTATGTTAGGTTACATGGCAAAGAGGAATTAAATTTGGAGAAATTAAGGCTGCTATCATCTAACCTTAAAATAAGATTGTCTTGGATCATAAAGGTGGACCCAATGTCATCATCAGCCTCCTTAAAACATAGAATCAGAAGACTCAAAGATGTGACAACAGAAGAAAGGTCAGAGTGATGTGATGAAGGGAAGACTCAGGTTGTCATTGCTGGATTTGAAGATGAAGAAAGGGACGACGAGTCTAGGAATGAGGGCAGTCTATAGAAACTGGAAAAGAGAAAGAAATGGATTCTCCCCTAGAGTCTCCAAAAGGGAATGCACCCCTACTGACAACTTGATTTTAGCCCAGTGGGACATGTGCTGGACTTCTAATGCATGGAATCATAAGATAATAAATTTGTGTTGCTTTGAGTCACTAAGTTTGAGGTAACTTGTTAATTCAGCAACAGGAAACTAATGTAACACTTTCTCATTATCTGTCTTCTTATTCTTAGAATGCCTATCATACCAATATTACATTTTCTTTATTATCCACCCTTTTAATATTTTAGTATATATGTATATATGAAATACATATTATATGTTATATATAAATATATTAAGATATATATACTAAAATATACACTTACATATGTAAGAATTTATGTATGCAAGTACATACATATGTATATATTTTAAGTTGACATTTCTTCACTTACTCTTTTCCCTATTTTTTCCACAATGTGAATTAATAATTTTGCCTTATTTTATTTTTGACTTGATTATATTTGGTTCCCTGAATTATTCCTGTTTCCTGGAGTCTGTTTTATTGTTTGTACACTTTGTTGCTTTCATACAATTTTCCTTGGGTTTTCCTGATTCTGGTTCTCTTTATTCCTTTCCTTCTTTCATTCCTTACTTATCTACTTATTTACTTATTTGGTTACATAAAGAGTTCATGGAATTGGTGTCTGTTACAGGTCTGCTCTGCCCTTGTGAAGATGTTTTCTGCCCAATAGGGCTTTTTTAAAATTTTTTAAAAATTTTATTTATTTGACAGAGAGAGAGAGAGATCACAAGTAGGCAGAGAGGCAGGAAGAGAGAGAGAGAGGGAGAAGCAGGCTCCCCGCTAAGCAGAGGGACTCGATCCCAGGACCCTGAGATCATGACCTGAGCCTAAGGCAGAGGCTTTAAACTACTGAGCCACCCAGGTGCCCCCCAGTAGGGCTTTCTTGAGGGGGAGACAAAACATGAGAGACTATGGACTCTGAGAAACAAACTGAGGGTTTTGGAGGGGAGGGGAACAGGGGGTTGGGTGAACTGGTGGTAGGTATTGAGGAGGACATGTACTGCATGGACCACTGGGTGTGGTGTATGAACAATGAATCTTGAAACACTGAAAAAATAAAATTAAATTTAAAAAAATAGGCCTTTCTCATGAATGAGAGCTCTGTTTACCTATTTAGAAAAGGGGATTCTGAGTGGTATTTCATTCTTCTCAATTTCTGTGTGTGTATGTGTATCTGTATATGACTTTAGTCTCTTGAATACTCTTTTCAACGTCAATAAAAAAATATTTCCATTTCTTGGGACTATACAATTCTCATGAAAATAAAAATTTTAAGGACACATTTTTCATATTTTTTCACTGGAAAAAATCATCTTTTTTAACAGATTTATTACATTTTGCTTCTTTCTGTTGTTTCCTTTGGTAACTATTACAAATAACTTGATTTTAAAGTTAAAGGAAAATTATTCAAAAAACAACTGAAGTTCAGTTTTCAAGCTATGTCTTGAAACTTCAGTCCAGAGATACTTGCAAAATATTTTCACTAATTAGCAGAAAATGCCTTCTGTCCTGTAGAACTGTCAGTGAAGATAGACAGCTCAATGATTTTGGGCAATACAATCCTAAATCAAAGGAGTATGTGAGAGTGTTCCTCCCAGGTTTTAAGAACTGTGAAGCTTTGTATTTCTACATCTGTTTTCGACTGTAGTAAACAAGGAACAAACGTAACAGATTCGGCTTATTTTTTAATCCACTAATTTGCTCATCATCTGAGAACTCCTTTGAGCATTCAATTATTCATGTTATCAGAACTATACTCTTCTTACTCTGTTAGTAACCAGGTCTGTTTGGTAGACCCAGCTTATAAAGGGCACCTATCAACCTACTTTGCTCATTGCAAAGACCCATTGAAGTACTTTGGGGCATTGGTGCAAAGAGGGCTTTGTCTGTGCCTGTGTGCATGTGTGTGTTTATTTGTTGTGATACTGTGGTTAGGCCACAGTAGCACTACTCGGGGCTTTCATTTTTGGCAAACTTTTTTGTTTCTTACCAAGAAACAGCTTTATTATGCTCATGCCAAATAAGCATTTGCCTGATTCTTCATACTTCTATTATTTAACTATTTCCCTAATTTGTACAGCCATGAACTTGGTCAATATTTGTTAATTTCACCCTTCTATTTGTATACAATCTTATAAAGAGAGTTAACTTCTACCACACTGATGGTATACTCCATCTGAGCATGTTCAAAAGAGCACAGGGGGTTATTCACGGGGAGGATGCCCTCAGAGGCTGATTGACAGTATCAATGCTGTAGATCAACCTAATGGCAAACACATATGGTTCTTATGCCTTCCTGCTTCTGATGATAGGCATTGACAGGTTCTGGATCACAACGGTTGAAACCAGCAGGGGTAATTTTCCACTATATGTGGCATGACTATGCCTAAGGACATATATCTTATCTAGCATTTATCTTTTTTTTTTTTTTTTTATGCCACACAAATATAAAGCTGCCACTTTAGTGGGACAATAAACTTCCTCTGGCTAGGACAGATTCAAAGCAGATGCCACTAGTTTAGAAACATTTCTGAATTATGTGACTTGAGTCCCTTGACCAGGTTAAGAACCTGTTTTTCCTCTTTGTTTCCTGTTAAAGGTGAAATTATTCTAATCTATGTGACCAAAAAATAAAACTACTGAAATAACATGCCCCTGTTATTATTATTTTGAGATGATCCAATAAACAATATGGGGATATTGCTTTACTAATAATTATCAGCATTTAAAAATTATTTTATAAGCCATGCATTGCTTTAAGCTATTAAGAAATTTGCTTATCATTTATTCCTTACATTAACCCTCTGAGATTGTTACATTTATTTATGACCATTGATGAAGAAGCTCAGTTTCAAGCGAAGAAATTTAGGCACAGAGAGGTTAAATAACTTGCCAACGATTGCACAGCTATAGCAGTAGAGCTAAAATTCAAACCCTGATTGCCCAGCTCCTGAACATATACACTAAGCTGCTATGCTAGTCGGTTTTTATCAACCACCATCACATATATTTAATTGGACTTTAAATTCAGATGAACAATTTTTTCTTGGTTGCAAGGAAGTAATTTGACAAGCCCAGATCGCAATGCTTGGGATGCAAGTCTGAGTCCACGTCTGAGAAACCTAAACTATGTGACTCCTAAAAGCACTGGGTATTTATTTTGAGGCTTGTTATATGAGTTTGCATTAAAAAAAAACAGGTCCTGTTATGAATAAGTGTAAGAATGACATTCTATGGGCGATATATCCAATAAATGTTAAAATTCCTTTAGTGGCAATGAAAAAGTGAGAACATTATTTCCCACAACACTAAATGAGTTGATCTGCTTTTGGTGGGCGAACACTGGACTTTGTTCAAAAAGTTTGGAAGTACTTTGTCAGTATGCTGATGTTTTCTACTCGAAGTCAACCATGCTAGCTCCTTTAACAAATAAGAATGGTGGGATACAGCCTCAGTTGGTACAGTGTGAATAAATCATTTGCAGTTTGGCTTAAACTTGTACCCTAATGAGTGTCTTCAATTTGGGGGAGACATGGATTCATGCCTCATGTCAATGGTTCCCTTTCTCTATGCATATTATCACCAACTAATTCCAGGAAGATAAAGCTATGGTTATATAGATCCTATGACAGTTACTCAGGGATACTTTATAAACTCAAATTACTGGTAAATTGAGGGCAACCATTAACCAATGAATTATCCTAAAACTGATTTTTCTGAGAGGTCCTTTATTCCAATGTTTTTCACTGCCATCCTTCTCTTTTTTTTTTTGGAATTAAGACCTAAGTCTCACTTTCAGGTTGACCTTTTAATTCTCCTGCTGAACAACTGGTCACCTTCCCCACCAGATGCCACCAGATGCCAAAAACAAGCCTGAGTACTTTGGGGTCATGACACAAGTTATTTTTATAGAGATAAACTCCTGTCCAAAAAGGACTAATCCTAGAATAAATATATGAGGAAATGAACTGGAAAAATGACTGGAATCAACTGAATACATAAGAACCCAGAAGGGATATATATGTGTGTCCGAATATGTCTCTCAAAGAATAAGGTTCTCCATGAGGGAAACAAAACAAAACAAAACAATGCTCTTACTGCTCCCAAAATTAACCCAATTAATATCGCTGAATAATTTCAAGACCATATATGTATATGTGTGTATACTCAATGTTAGCATTGTATATTATTTGTTATGTTCTCCCTCTATTCACAGTAATGCATTGCCTTTAATCTTTAATGCTGATTTTTGTATATGGGTGAAGTCTCACACAGTAAGGATCAGTTCAAGGATTTCTTCCTCCAAGAGCCCTGATATTCTATTATTTAATTTCCTTTTGATAGATTTGCAGATGACAGTCCATGATAGCACTGCTGGTGGAAAACAGAGGACAACCACATGTGAGAAAGACTCTGGAACTCTTAAAATGTGTTTTCAAGGTCTGCATCAGAATTCTACAGAAGGTGTTCTGCTGAACTGGCAGTGAAATGAGAATGGAAAGTTAGAGTTAATGTGTCAGTTACTTTCAGCTTGTTTTGGTTTTTTTTTTTTCTTTTCTGCTATGTATTAAAAATTACAGAAAAATCAGGAAAAGAGGAATAGTTAAGAACAAAACAACCTGTCATGATAAAGACATTCAGCGTCTACCTAGACGTACAGACACACGCTGTTAAGAGCTGGGTTGTAAGAGCTAACCTTGTTCCAGCTCCCTCATTTTATAAAAACTTAAGAGACTCCAAGAGGGAGATGACCCTGGTAGGATCAGACAGCGAATCGTGATGAAGGAGAGACTCATGGCTTCTGTGAACATGGTATTAAAGAAGCACTAAGTGCCTCTTTACCTAAAAATGTGAGCTTCATCATAAGAGTTTAGGGGTCTGGTTTCTGCTTTGTCTCCTTTTTTTACATGGCTATATTCTTTCATTTGCTCTCTAGAACTCAATTTCCAATACATTTATTTTCATTAGCCCTTCATTTTTGAATTGTAGGTTGAATTTTTAAGAAGTTGGGAAGAATATTCAATTTCAGAAAGTTAATAGCCTGTTGTTAAAGAAAATCAAGACAATTACAATGCCTATTTCCCTGGGTATTCCCTGTGCACGTCATAGGTCAAAAGAGTACTTAAAAAGTGATTTCAAAATGTATAAATGTTACCTAGGGTATATAACCTACTGGTTCAGAACAACAGCTCTGAAATTGTTTTGCATGGGTCTTTTTCTCAACTCTACCACTTCTTTAGTGGTGGGACCTCAGTACTGTTACTTAACTTCTGTGTCTCATTTCCTCGTTTGAAAAATAAGGTAGTAACTGCACCCCTCTCTTAAGGCTGCAGTATGGAATTAACACATGTAGCATGCTTAGAAATAGCTGCCATTCTAAATCTCTTAAAATTGATCTTATTGTTCCTATAATTATTATTGTGTTGACTGTTTTTAAAAAAGTTTCCCAGCAGTACTTACTTGTTATTTTTGTCCTATGTTCTCTACATCCCACTTAAGATTTCTATCAAAACCTGCAAGGCTGTTTTCAGATATCTTATACCTCTGTACTGGTTTGTCATAGCGAAAATGAAAGGAGTTTTGGCTTACCTTGATCCACAGGCCAGGATTCTTATTTTCTCCACTTCATACATATTGGTGAACAGACATGCGACAACGGCTTTCAGAGGGACCCAAATATTCAGGCTCTGAGTAACTCTACACTACCGGGCACATATGTTGGTCTTATAAGACCCAAAAGAATGTCAACTAAGGCATCGATATTTTAGTAATATGAGGTATGCTTTTTTGTTGACTAGCTGAACACACCAAAAAAGGAGAAGTAGAGATGTTTTGTATCACAACTGTTTGAGAAATACTCTGAACTCTAAGATGTGGCTGACACCTTCCCCATCAGGCAGAGCTTCCCAAGTTACCATTATCTTTCACTATGAATAGATTTTTCAAGCAATGGCAATAATTCTGTGACTACACCACTCAATTCCCCATAGCACCAGCACTGAATACATTAAAGACAAGTTAAAATATGTCTGATTGCTTCTAGCATAACCCTTAGATCTCTTTTATTTCTATACTCCCTCAAATATAACGTAGACTATTAAGACAAATTATCTCTAAATACTAACAAGAAATGTGGGAATAAATGGGAGACAATCAAGGTGAATTTTGCCATAGCACTGTCCTAATTTTTATATATGGAGGCATACAAACTGAAAGGCTGTAACTTAGAGGAAACATTGTCCTGTCTGTTCCCTAGGAACCAGAACAAGGAGCAAAAGGTGAGAGGACTGAGAGAAGATTCTGGATAAATCAAAGAATTTTCTCCTAATTATAGCTGTATAGTAGGGAACAAACTGCCATAGAAGGCTGCAATCTGTCTGAAGCCAAAGAAGACAGTATCACAGTTACATCTTTCATATACAGTTGTTCAAGCACAGACTGGTTGATCATCTATCAGAGATGCTATAGAAGAGAGAGTTTTGCCCCAACTATGAGAGTGAACGAGATCACTTCCAGCTCTAAGACCTACAGTTGTAATTTAATCACTAACCCCACACATCATTAAGAGTGACCTCAAATAATTCCAAATCCATTCATGTACTCATAATATTCTTTATATAGTAATCAACAAACCTTGAATGACTACGTCAGACACTGTTCCAAGGCTGGTGTAGAATGGGGAAGAAGAAAGGTAACACAATCTCAGCCATTGTGGAGCTTGCGTTCTTTGGGAAGAAGTTCATCTAAATGCAAACAGACAAAAAAGATAAGTGTTACTTTTATTATCCCATTACTGTTCTTGAAAAATTAGTAAGTGCTGTAAAGGAAATAAATAAAGTAGTAAGATAAATTGTGACTAAGTTAGGCTACTAGGATAATCAAGACAAAAATATTTTTAAGGAGTGAGTGCCAAGGAACAGAATGGAGCCATTTATGGAAAACTTTCTGGAAATAATCCAGAAAAATGAAAATGGCAGGAGCAAAGCCCCTGAGGCAAGACCTAGCTTAATCACAACCAAGGAACAAAAAGAAGCTAAAAGGTTAGGTCAGGAGATAACCATATACATTTCCACCAGCTGGTCCCTAACCTCAATATATGTGGATATTTCTCGCAGTGAGTTAGACATGTATATCGTCCAAAAAAATTGTTGATTTGAAATTACATTGGAAATTCTGAGACTCTTGACAAGGGCACAACCTTATTAAAGATCACAGCCATCATTTTCAAAAGCTTCACTTTGGCAATTACTTGCAGACATTTAAAAGGGGTGTTTAATATCCTCCGTAAAAGATTGGGCTGGGATGAACAAACATTCTCGCATGTCTGCAATGTGAACCTAGTGTCTCACAATTGAAAATTAGCTGGAGCTTACCCTGCTGACTGCTTTGCCAGCAGACCAGCATTTAAAGTCTTAAATTCCTGTCCGTTCATCTGTAGTTGTGTTTATGTCTCTCACTTAAGCAGTTTTCAACACACTTCTGTGGTTCTTTTGATATAGTGAACGTGCAGGTGTATGTCTGACTATGCCAGGGATTGTGTCCAGATCTAGTCTTTATTGCTAAAACAGACATCTTTGAGTATTTGAATCATTGCATATGCCATATTTACTCTTGTGTAGGTAGGCCAATTTTCCTCCAGCTAAAGATATAACTTAAAATTATTTCTCCCCACTTACTCCTCCACTTTTCCCATTGCTTATGCTAAATAATTCAGCTCACTGCTCCAAAAGTGAATGTGAGTCACCCAACCCATCTACATTCTTTCAGGGTTAGAGAGAAGGTCAGAGTCTGCAGGAAAAGGAGTCTATACCCAACAGACTTAGACAAAAACTCTGGCTATCTATCTCAACAGATCAAAATAATTGCTTCAACTGGACCAAGATTTTATTTTTATTTTGATCTCATTTCCTGGAAAAGAGACACAATTTGGGGAGACTAGTTAAGACACGGGACTGAAAAATTCATTGCAGCTACCCTATTTCTGAAGTCTCCTTTGAAGCTCAGGTTTTGAAACCTTTGCAATTATGAATTGGAAATCCATGTGTTACATAATGCATTTCTGGAAAAATGCCCAAGACACATATGCACTCTACGAAGGTCTAATACTAACATTAATCTAATGAATGGTATATTAGAAAAATGATTTGTGTACATCCTAATAGAAAGCATATTTCCTGAGCAAAGCTTGCAGATTAAAATGCAAAAAATAACTCCATCCCCTAAACATAGCTTCCAGCTACCACATCAACCAATAATATCAGTTGGTGCATCTTTGCAGAATGCTGAGTGATTGCTCTTTTTTGTTGTTGTTGCCCAAAGGAAAGCATTTTCCACATGTTGTGAAGGTGTCTAAAAGAGACTACTACCTAAAAGGAAAGAAACTGAATTCTCCTTTTTGAGCCCCTGGATGACTCCCTTCATATATAAACTTATTTTTTTTTTCTTAATACTAGTTCATTTTTCAAATGCAACAAAAAACCAAGCCCCTGTTTATCCCAGGGGGTTAATTTGGTTAAACGTGATACATCACATTGTGACTGCTTCATATTTTACCCCAAAAGCCACATCATCTTTAATTTTTTTATTTATAGTGATCTTTATATTCATTTCTCAACTGAGGCAGGTACTTCAGGGAGAGCTGGCATTGATCTCCAATTTTTTTCTCTCTTTTTATAATGCGTACTTTTTGACCCTTGAGAAACAGCACCAACAGTAGTTTTGTTTTGTTTGTTTGTTGCTTTTTGTTTTTTGTATTTAAAAGCAAGAGTTTCAGATTGGGGATTCTTTTTAACCTGCTAAAGAGAGAATCAGCCTTTGTCACCCAGTAGGTGACTTGGCTTTAAATAAAATCAGCATCCCACTATTCTTTTTTAAAGCACATTTGTCTTCAGAAGCTATGGAGCCTGAACTGAATGTTTCATGCAGCTGACTTCTGATTATTAACAGGTGAGAGTGAGGAGAGGCTCTGAAGAGAGGCTTCAGTGATGTAGGAGATGAGAAATTAAATGCTCTCTGCCAAGTACAAATGAATTCACATGGATAGAACCCAGAATCGAGGCCAATAGATTCATAATTGCATTTTAAGGAATCTAAATCCCATCTAGTTGTCCTGAGAAGCAGCCAGAAGGAACTGCAAATCAAGGTATACACAGAACTGAGCGGTCTGGCAACAAATGTCCCATTTCTCATGTCATGTGCTGCCAGTAGAGGCGGAGTGGAACTTGAAAACGGGACTCCAAGGGTTCAGAGCCACTTTGGGGTGGAGCCATCCAGATTAACACACACCCATGGTGCCAGCCGCCAAATTTTGACTTTCAACCTGAAACAACACCGACCCAGGACTCTTCAACTTCAGCTTCCATTTAATGGACAAGATGCCCCCCTTAGGGTCTCAATTTCCTCCACAACCAGTATTCTCCTGGTACAATCAGCGCTTTTCCTGTTCTTCACCAAACTCTTTCTTGGGTGCTGCATATAGTTTTGAGTCTGATGACCTGTCCCATTTCATCACCCTCAGGAGAAACATGGATAATGTCCTCCGTGAGCCTCAGAATCAAAGGTGCTCTATAAATGATATTTGTCAAACATTATTATCACGCTGCACATAGATCTTTGGTCTTGAGTGCATATTAAGAAATACCATCATCTTTTACTGCTTCTGGCATGATTACAAATTAGCGCTCTTCTAACAGAGCCCTAGAGACCACAAAAATGAGGATTTTATTAAGAGTCATCCTGATAGGAGAAAGCTTGATTTAAAAAAAGGGTTGAACATTGGATCTGGGGCCCATGAGCAACCCTGTCACCAGCTAGCTGCAAATATGCAAGCAAATCACTTAGTTCTCTGGTCTTCAGATTCCTCATGAAAAATTAGGTGTTTGGGGTAAATGATTTCTGCAATCTCTTCCAGTCCTCAAAACCCCCAAGACACAGAAAAGAGAAGAAACACTATTTCATTAGTGTTCCTGGCTCTCTTTATCTAGTAAGAGATCCTTATCACATTACAACATGATCTCTCTTTCTCAAACTGGATTTCCAGAAAGGTGGTGGAAGGCCCTTACAGGGTTAATTTGCTTAGCTTTTGGTTTAGATTCCTCTGGCACATTGTGTCCAGCCTTAATATTTTACACTGTAAGCCATATCATCTTTTATCTTTTATTTATAGTGATCCTCATATTAATTTCTCAATAGCAGCTGGTGCGGCAGGAGGGACAAGTCATTGATCTTCCAATTTATCCGCTACTCTTACATATCCTGAGGTCGAGGCAGCCTGGAGAGATTGATGGAGCACTGGCACCCACACAGCAGCTGTGTGTTCCTCATGCATGAAAATCAACCACAGGAAACCGAAAATCGACAATTGGCAGCAATATCAGCTACCTCTGTAATAAATATAACAGGGCATTCTTTAATAATTGAATGGGGTGTCGGATTGGGTAATGAAAAACCTCCTTATGAGAGTGCCAGTAGAGCTTTGGACTGACCAGGAGGTGGTATATTTTGGGATGGGGGGTGGAAGTGGGGGAGGCTATTTGCAGATGTCGGCCTCTCACATAAGTGAACATTCTTATTCCTTGATTCTCAAGCAACTCATAATACAGAGTCAGCAATACTTCCTTCATTTTCTGTAAACCCAAATACTTTTGTGAAATATGCATTTTTTTTAATTTTGCAAGAAAAAAAACAGATCCTTACATGATGTTATTGCTCAACAATGTAAAAGGAAATGGCTCACTGAGCCCCATCCACTATATTAGCCACAGATACCAGGTGAGCAGTGATGTCCAGAGCTTTGAATCACTTAAAGCTTGTCACTGGGACAAACCACTAACTGATTCTTAAAGGAAGGTCTTTATTCCTTGTCATGGCTGAGCAGTGGCCTCCAGTAGGCCTAGCTGTATGGTCTCAGTTGACTCAAGCCCTGACAGCAGTCTGACCCTGAGCTAGTGACCTCTTCCCCTGCCTGCTCCTCAGCTAACCGGTCCTGTTTGAACTCAGGCGTTGTAGACCTACTTGATCATCAGTTTTGGGTCTGTCTGGATGAAAATCCACCCACTGAGGCCTAGCTCTCTCTTTCATTTATCTGTGGCTAGGAAAACAAATGCTAAGCGTGGAATCAGAGTTTCCCATTAGGGCACGTAGATGATGCTGTGGTGGCAGGGCAGCAAAAAGCCCACAGGCGTGGCTGGTGTGGAACTATGAGGAAGCAAAGCTTCCCTATTAGCAGCCTGTGAAAATATTCCATTCCTCTTGGTTATTACTCAGCATGCATACTATATAGACACACGTATTATCTCTGCATTTTTTTTTTATAATAGAGTGACTAATAATGCCCTCCAGGGATAAACTGGAGTGTCAAGCTGCTCAGAAATTTCAGGCACAGAACTGCCAGGAATCTATTTACTTCTAACAAAACGTGTTACAGAGATTTTGAGTGTACATGGGGTTTGAGCAATGTTATGATTTTCACAGATAGAGCCTCACAAAGGGTTCCACCCAGTGTGCATTTTATCTTCCTCAGATGAACAGAGGCTGAGTCGATCCCTCTGAGTGTCAAAATCACAATAAATAGGTTAAATGGCTTAATCTCATACAGGACCATTGTCTGAAATAAACAGACAATAAAAACAGATAATTCCTCCAGCAGGACTGCACAATTTATGCACTTTTTGATTTTGTTTCTCTTTTTCCTTCAATTTAAATACTATTTCCTCTTTTTGTTCTCTAATCAGGTCTTATTCCATAATTGCTTATAAAATAAAAAATCAAGTGGAAACTGGATCCTAGACAAAAATTAAGACATATAAAGTGTAATATTACCTTGTGCAAAGCAAGTCAGACTCACTAAATACAATGAGGAGAGCTTTGGGGCAGCACCTCATCCAGTGTTGTTATTACCAGAGTGGTAACAGTAACAGTAATAGAGTAAAGCAGCAGTAATGATACTATGTGTTCCTACAGAATATAACAATCTTCAAAATATTTGTAAGTGCACTGTTTCATTTGACCTTCAAAATAACCATATATGGTAGGCAGGCCTGGTGTTCTTATTCCCATTTTATAGATGAGGAAACTAAATTCCAAACATAGTAAGCAATTCACCCAGCTAAGAAGCCAGGTAATCAGGTCTTCTACTAGTCTAGGTTCTTCCCTGTGAATTAGTAGGACATATTATAAAGCAACAACACTAATAATCAAGAAAGAAGCCAAAACAACATATCCCCAAAACTTTCCTGGTCAGAGGACTTTGGAGGTAGCTATTGTTGCATGGGGGTTATTAGCAACAAAACAAGAATTTGGGGCTCAGTAAAATGTGTCAATACAGGAGGGAGGAGTGTAGGTAATTTCAAAAGTGCAATCTGCAAGATACCATACAATTTGACATTTGCCTAAAAATAATTCAAATTGGGGGAGTAAAGGGCTGATAGGTCTTGAGACAGTTTAAAAAACATATATTCCCTAAAGAAGCATCCTGCTTACCTATATTTTATAGCCTTAGCTGCAGAGTTTATGTGAACTATTTCTTCCATTTTCCCATCCAAAATATAATCCTCTATGAGACAGGAACATTGCAATATATGACCATTTTGAGGAAGCAGAGTTCTAGAGGATTGGGAGCCCATGCACACAAAAAATCACTTAACTCATGTGTTTACTAACACATGAAGGAGGAGGGTAGGATAACTGATGTCTGTCACTGACTATTAAGGCATGCTTCATCCAGGATGGGAGTACTTTGCAGCCATAACTCTCCCTGCCACCCCTGATCACTTGCTGTGAATCTCTGTGACTCTCCAGGGATCTGCTCAACACTGGTTTCCTGCAGGAGAGCTCTGAAGCCCTCACAGGGCAGGTGTTGGACCCGTAACAACTTTCTCTCTACCTATGAGAATCAGGATTATCAGGTGAATGATTTAGGCAGCCAGGGGATCCTACTCAGTAAAAGTTCAACCATGTCATCCAAGCTCTGTAAAGTCACCAATAAAAGTATATAAAATAGTTGGATGCAGGTACCTAAGCAGCCCCACCCTACTGCACACACAATTATTTTCAGCTGAATCACATGCCCTTCCTTAAGATGCAGTCTGATATTACCGAATGAACAAAACTTAAACATGCCAAAGTGAATTGAGCAGTACGGAGGAGTCAGAAAAGTGAAAAGTGATAATCCAGAGTCTAATGATTAAACACAAACTTGTGTCTTTAAGATGGCAAAGGAGTCTCTGGAGGAAGAAAAAAACATGAAGAATACTAAGGCAGAACAGTGAGAAGAAGCATTTACCATCACTAAGAATATTAATAAGAAGCTGCATCACTGGTTACTTAGGAATTCGGTAAATTTTCTTTGCTTTAGCTTCACTAAAAGCCACCAAACATAAATCCCAGAACTGCTGAGAAACACGCTTGTCAAACCTTTGCAACAGCTTGGGACTCTGTTATATAAACTTTGGGAGCCTATTAAACTTGAAATAGAAAGCCCTTTGAAAATAGATGTTCTTATCTGTTTTGGCATATTCATCCCCTGCAGGAGAGCTGTGATTCAAAGAATATTAAATAATAATTTTTTTTTTTTTTTAAAAAGCAGTTGAGAAAACACAGCACTTCAAAAGGCTTAAATCTGGAAGCATTTCAAATACGAGGTTTAGGATTACCAGTATAGTTTCTAATCTCCTAATTATTTGAGAATGAGGGCACTTTTACGTATCTCTCTTTTTGGAATCACTGGAAATATCAATTAAACATAACAAATTAAGAGAATTTCCCTTGAGATGTGGGAGCTTATTATGCATGATGGCCTTCTGCTAGTGGTTAACAATTTGTCTTTAATCAATCCAGAGAAGTTTCCTAAATTCAAGAAATTTGATGGCAATAATTTAGGGCTCAATTAAGCATTTTTATCCTACAATCATCAGAATTGCATTTATCTTTGAAAAATGATAATTTGTGCATAAACCGTGTTTACCAAGGTGACACCAGCAAAATCTCTCAATTTCCATGAGGGAACTTCTAGTTTTCTCCTGTTCCTGCTCCAGCTATGTTTACACAGTCTCCACATGCATGAAGCTACAAGAAGGTATCTTGCCACAGTCATTAGCAGCCACAGGCAAACCATTTATCACCAGATGCCACCGCCGTCACCGGGAATCCCTGCCACCTGAGACATGGACATGCGCCTTCAAGAGTGGGGCTCTCTTCCTCCAGTGCAAGGAAGCCACTGGTGTTCTGGTGGATGTGGGGTAAATTTCATTTTCTCCTTTTCTGTAACACATTGCGAGAGGGTATCAAAACTACTGCTGTGATATCAATGAATACTGCTTTACTACCTTTTATTAAGAGTCTCGTCTCTCACAAGAATTGGCATATATACTTTAAAGGAAATAAACTACACAAAAATTCAGCTGATAGACCAGACTGTTCTGTTTGGACCAGTTTTGTTAAGGTAAACTTTTGTTCTTGACCTTTTAAATGACTTTATAAAAATACAATTGACACCCAATACACTGAACAAAGTACAGAATTCTTTTTTAGATTTTACTTATTTACTGGGAGAGGAGGAGAGAGAGAGCACAAGCAGGGAAAGCAGAGGACGAGGGAGAAGCAGGCCCCTGCTGAGCAAAGGACTTGATCCCAGGACCCTGGAATCATGACCTGAGCCGATGCTTAACTGACTGAGACACAGAGGTGCCCCTAAAGTACACAATTTGATAAAGTTCCAAAATGTGCACATACCCATGAAACCATCATACAATCAGAAAATGGACATATCCATTACCCACAAAAGTTTCTTTGTGCCCATTCATAACCTCTTTCCACTCTTCCCCATCCTGCTTTTCCATATCCCCAGGTGACCAGTGATCTGCTTTCTATCATTATAGATGTGTTTGCATTTTCTAGAAATTTATGTGAATTGATTCTTGCAGTGTGGAATTTTTTATCTGCTTTCTTTCACTCAGTGTATTTATTTTGTGACTAATCCATATTTTTGCATGTATAAATAGTCTATTCCTTTGTTTTGCTGAGTAGTATCCCATTATATGAGTGTGCCACAATATGCATATTCGTTCACCTGTTGATGGATATTTGAGGTAGTATAATATCTATTAAAAATAAGGATGTTATGAACATTCATGTACAAGTCTTTGTATGAACATATACTTTAATTTTTATTGAATAAATATCTAGGAGTTGAAGGGCTGGGTCATGTGATAGGTGCATCTTTAACTTCTAAAGAAACTGCCACAGTTTTCGGAAGTGATTGTACCATTTTCCCTCCCCCAGCAGTGTATAAGAGTTCCATTTCCTACCTTTCCTATGCTTCCTCACCAACACTTGGTGTAGTCAGACTTTTTTTTTTTTTTTTTTTTGAGAGAGAGGGAGAGGGAGAGCAGCACAAGCAGGGGGAGGGGCAGGGGAGAGACAGAAGCAGGCTCCCTGTGGAGCAGGGGGCCCAATGTGGGGTTCAATCCCAGGACCCTGGGATCATGACCCAAGCCCAAGGCAGATGCTTAACCGACTGAGCCACCCCCAGACTTTTAAATTTTAGCCACTCAATAGGTGTACAGCGGTTTTAATTTTCATTCAGCTAACAACTGATGACACTGAGCAACTTCATGTGCTTATTTGCCATCCATGTATCTCTTTGGCGAAATCTCTTCCCAATATTTTTTCCCATGTTTCTAGCTTTTAAAAACCTCTCTATACGGAGTTTGGAGATTTCTTGGTGTTCTAGACACAAATATTTTCAGATATATGATTTGCAAATGTTTTCTACCAGTCCGTGGCTTTCCTCTCATTATCTTAATAATGTCTTTCGAGTTTTGAATTCTGATGATACCTACATAGTTTATTTTTTTTTTTCTCTTTTATGGATCTTGTTTTTGGTTGAAATCCTTCCTAACCCAAGTTCACAGATTTTGTCTCCTGCTTTCACTTAGAAGTTTTATAGATTTATGTTGTGATCTATTTTGAGTTCATTCGTTATATGGCGTAAGGAGCAAAGTTCATCCTTCCACGTATGGCAATCTATGCTCAATACCCAAGCACTACATGCTTCCAGTGCCATCTGTCAAAAAGACTATTCTCCCTCATGGGACACCTGAGTGGCTCTGTCGGTTAAGTGTCTGCCTTTGGCTCAGGTCATGATCCCTGAGTCCCTTCATTAAGCCCCATGTCGGGCTCCCTGCTCAGCTGGGAGCCTGCTTCTCCCTCTGCCTACCGCTCGCCCTGCTTGTGCTCTCTCTCTCTCTCTCTGTCGAGTAAATAAATACAAATCTTTAAAAAAAAAACAAAAAAGACTATCCTTTCTCTCCTAAATTGGCTTTGCATCTTCTCTGAAAATCCATAATCCCTATGTGTGCATCTATTTCTGTAATCTACATTCTGTTCAATTGACCTATTGTATCTGACTCTTGGTGTCATATATAACACATATAATATATTCTTCCCCAACTTCTTTTCAGTTGCTCATGTAAATAGACTTTCGGTAAAACAGCTTCACCATTTTACTGCTCATATCTAGGTATATTTTATAATGCATTTTATAAATCAATAGAATTTGGACTCAAACTAGGGTTACTTCCAAAAGGCACTTTAAAAAAGTTGAGATGTAAAAACTATGTATTCTACAGCCATCCACACTCAATTAAATTCACATTAATCTGTCCCGAAAAGCTATTTTACGCGTGCATGGGCTGTAGAATGTGGGGAGTAAGTAAGGGCTATGTGTGATCTATGCAAAAGATCATTATAGGGGACAAGGGAGCAAAGAGAAAATAGACAGAAATACTCAAATACTAAATGCTAAAATAAAACATTTCTATGAGTGCTTATAAAATTTACATTGAGATAAATAGGCAAATCATTATAAAACACAACACAAAAATTTAGAGAATATTTCAAAATGCTGTTATTTGCCAAATGCACTAAGATAGTAGGAGTAATAGAGAATAGCTTTCTGGAACCACCTTGCCTTTCTTTTTTATCACTATAGGGCGATTGGTTGTATTTTATTCAGTGTATTGTACGTGTGGGTGTGAATAAGATGGAACTTCTCTCAAAAAGAGAAATGAGTAAAGAATATATGTTGTCAACTTGTCTAAAACATTTTTCATGCTCTGACTCATTTTTCTTTGTATTGGTATTTCAAGAGGTTTTGTTTTTTTAATTTGACTATTATAAAAATCTCAATAACTTCACTGAAATCTCATGAAAATAATATAAACAACTGTAATGGAAATTGAAAAGATGATAATAGCAATCAGTACTGTAATATTTCTTGTCAGTATTTTTTATCACTTAAAATAGTGAAAAATCCCATATTAATTTGACTTTTTGACCTTTAGTCTTCGCTTTAGTAGAAGTTCCTTTGAGAAGCAATTTCTTTCCCTTTGCTTATTATTTCTTTGTACTTAAAAACTATTAATGACCATACTTTGATCTGATCATCTTAAGAGTTGTGTAGAAGGAGGACAGTTATGCCAACTATGTATAGATCTATGGGTTCACAAAGATTTAAAAGATTGATTTTTTAATCTTGTGGAACGTAGTCTCATTTCTCAGAGAGAAGTGGAAACATTTATGCACTTATGTTGTTTAAAATAAACTGACACAGTTACATGGAAGGCATCTGCTACTCTAGGCATGGTTAGGTTGTTGGGGGAAGGGGGATGGGGAAAAAGAGCTATAAAAAAAAAGTTCCTGTCTATAAGAAGCTTACAGTTTAGTTGTGGAGAAGACACTCAATGACTCAGTGAGGATAAGCCTAATCCAGGTAGTCCAAAAGTCATACTTTGAGAAACTTTTCCTCTAGAACAGACCAGCCTATTCCTCTATTAAAATCCTTAATTCAGGGTCTAATGAACCTGAATATCTGGCTCAGATTCCATTTTAGAAATATTCCCACCAGTGCTAACAGCCAACAATTTAATATGATTCCTATTGAATAGACGCAACAAACCAGAGTTGAGTTTAATAAGCACATTGTCCTCCTTTAAGAAAGCTTATCATTTAAAACTTGTCTGCTAAGTTCCAAGAGACTAAGAGAGCTAATAAGTGAAATTCAAGTTCAGAGGTGGGAGAGAAAAGAGGTTCAGCTTAAGGGAAACATTGTGTTGAATTCTTCAAAATGGTAAACACTAAAGAGAACATTACCCTTTTCAAACTCTGAAAAAGTTGAGAAATAAAATGAACATCTAAAGATGGAGGTCAAAATGTCATGCAGATTTAAGAACACATAGAGGTTGAAAGTGAAAGGATTGAAACATTCCAAAAGGAGAACAGGTGGAGGGATGGGGTGGGGTGCTAGTGCTGGCATACTTATATCAGACAAAACAGACATGAGTCAAAACCATCACAAAGAATATAATGGTAAAAAGGTCAATTCGCCAAGAAGAGATAACAATTATAAATACACATGCACGAAGCATCAGAGCATCCAAATATATGAAGCATACATTGACAGAACTGAGGGAGAAACAGACAGCAATACAATATTGGTAGGGGATTTCAATACCACTTTCAATAATGTATAGGATATCCAGACAGATCAATAAGGAAACAGAGCACTTGAACAACACTGTAGACCAAATGGGCCCAATAGACATACACATATATGCCACCCGATAGCATTAAACATTCTTCTCAAGTGCCACAGAACATTTTCAGGGGTAGGATCATAAAACAAGACTTAAATTTAAGAAGACTAAGGTCATACCAAGTATCTTTTCTGACCATAATAGAATAAAACTAGAAATAATAGCAGAAGAAAAACTGGAAAATTCACAGTATGTGGAAATTAAATAAAACCCTCTTGAACAGCCAATAGGTCAAAGAATAAAGCAAAAGGAAAATTAGAAAATATCTTGAGACAATCAAAAATAAAAAAAGAACATATCAAAAATTACAGGATGAAGCAAAAGCAGTACAGAGAGGGAAGTATATAGCGATAACTGTCTACATTAAAAAAGATCTCAAACAACCTAACTTTACACTTCAAGGAAACTAAGTGTAATTAAACTAAGCTCAAAGTTAGCAGAAGAAAATAATAAAGATTAGGATAGAAATAAATGAGATAGAGATTAAAAATACACTAGAACATGAAAAAAGAACAGAAAAATAATAAAATCAACAAAACTAGTTGTTTTTTTTGAAAAGATAATAAAAAATGATAAACCTTCAGCTAGACTAAGAAAAAAGAGAATTTGAATAAGAATCAGAAATGAAAGAGGAGATATTACAACTGATACTGTAGAAATAAAAATGATTATAAAATAGTACCAAGAAAATTACACACTAACAAACTGAATACCCTGAAGAAATGGATAACGTCCTAGCAACTTACCAAGAGTAAGTAATGAAGAAATAGAAAATTTGAATCAGTAATCAAAAATTTGCCAACAAAAGAAAAACTCAGGATGAGAAGGTTTCACTGCTGAATTCTACCACACATTTAAAGCAGAATGAACACTAATCCTTCTTAAAGTCTTCCAAAAAATTGAGGAAGGAAAACTTCTAAACTCAGTTATGAGGCCAGCATTGCTCTGATACCAAAAACAGACAAAGATGCTAGAAGAAAAGAAAACTGCAGGCCAATATCCTTTATGAATATTGATGTACAAAACCTCAACAAAATACTAGAAAATCAAATTCAATAGCACAGTAAAAGGATCATACACCATGACCAAGTAGAATTTATCCCAGGGATGCAGGAGTGGTTCAACATATAAAATTCAATAAATGTGATACACCACATTCATACAACAAAGCATAAAAATCACAAAGGAATCTCAATAGATGCAGAAAAATTCAACACCCTTTCATAATAAAAACACTCCTTAAATTAGGAATAGAAGGAAATTATCTTAACAGAACAAAGGCCATATATGAAAAGCCCATAGCTAATATTATATTCGATAGTGAAAAACAAAGTTTCCCCTCTGATATTAGAAACAAGGCAAGGATGCCTACTGTCTTTACTTTTACTCAACATAGTACTGGAAGTAGTAGCTAGAGCAATGAGGCAAGAAAAAGAAATATGAGGCATCTAAATCAGAAAGGAAGAAATAAAATTATCTCTGTTCATAGATCACATGATCATGTATGTAGAAAACCATAAAGATTTCACACACATACAGATGGAGACTTCACAGTTCCTGATTTCAAAACACATTACAAAGCTAGTCATCAACACAGTATGGTATTGCCATAAAGACAGACACAGACCAATGGAACAATAGAGTCCAGAAGTAAATCCATGCATATATAGTCAACTAATCTTTGATAAGTGTGCCAAGAATGTACAATGGGGAAAGGATCAACTCTTTAACAAACGGTGTGGGAAAAATTAAATACCCACATGGAAAATAATGAGATTTGACCCTTATTTTATGCCATACATGAAAGTCAACTCAAAATGGATGAAAGGCTTACACGTAAGACCTACAATTAAAAATTCCTTCAAGTACGAAACAAAGGGGAAAGCTTCATAATATTGATCTTAGATATGATACCAAAAGCACAGGTAACAGAAGAAAATATAGGCAACTGGGACTACATCAAACTACAGAATGGGAGAAAATATTTGGGTTACTATTCAAAATATATAAGGAACTCCTGCAATTCAACATCAAGAAAAAAACCCCACAGACACAACTAACTTGATTTTAAAATTGGACAAAGGAACTGAATAGACATTTCTCCAAAGAAGATATACAAATGGCCAATAAGCACATGAAAAAATGCTGAGCATCACTAATCATCAGTAGAATGCAAATCAAAACTACAAAGAGATACCACCTCATATTTGTTAGTATGGCCATGATCAAACAAAACAGAAAATAACAAAGGTTGGTGAGGATGTGGAGAAATCGGAACCCTTGTACACTATTGGTGAGAATGTCAACTGATACATCCACTATGGAAAACAGTATAGAGTTCCTCAAAAATTAAAAATAAAACTAACAAATGATCCAGGAATTATATTTCTAGGTGTTTATCCAAAAGAACTAAAAACAGGATAGTAAAGAGATATTTGTATTCCCAGTATATCGTAGCGTTATTCACAACAGGCAAGAGGTTTAACAACCTATAAGTCTATTGACAGATGAAGTGATAAATAAAATATGGCATATATATATATGATAGAATATTATTCAGCCTTTAAAAAAAAGGAAATCCTGCCACATATTACAACAAGAATGAAGGACATTATGCTAAGTAAAATAAGCCAGTCTCAAAAGGACAAATACCACTTACATGAGGTATAAAAAGTAGTTAAAACTCATAGAAGCAGAAAGTAGAATGCTGGCTGCCAGGAGTTCAGGGGAGGAAGAAATGGGGAGTTGCTGTTCAATGGGTATACAGTTTGAAGATGAAAAAGTTCCAGGGATCTGTCATACAATGATGTACATATAATTAACTATACTATATACTTAAAAACTTAAGAGGGGAGATTTCATGTTATGCATTTTTTACAATTAAAAATCACTCAGGATTGGTTTTATGAAATAATATGTAGATGCCCAAGCCCTACACTTAGAATGGGTTGCTCTGCTGTTGCTGTCCTGAAATTCTTAATAATTGTATCTATCTTTAAACTTGTGTTTTGTGTATGAAGCTAATGGGACAACACAACATGTGAGCGGAGGCAATAACATGCAACATGTGTGTCTGTCATCATTCCTGCAGCCACATTCACAGATAGTTTTACCTGCTTATCATGTGGCTTCCATAATACATTTATTTTGTTCTCATTTGGAGTCTGAGTTCCCATGCATTTTGGGTGCACCAGAATTCTGTGTTCATGGTCACATCTACAACTGAATAAATGGTGTTAACAGTCCTGAGAGGCCACACTTTCCATGTAAACCAAAAGTTACTTGAAAAAAAATATATATATAATATTATTATAATTTAGAGAGGGAGAGGTGGTGGAGGACAGAGAAAGAGGGAGAGAGAGAATCCTAAGCAGGCTCCACTGCCCAGCATGGACTCTGATGTGGAGTTCGAGCTCATGACTCTGAGATCATGACCTGAGCCAAAATCAAGCGTCTGGTGCTTAACTGACTGAGACACCCAGGCACCTCAGAACCAAAAGTTACTTTTAATGCAGAAAGAAAGTAATTATTTTTTTAAGAAACAGACTGGTCAAGGAATCCTATCCCATCCTTTCTTACTTGTGTTACTTCCCAGTATTAGCCAACTACCTATGCTGAGAAGGATAACATACATGGAAAAGACAAGAGAGGGCAACCCATAGTTCCTTTTCCTTTTAGTCCTTCCTTACTCATCAGTAACCTGAGGAAAGGTAGAAAGTGCATTTATCAAGAAATTACATAAAAACAGGTGAGTTAGTTTGTATAGGATTTCCACTGTCCTGTTTTAAAAAATATATATGCATACATATATTTGCAAACTTACGGAACAGGATTTGTGTGGGGCACCTGGGTGGCTCAGTCAGTTGAGCATCCAACTCTTGGTTTTGGCTCAGGTCATGATCTCAGGGTTGTGAGACTGAGCCCCATGTCAGGCTCCATGCTCAGCATGGAGCTGGCTTGAGATTCTCTCCCTCTCCCTCCGTCTCTGTCCTTCCCCGCTCTCATGCACGCTCCCTCTCACGCACTCTCTCTCGCAAATAAATAAATAAATAAATAAATAAATAAATAAATAAAACCTTTGAAATAGGAATTGTGCAATTTTTCAAGTGATTCTGCATATGAGATAAATGTTCCCATATTTGCATGTAAAACTGACATTACATGATAGAAAGAGGAATGGTAAGTCATAATAATAATTTAAATTTTTATTTAGATAAACATTAAATAGAAAAATAAGAAAAAAAAATGACCATGACAAGTTGAGAGGGACTACAGAAAAAAAAAGGAAAAACTTTATATTTAAATATAAATAATAATAAATATTTAAATAAATATTTAAAGGAAAAACTTTATATTTAAATACTATTTAACCTCCTAGGGCTGCTGTAACAAAGTACTACACACCGGGTGGCTTAAACAACATAAATTTATTCTTTCACAGTTCAGAAAGCTTGAAATCCCAAATCAAGGTGTCAGTAGGTCCATGCCCCTTGGTAGGATCTAGAAGAGAATCCTTTTTTGCCTCCTCCAGCTTCTGGTGGTTGTTCGAAATCCTTGGTGTTCTTGTCAGCAATACTGTATCACCTCAATCTCTGTATCTATTGTGACATGGCCATCTACCTTCTATTTGTCTATGTGTGTCTCTAAATCCTTCTCTGCATAAGGACAACAGGCATTGGATTTAAGGCTTACTCTAATCTAGTATGGCCTCATCTCAACTTGATTGCATCTGAAGAAAAATGTCTTTGGTCACATTCACAGGTTCCAAGCGGACAACACTTTTGAGGAGTGGGCACTATTCAACCCAGTCTAAATGCCTTTTTTTTTTTTTAGAGGGAAGGGAGGGGCAAAGGGAGAGAAAGGGAGAGAATCTCCAGCAGACTCCTTGCTGAGCAGGGAGCCTGACACAGAGCTCTATCTCAGGACACTGAGATCATGACCTGAGCCAAAATCAAAGTTGGACACTTAACTGGCTGAGCTACCAAGATGTCCCCAGTCTAAATGCTTTTAATAACACTTTTTTCCTTGCATTTTATTTATTTATTTATTTATTTATTTATTTATTTATTTATTAAAGATTTTATTTATTTATTTGACAGAGAGAGAGAGATCACAAGTAGGCAGAAAGGCAGGCAGAGAGAGGGGGAAGTAGGCTCCCTGCTGAGCAGAGAGCCCGATACGGGGCTCAATTCCAGGACCTCGATCCCAGGACCGTGAGATCATGACCTGAGCCGAAGGCAGAGGCTTTAACCCACTGAGCCACCCAGGCACCCCTTCCTTGCATTTTAAACAAGGAGCCATACACTTCATTTTGCTGGGACCCACACATGATGTCACCTTTTAAATGACAGCACCCATGTTGGAAAACATGGCTTAACAGAGAACCAAGTGAGTCTATTCCCTGCACTCTAGACTTAAGCACTAGATTTACCCACTTTGTTGCAAGATGGTTCTAGACAAACCCATGTGGCAGAAGGACATGCCTGTGTAAGACCCATGCCCATGCAGCACACGGGAGCAGAGAATTTTTGTCTCACTCCCAAGATGAAGAAAAGAAGAACTGAGCAAAGCATGGTCTGTTATTCTTCTCACTCTAATGGTCAAGTAGGCCACTTCACCTACCCAGCATCAGTGAATAAAAGGCCAGGTAGGTCAAAGTTATACTAATGAAATTCCTTTCCCATGGAGGACACATTAGAAATGAAGAAAAACGTTCACCAACTCTCCCCTGCTTTTATTTAACCCACTGAAATGTGCCCTTAAGTATCACTGGTAGGCAAGTTAGATTTTCAACCCAGAAGTCTCTGATATGGGTGAGAAACTGCATTAATTAAATTAATTCCAAAGCTATTCATATCCACTGATGAAAACCAACCTCATATTCTACCAGCCATCCTAAATTACAATTAACTACAGAAATTTGATGATGTTAAATGACAAATTAAGATTAAATATAGAAAGTCATTCCAATAATACAATCTGAGAATCACAGAGATGTCCCAAACTTGAAATTAAACCCTTGCCATTATCAAATTCTTCAGGGAGAAATTAAGAGGGCACAGATAAAACCCTCTTACATATGAAGATCTCAAAGTGTTAAAGCTCAATTCTGAAATCACGTTTCTTTGCTATTGTGAATTAAAAGTCCAAAGTCCTAAATGTTCATAAATAATCCTCCCGAATGTGGAAGGTAAGGTTGTCAGTGCCTGAGTAGGATCAAGGGCTGCTTCTCCAATCTGCAGCTTTGACTTCCCTCACTGACATGGGGATGGGCCTCTCAGGCCCTTAGCTGACTCTCATGAACCAAGTCTTTAATGAGGCTAGAGAGTTAATAAGAAAACTTGATTTTTCAGAACTAGCCTCACAACCAAAACACAAAGAAACCAAGCCAACTCCCAATCCCTAGAACATTTAAACTAGGCAAATTCTTGTTCCCAGAATCCGGTACAGAATGTGCCCAGAGAACATAGCAGAAACTCAACGTCATTGGAGAGAAAGATAAAGTCTCTTTGATTTTAGCCTCACTAGGAGGTCCACTAATCTTTGCTATTTATCTGCTATTGTTGACCTGTGAACTTAGAACAAGGAGGATTCTTTCAGCCTGAGGTTCATTTGGTACCATGAATTTGTGACGTACGGTGCCCAGCACTGTGCATCTATCATACATGGACACTTCCTCTCTGATCCCCCTGTTGCTCACACTGCAGTACTGAACTGATTAGATGTTCTATCTAATGGCGTTGCATCTGCAGTCCCTGAAGAACATGTTTTACATTCCTGTGCCACTGTGGCCATTTTCACTGCCTCCTGCTATGAACTGTTTAGACTGTAGAAGGCCACCTCTTAGAGAACATTTCTTTCTCATGCATATTTGACAAATCCAGAGACAACAGGTCCACACGGTAAATGGAGTCACTTGAGCCTATGGCAAGCCATATCTGTCAATACTGACAAGTCCTATAAAACTTCTCCCGACAATTGAGTCTTTGTCTCAATCAAGCCCACTTAGGAAAGCCATACTGAAAAGTAAGCTAAGGTGGGCAACTGCCTGAGACTTCCCTGCCCTGTAAACTTTTGGGCGCCCTAAAGTCCAGTGCATAAAGATCTCCCTGGTTCCTTCTTTACTCTGCTCTAGTCATTTGCTCAGCCGCCTGCAACTCCCCGAGGCTCCCATGCTTTAAGCCAGACGTTTGCTTAAGTGACTACAGAAACTACCACTCTCCATGCAGTCATCAGCCAAAATCAAAGTATCTTATGGCTGCTCGAGTGGGTTGAATAACGGCCCCTAAAATATGACACCCCCAGGTCCATATCCTCGTCCTTGAAATCTACGATTGTTAGTACATTTGGAAAAAAGGTCTTTGTAGGTATAATTAAGTTAAAGATTTTGAGATGGGGTTTTCATCCTGTATTATCCAGGTGGTCCCTGAATACAATAAATAGCAAGTATCCTTACACAAGAAGAACAGGGGGAGATTTGAGGCAGAAAAAAGGGAAGACATGGGCACATAGAGGAGAAGGTGATGTGTAGACAAAGTTAGAGACTGAGTGATATGATCATAAGCCAAGGAAGCTAGCAACCATTAGAAGCTAAAAGAGGCACAGAATGGATTCTCCCCTAGAACATCTATACGGCCCTACTGACACCTTGATTTCAGATTTTTGGCCTCCAGAACCATAAGAGAGGAACCTTCTGTTGTTTAAACCACCAGGTTTGTGGTCATTTTTATGGCAGCCACAGGGAACTAATATAGCGGGCATTAAACCATTCCCAGGTCTTAGTGGTTTACTACACAAAACTGTCTGACCTAACCTAAATATGTTCAAACTGTTTCAAAGGTCACAATGTCCTACGACCTAAGAAAGACCAAGGCACAAAACTATCTTCTCTGGAAGTACCAAGATACTTCCCACAAAGACATTTTATTTTCCAAACTTCTGCTCCTTTTTATTTCTCAGTGTTCCCAGGTAATGCACCAAATGTTAGCATCTTTCAATGATCCTAATAAAGTACAGCCATCTTATTACATCTAGGTCTGGAGTAGGTTAGGAAATAAAAGAGGAAAGATAGAGACTGAAATATTCCTTTTACTTTTATTGATAACCCAGGTTTGAGAACCCCGGTTTGAATGAGAGCTAAATGGCCCTATAACTGAACTCCAGAATTGGGCAGATTACCAACTAGTAATACACAAGATGGGAGAAACAGAAGACACCCACTTGCATTCTCAAGAAAGAGAACAGAATTAGTCAAGGCAAGCATGCCCAGTTAATTCTTCCTAAACTTTCTATATACACCATTTGACCACCCTAGCGGCAGAGTAAATAAAGAAGCAGAGCTGAAATGATCTAAGGAGCTCTCTTGACATGAGTAAATTATCAGGAGTGGAAAAGGAACATTTGGTACTCCCCACCCCCACCTCAGCATTAAAAAAAAAAACCAAAACACATTTACAATGTAAAACAAATCAGAAACTACTTTAACCCTGATTTACTCTTAGTACACTAAATAGCTAATCAGGAGCCTTGTGCAAAAACATCCTGATTAGCTGCTAATAAAACTCTTTGGAAGCAGATCCCTCCACATGACTCAGAGGGAGAATGTAGACCTGTATGCTTCACGACTTTCTTACCAAAAATACATATCATTTCTTTACTATTCCAGCAAATACAGCCTGCGGCCTAGCTCCATCCTCACATCTGCTTTTCCTGGATTAGTCATAAAGACATACATAGAAATAAACAAGAGGTATATGGTAGGAATGTATAAAATAGTGGGAAAAAACATTATAAGTGGAGTCAAGTACCACTACCATTTACTAGAGGTGAACTTCCAGCAACATTCACATTTCTCTTCTGTTATATCTGTAAAGTGATAATAAGTAGTATGTACATAACTACTTTTCATCTATTGAAATCTGATTTTTACGGCTAGCCACTGTACACCAAGTAACGTGCTAAGGCAACATCAACAGATGAAAAAAGTCCCTGGTCTCAAGAAATGTTGCCTAGGAGAAGACAGATATGTAAAAAATACAATTAAAATACAGTAGCCAATGCAATAACCAGGCATGCAAAAGTGCAATGGTAGCAAAAAGGAGAGTGTGATTACAACACTAAAAGGACTTCACAATAAAAATAACATGCAAACTGAGTTTTGAAAAATGCAGTGGGTTTTTCCAGGTGCGCAACAGGGAGAAAGGACTTCTTCATGGAAGGAAAAGCATAATCCAATATAGTGAACTATTCACATAATCCAGGAAAGTGAAGTGACGAGTAGCAGGAATAATGATTACATAAATTGGGCATCATGAATCTCTGTAAACAGAAAGCCACTGAATAATGACTCAACTGATGGACCACATCTGCATTTTTGCAAGACTACCTTAATGGAAACTTTGAGGACCCATTCAAGGGGGAAGAAAACAGAATTGGTAACTCCTGCCAGAAATATTAAGGACCTGCCATAAAAAAACAGAAAACAAATAAAAAGATATTCAGAGGGAGAACCCAGTGTGTTTGATGATGAATTCAAATTTGGCGATGAGAAGTCAATAGAAAAGTACAAACAATGGTAATCTTAACATTCTGCTTAAAATGTTCTTATCCATAAAACAACATACAAAGAGTTTTTAAAAATTACAAAGACAGGAATGCTATTTCAGTGATCAAGTCTATTGGAATTAATTGGGGATGGCTCTGAGTTCTCTTAACCTGTCTATTTCCATGGTCTTTCCTCAAAGATTAAATTATCTGAGGATCTGGCTTTCAGTTATTCTTCACAATTTGTTGGTTCTGATATCTTAGTGTTAACAGCTGTTCAGTCATTAAGAAATGGTTCATTGTCTTTGCCTCTATCATCCTTCCATGCCTTCTTTTCTTGAAGTTTTTTGCTTTAGTTCCAATCACACATCTAACCTTTATCTTATTATAAAATATACATAATATAAAATTTTATTTTATTTTATTGTTTTTATTGTTTGGTTTTTTTCTGGCAAGAGATCTTTGAATTCTTTGAATTCCTTGAATTCAAATTCTTTGAATTCTCATCAGCAATGAATAGGATTCCCTATTGTTCCACATCCTTACCAGCAAGTGGTATTGTCAGTTTTGGTATTTAAGCCATTTTATTAGATGGGCGGAGTATCCCATTGGTGTTTTCATTTGTTTTTCTCTAATGCACAATGCATATCATTTTCCAACAATTCCCCAATGTTGAGCAATTTATACATGCTTATTTCTCATTTATATATACTATCCACTAAGGTGTCTACTCATATTGCCTTTTCATTTTAATGATTTGGGGAGTTTATTTTCTTATTGTGAAGTTGTTGTTGTTTTACTACTTCTTTGAATATTCTGCATGCATATCTATCTTTAGATATGTGTTTTGAAAATATATTCTCTTAGCCAAGTGCTTGCCTTTCCATTCTTTGAACATTGTTTTTCACAGAATGGACATTTTAAAATTAAATAAAGTCCACATTATCAATTTTTTTTCTTTCATGGATCATGCTTTTTGTGTTGTATATAAAAACTGTGCTTCAATCACACATTTAGTCTTTTATGGTGGCAAAATACATGTAACATAAAATTTTAAATACACACTTCAGTGGCATTAAGTGCATTCACAACGCTGTATAACCATCACCACCATCCATCTCCAGCACTTTTTTATCATGCCAAAGTGAAACTCTATACCCATAAAAACAACAACATCCCAATACTCACTCAGCCCAACTCCTTGAAACCACTATTCGACTTTCTGTTTCCATGTATTTGCCTATTCTAAATATCTCAGCTAGGTAGAGTCATATAATATTTGCCCTTTTGTAACTGGCTTACTTCACTTAGCATAATGTTTTCAAGGTTCATCCATGTTGTAGCATGTATCAGAATGTCATTACTTTTTAAGGGTGAATAATATTCCATTACATGTATATATCAGACCTAGTAGGCACAATAAATGCATGTATTACAGGAAAATGTAAAAATACTTATTTGGTATTAGAAATATGAGATAACTACTTTTCTATTTTGAGGAAATTTGTCTAATAACAATTATATTTTATCAGGAGCTCAATACCACTCTGAGAAAATGGGCTTAACCCCCACACTGACTCACTGAATGTCTTTCTTGCATGATCCAAAGAAGGCTGAATCTACTCTCTAAAAAAGCCTCATCTGGCATAAATTTCAGATAGCAAGAAAACCTCAAGAGGTTCAGTATTTTAGTTCACAGAAGCAACCAGAAATTTAGATGATTACCTGGCACTGATAGGACTTGCTTGACATGAAAACAGAATTGTAAATCTCACAAGATCATAAGACCTTGTAAGAATTTCAAAACTTCCGCCATTAATTGGAATTCCCTTAAGAATAGCCTCCCTTAAACATACTGATAATACGTTTCACAGATTGATATTCAGAAGCCTATGTTTTGGCTAAATGAGCTTCAGAAAAAAAGGAGACTGGTGGTTTAGTTTCATCTACTTTGGAGCCTCTGGTTAAATCACCTACTTTTGCTATGTTCTGTCATCTTATCTATAAAATTGAGTCAGCTCTAAAAACATGTTGTACAGTGTCATGTCTAGTTGTCTTCATTTGTTTACAATACTGGTAGCATCTAAAATATTACTTGAAGAGTGCACATGCCATTTTGAATTATCTAGTGTAACTCTTTCAAAATAAAGAAAAGGAAAAGGGCCCAAAATAACTATGAGTTTCCCAAAGGGACACAATTATTTTATGGTCCATCTGGGACAAGAACCCTGTTATAGGCCATCCCACACCATTATTCTTTTATTGGGTTCTGAATAATACAGAGAAAGAAAAGCTCCATTCTATGTAGCTGTTGCAGGACTTGGCAAGATTGGAATTGCAATACTGCACATTAAGAAGTATCTGGAAAATTCTTAAAACTAAATGAGATATATACCAGGCACATACAAAACAGTCGTACCGAAGATGTTTCTATAGAAAGAGCAGAACTGGTAACTGAAGGTATGTATGGGCTATAGTTCCAAACAGGATAAGTGAATTCCCATTTCCTGGCACCTTGGAGGTTCCATCCCAATATATAACATTAAACTAAAATAAACATTTGAACTAGGTCATATTCAATTCCGCATGCTCATGTAAGCTAACAAAATGTCTCAGGTATCACTTATGTTGTCATTTATTTTATCTTGATTTTTAATTTCTAAGTTTTTCCAAGCACAAAACAGAGGTTGGAGAAAGGTATATGGGAGGCGGCAGAGATAAAATAAGCTCATTTCATTTACTGTGAAAATTAAGGTCCAATTTAATTCTTCATAGCTATAAGTATCCAAAACAACTATTTTCATTTTACAGGCAAGGCTCCTCAAAAAATCATGCTGAAGGACTTCTAATTACCCAAAAATCCCTTTTCTGTTTCAATACATATCACTATATATTATGTAATTCTTCTGAGTGGCAGAGAAAGACATCCTGGCTAAACATCCACATGCCTATAATGCAGATATGATGATATCAAACCATCCTAAAGGTGTCAGAGCCCACTTTTTCCATTACTAATATCAACGGAGGACAAAACAATATACTTTGGCTGGCATAAGCTAACTCACTTTTTCATTAAAATGGATGGCCCATAAATAAGTCTGTACTGTGGCCATCACTGGATGCTGAATGAATTTTTGTGGGTCTTATTAATGTCATGGGTTTCTAGGGAGGATAGACTCAAAAACTTTGAGTCTAGTTTGACATTTACAACTAAATTATTATGTAACCTTGAGCAAAGTAAGCGCATCATAAAAGAAGGATATTAATACTTGCCATCCCTACTTTGTGGGGCTCTTATAAAGTATTAAAATAATAGAGGTATATATGAATGCATATATTTTCATTGATATTTGTACACACTTGAAAAATAACTCTACTGAATGCACTATAAAAATCTTGATGATGTGTGTCCCCGAACTATTTCCCAGTGCTTCCACTAAAAATACTTAAATTAACAAAAACCTATGCTTTAGGTTAGTTGTCAGAGAACTACAAATACTGCTTCTCACAGTACCTTGTCCCAACAATTCACCTGCCTCTTAGCATCAATCCTCAATTCAGAAGCCCTGGAGATTTGTTCATTAATTAATGTACACAATTATTCATTCAGTCAAGAAAATTTATTGATCCTTTACCAGATTTCAGGCACTGTTCTTCAGTATGTTTTATAGATATGTTCAGGGAATATAGTAGTGAACAACACAGATGAATATCCCCACTCTCTAGCGGGGGGGGGGGTAAAAATAAAGAAACAAATATAGAAACTTAAGTATAAACATATAAATAAGAATTAAATAAATGGATAAAATAACTAGCATGTCAGGTAAGTGCTAAAGGGAACTAGAAAGCAGGGAAGGGAGATGAACATTGTTAGTTGATGGGAAGAGGTTGCAATCTGAAATTATGTGATCAATGAAAGCTCTTTGGGGAAGATAAAAAAAAAATTTAAGCTTCTTGGTTTGTTTGTTTTTTTAAATGAGTGTATTTGAGAGAGAGAGTACATGCAAGAGTGGGGGCAGGGAGAGGGACAAGTAGACCATTGAGCAGGAGCCTGACGTGGGGCTGGATCTCACAACCCTAAGATCATGACCTGAGCTGAAATCAAGAGTCAGATGCCTAACCAACTGAGCCATTCGGTTGCCCCTGGGGAAGATGAAATTTAAGAAAGAATAAAGGTGAATGTAGGAGACAGCAATGTACATATTTGGGGACTGAATGTTACAAGTAGAGGCAACAGTCAGATGGAAAGCAGAGGCAAAAATGTACCTGGAACAGTCAAGGAACAGAAAGAATGTCAGTGTGTGGAGAACAGAGTGAGCAAAGTGGAGAGGAGAAGGAAGAACTCAGAAAGGAAGTTGGAGGCCTATATTGCTAGGGCTGTAGAGGCATTTTGAGGATTTGTTTTTGCCTTGAGTGAGCAGCTAAAGAGATTTAAGTGATATGATCTGAACTGTTTTAATAGAAGCTCTCTAGATGCGATATTAGAGGCGAAGGGGAGTAAAGACTAAGATCAGGAAGACCAAAGATTAGTTTAAAAGAAGTGAATTACTGGGGCATCTGGGTGTGGCTCAGTCAGTTACGCATCTGCCTTTGGCTCAGGTCTTGATCCCAGAGTCCGGGGATGGAGCGAGCCCCAACCCACCTCCCACCCCCATCCCACCTCCCGCTCAGCAGGGAGTCTGCTTCTCCCTCTCCCTCTGCCTCTCCCCCTGCTTGTGCTCTCTCTCACTCTCTCTCTCAAATAAATAAATAAAATCTTAAAAAAATAATAATAAAGAAGTGAATGACTCAAAGTTCAAAGTTGTACCTTCTACTCTGTGAAGATACAGAGCAGGGGTTAGCAAATAATGGTCCACAGGTCAAATCAGGCTCTTAGCCTGTTTTTGTATGATCTATGAGATAATAATGGTTCTTACATTTTGAAAGGTTGTTGAAGAAGGAGAAGAGGCCACAGAAACTGTACATAGCCCACAAAGCCTAAAATATTTAAAACTTCAAAAACGTTTTCCAGCACCTAATATAAAGCATCTGGCTGGTAGTAGGTCCTCGACAAAACTGGCAGGAGGAATACATGAGTAAATTATTTGCTAAAAATATTATAAAGTTATACAGGTGTCAAGGAACATTTGTGTCTTTATCCCTAACCTTCAAAAACAATGTCATTTCCATTGAGCTGTTGAAAAATACAGTCTGTTTTCAAAACGGTAACCTAGAAGGCATTTTCTCACATAAGCAATGTCATAAACAACTTTTAGGCAAAGTGAAACAGCAAAAAATAAAATAATAAAAAATGTTTTTATAGACCTTTAAACTTTACAAAGCATTTTCATGTTCACTATCTTATTTAATTCTCAAATCAACTCCATGAGATAGGTATTATTTTCCCATTAGAAATTACTACAGCCTGGGGCACCTGGGAGGCTCAGTGGATTAAGCCTCTGCCTTCGGCTCAGGTCATGATCTCAGTGTCCTGATCTGAGGGTCCTGGGATAGAGCCCCGCATCTCTGCTCTGCGGGTAGCCTGCTTCCCCCGCTCTCTCTCTGCCTACTTGTAATCTCTATCTGTCAAATAAATAAAAAAATAAAAATCTTTAATTAAAAAAAAAAAAAGAAAGAAATTACTACATCCTAAATCCTTACTGATTTCTCAAGAAAAGTTGAAATCCTGAATGTTACATCTGTGAATGCTGAGGTTGGGGTTTCTTTTTTTTTTCCCTATGGAAATGTTGGATGCTAAAATCAACAGGTATTTTCAGTTCAAGATGGCAGACTAGAAAAACATATTTACTTTCTGTTCCTTTTGAAACCATATTTAATCAAAGTATAGAAATACCAAAATTAATGCCAATCAAAGCCAAGAGATTGTGGAAGTCATCAACCACAGAAAGATTCTGACACATTTCTAGAAGGCAAAAAGTGAAATGTAGAAGTGATGAACAGAATGATCAAGAAAAGGCCACCCTGAGAAGGGGCTGCACAAAGCCAGTTTACTTCTGCTGAGCCTTGGTTATAATAAAGAGAAGAGAGAAGAGGGGCTAAAAATGAGAAAAAAGTTCAGAATAAAAGTTCATTTAATGAGCTCCATGGATCACTCAGTCTGCCCTCCAAATTACTCTGTATGAATTACAACAGATTGTTGGTAAGCAAGACAAAAGAAAGGGAATGAGTGGTCAACCAGGTTATTAGCTATGGTTCATTGTCACTACTACAAATTCCATCCAAGGCTGCCCACCCATGGCTTCATTTGCCATAACTGAAGATTACTGCTTTAAAAATCGTCAAACAAGAAGTAATCTTTCTGGCAACTTTATAAATAGCTGTTATTATTAAAATATTTTTATTAATAATTAATCATTTAAAAAAATTTTACCTTGACAAATTCTGTCTCAACATGTTTGCTTCTGCGAAGCCATATTATCTCAGAACAACAACTTGCCATCTAAGTTATTTTGTCTTACAAGGACAAGAGAATGGTCTATATTTCAAAAAAAGCACCTTGTCCCTATTCCCATTTGACAAGAAAAATTAAGAGGTAGATTTTTCTGGGATATCCTTGTCCAAATTTCCTTTTATTGTCCTGAAGTCCTAACACTCATCATATGTTTAATTATTCCTCCTTGGGGAAAAAAAAAGATAGAAATAATATGACTGCAATTTACTGTTTTCAAACATGTCTGATGTGACCACCTTTTTCAGAGTTCCTATAAGAAATCTTTGCCCAAAATTTGTACAAACTTGCTATTTCTGTTCAAAAAAAATCAAGAAATTGTTCCTTATTGAACTCTTCTCAAATGATATCAAGGAATTATGGCTAAATGTCATAGCTGTAAATCATTTCTGCTCCTAGAGAGGTTAGAAAGGGCTTATAATATTTCTTCTTTTTTTCAAACAGAATGTGGGTCTGAGTGAGACCTTTTGTGTCCTACCAACCTCAAAGTTTGTTGGGGACGAAGCCTAAATTTGCTCCAACATACTGTAAAAGGAATCTCACCAACAGAGCTCTAAAACTGATTTTGTAACATATGAATCATGTCCAATGCTATTTTAAATATAAAAAATAAAAAATATATACAAAACTTTAAAATGTGTATATATTTTTATAATCAGTATGATTCTTGGTTCTGAAACTTCTGCATGTCATATTCGTAATGTGCAATATCAGCCCCATGAAAGAGAAAACACTTCAATGAAGTAAGCCAAAAGGGTTACTGGGCGGCTCAGCCAGTTAAGCGTCTGCCTCCAACTCGGGTCATAATCCCAGGGTCCTGGGATGGAGCCCTACAATGGGCCCCCTGCTCAGTGCAAGGCTGCTTCTCCCTCTGCCTGCTGCTCCCCCTGCTTGTGCGCGCTCTCTCTCTCTCTCTGACAAATAAATAAATAAAATCTTAAAAAAAAAAAAAAAAAAGTGAAGCCAAAGAAACAAAATCCAAACTAGGTAAAGCCATGTGTAGGACAGGATTTTTTAAATCTTTCTCATCATGCTGAAGCTTACAGCTCCTAGACAGTAATACGTTTCCCTTGCCAGACTCCCAAGAGTATGTCTCCCTCTTGGGCATAAGAATTTCTAGAATTACATTTACGTGCCAACAATGTGAGTGAACCTGGCTAGCATTCCCACAATGACCAAATTGTGTTGATCTTACTTTAATCCATTACATTGCTCCACTATTAACTTGCAATAAATGATGGATTTGCTTTCTAGACATGAATGAGACGCCTTACTAGACATATTGTTAGAAGGCCAGAGAAAAACCAGCTTCTAATCCATATGGAATAATCCACTGGTGCATTCCTTTCAGATCACAATTTATCTAGAATATAATCTTTATATATTTATATTAAATCTTTACATATACTCTTACATATCTGGATCCTTCAAAGTAGACCAAAGACCAAATCGGGTCTGCAAGGCTGAATTACGATTGTGGGATAGTGCAATGCTGACAACTGGTGGTCCATGCCCCCCGTTTACTGAGATCAGAATCCAGTGTGGGCCCTGATCAATTTGAACAAAATAAGACTTCACACTGGGCAGTGCCTATGCTCATTATAAGTACAGCACTGTGCTAAGTAACCTAAGAACTACGAAAAATAAAAATAAAAATAAAAATAAATGCTAACACACACTCCAAAGTTAGAGCTCCGGGATCACTTGGGTTGGGGTCGAATCCCGGCTAAGGCATTACCGTCTGTGTGACCCTTGCCAAATTCCTAAAAAGAAAGAACTTACCTGCCAGAAAGGGAAGTCACAGGATGCAGCATCTAGTCAGGTCAGGATTTGGGGTCTGCTCAGAAACCTCTGCCACCTGGCAAGTGACCCTGGTGGCCTTGCTCCAGGCCTTGCAGGGAAGCAGGGAAGTTCCCTCCAGCAGCGGAAGCGGGCCACCCCCTCGCAGCGTTGGGCGGCTCCCGTGCTCGGCTGGTTTGGCTTGCTCGGAGGGGAAGGGCTGGCAACACACACCCAGATGCTGAAGGGCGTAGGGGCCACCGCAGTCCCACACAGTCCCCCACAGTCGCCCCGAGGTGGCCATATTGGGGCTAACCAACTCCCAACGGCAGCAGGAAGCCCCAGGCGCTGGAGGCTGGTGGGCGGGGCTCTGAGGGCTTGCCCTTTGCCCCCTGGCGTGTTCACTTCCTGCGCTGGGCATGCGCCGCCCTTCTCTGTGACGTGTTCCAGGGACACGTCACAAGCGCCCGGCTGGGTTGCTCAGTGCCTGCTTGACCTCGAGAGGAGTCGGAAGCTCCGGAGGCTCTCTCCGGGTTTTATACTCCTATCTCGCGATCGTTCGGCACACTACAAGCTCTACATGGGCAATCTGCTTTGTAAGTTTCGTCCCCCGCCCCGCCGCCGTCCCCTGCCAGGCCGTTGTCGCCCGCTGGTCACTCCTGCCTGCGCAGCCGCCCATCCTGTCCGGGACCACCCTGCTGTTCCTGCACTTGCCCGCTGCCCTGGGCGCAGGCCATTCCACCGGGATCGTGGGCTTTTACCAGCTAGCTTTCACGTGGAGCCAAAGAGACGGTATCCCATCCCTCAGGCCGTGTGTTCCCCTCAGGGCCTCCTTCCCTTGGTGAACTGGAGGGACCCTCCGAAAAAACCTGTGCTGTCTGCTCGTACTTCCATGATGTTCGGACCCTCGAGAACTGTGAGGATCCCTCCTCTAGGACACAAATTCACTGTCCTGCGTTCACTACCTCAGCAGACAGTGAAGGCTGTGAAGCCGGAACCATCCAGTTACCTCCCCTCTTCCTGCCCAAAGAGGATGGGGGAGAAGGTCCAAGAAGTGCCCAGAGAAGGGATAGAAGATTTTGTAGAGACCAGAGGACAGGATGATGGGAATAGGGCCCCTCATAGCAGTGGGGATATACCGTTGACATCCAGGGCCATGGAGACCGATGGACTGCTCACTTCCCACCAATGCAGCCCAGCACCTGTGGACCAATCTCCCAATCCCTCAGGAGACAGCTTAGGGGAAAACACTCAGATATCTCTGGTGAGCTCCCCCTCTGAAGGCCCTGTTGTCACCTCCTCACATGGCCCTGCTGGTGATCTTGTTCCTCTTCAGAAGCCTGATACAGATGCAGCAGTGCTCTCCGACCCAACCCCAAGCTGCCCCTTGCTGCAGGAGAGATTAACAAAGGAAGTGGTGGCTGAAAACCATCAGCCTATCCAGAGCATACCAGACCTAACAAGGAAGGAAACAGAGGGTGATAAGCCTTCAGGCATCTCATCAGAGTACTCTTTTCCACCAGTATCTGCCACCAGTAGGCCCTGCAAAAGGAAAATATCCATGCCACTTTTTGTGCCTCTGCCATCACCAATACCACTACAATGGGGCAGAGGCGAGTTGCCCCCACCTCCTAAGCTTCCTTGCATAGCTCTTGACAAAAACCTGGGCACTCTAAAGAATACCGAGGGTCAGAGAAGTAAGATCTTGGAGGATGGAGCAGAGATCCTGGCAGCCTGCTTGGCCACTCAACCTGCCCCTTCCTCCTCCCTACTTGCCTCAGAGACTACAGACTCCCTGCCCCTGGCCATTCACACTTCACAGGTCCCTGTTCCTACCACCGACTTGGCTGACCTATCTGCCAGCCCCCCAATCCCATCTGTCCCTCCATCCTCCCCAACAGAAAATATTGATCAGGAAACAGGATATGTAGCTCCTAACTCTCCTACTCTTGCTGTTCCTACTGATTCTCTTCCTCCTCTCATTTCCAGTCCCACTGGGGAAATTCCACTTAAGAACGGAGACCCTCTTCATCCAATCATCCCTATAACACCTATTTCTGACCCCTCCACACCTTCTAACACCTCAGCCTTCTCATTACAGCCGCCCTCCTGCAAAGGAGAATCCCCGTCCCCTATGTGTATAGATTCTCCTCCTCTTTTCCCACCCACCCCTCTTCCAGTCCCTTCCCCAAATAGCCCTGTTTTTGTTGTTCAAGCTGTAAGTTCTCAGGCAGTTCCTACTGCCAACACAGCCAAGGCACCTGCAAATCTGACATCTGATCATACTTCAAATTCTGATGTCATTGACATGGACACTACTCCTCCTTCTCATGCCGTTATTTTCAGATCTCCCCCAGGCCCCGGGGTGAGCTCTCCTTCATTGTCCCAGGGCCATTGCAGTAGGAAGCAGAAGCACCCTGCAAAGGTTCCAGCCTCCACCAGCGCATCAAAATCAATGGCCGCCTGCCCCACCCCAGTTCTTAATCAACACTTCGGTCCCAACATCACCCCTCAGCCCACACAAGGGACCCTTGCTGGGCAACAGCAGACAGCCTTTCTTCCCAATGGTGCTATTTCCACTGGCTTACTCATGAATTCCGGAACCACCACCACTCTAGTAGGCAGCACCTCTGCAAATTGCAGCCATCACTCTGACCCGGATGCAATGGATACCACACCTCCTTCGCAGGCCGTTATCTTTCATTCTCCCCCTCAGTCCAAGGCAAGCCACTTCCCATTCTATAACACACCACCCAGTAGCAGCACTGCTGTGGCCCATAACTCTACCAATTTGCCTGCAAAGTCAGCCGTCACACTGACCTCAATTCCTAACCACTCTGCCCCAGGAATCACCTCTCAGCCCATATTTGGGAACCAGAATGGGCAGCAGCCTGGCAATCCCTATCTGTTGGGAATACCAGTAGCCCCAACACAAGCCATAGGCCCAACTGCACTTGTAGCCCAACCATCCAAAGACGGCATAATGCAATTAGGTTTTGCAGGCTCTGCATTTGGCATCACTGTCAACAACCAGAAGGCCTTTGGTGACAAGACAGGTATTCTTCCTGTTGGCATATCTACCACTACTGGCTATGCAGTTGCCACTGGGGTGTCCAATGCTGGGGTCAATAGCTCCCTGATTACACTTACTACTCCAGGCCCACATGTGTTTACAGGACCTGCAGCCCCCATGAACGGTGGGAGCTTTGGGTTTGGGGTGTCTGTCCCAGGCCCCACGCACTCACAGGTATCTGGAGCATTCAACTTTGGGGCAGGACTACAGGGGACACCCAGCACCACTTCCGCTCCTCTTTTTGGTCAAATAACCCAGCCTACATCTCAAGATAATAAGGTTGCTGCTGTAGGAAGGGCAAGTACTGTCCCAGGATTTGGACAGGTTTCCGGTTCCACTTTAAATCCAAGTACCTGGGGCCAACCCATCCAAAACACAGGTGGTGCGGTAGTGGGAAATTACAACATTGTTCCCACCGTTGGAGGCTCTAGTGTGCCCACTACCCTTAAGTGTACCCAGGGCTCATCCAAACAAAGAAAACCTGCTCCAGGTGGAAAACCCATCCCCAAAGAGAAGAGAAATAGGTCAAAAGACGTTTCTGCTTCCTCCTTAAATCCGGGCACCAAGAGCCGACCCTCCCAAAGCACGGGTGTTACGATTGTGGGAAAGGACAACACTGTTCCCACCGTTGGAGGCTTTAGTGTGCCTGTTACCTTTAAGTGCACCCGGGGCTCATCCAAACAAAGAAAACCTGCTCCAGGTGGAAAAGCCACCGCCACGGGGAAGAGAGATGTGTCAAGAGACATGTGCGTGTCACCCTTAAATCTGAGCACGAGGGGCCGACCCGCCCAAAGCACAAGCAGTACAGTTGTTGGAAAGGACAACACTGTTCCCATCGTTGGAGGCTCTAGTGTGCCCATTACCCACAAGTGCACCCGGGGCTCATCCAAACAGAAAAAATCTGCTCCAGGTGGAAAAGCCACCACCATGGGGAAGAAAGATGTATCAAGAGACATGTGCGTGTCACCCTTAAATCTGAGCACGAGGGGCCGACCCGCCCAAAGCACAAGCAGTACAGTTGTTGGAAAGGACAACACTGTTCCCACCGTTGGAGGCTCTAGTGTGCCTGTTACCTTTAAGTGCACCCGGGGCTCATCCAAACAAAGAAAACCTGCTCCAGGTGGAAAAGCCACCACCATGGGGAAGAAAGATGTATCAAGAGACATGTGCGTGTCCCCCTTAAATCTGAGCACGAGGGGCCGACCCGCCCAAAGCACAGGCAGCACAGTTGTGGGAAAGGACAACACTGTTCCCACCGTTGGAGGCTCTAGTGTGCCCACTACCCTTAAGTGTACCCGGGGCTCATCCAAACAGAAAAAACCTGCTGCAAGTGGAAAAGCCACCCCCAAAGAGAAGAGAAATGTGTCAAAAAACGTGTGTGTTTACCCCTTACAGAACACCTGGGGCTCGCCTGGCCATACAACCTCTGTTGTAGTTGCAAGTACCAGCACCAGCTCTGTGCTTCAACCCACTACTAGTTCCCTCTTTCCTCCAAGCACCCGGGGCTCACCTGCCCAGCACACAGGTGGTATAAAGGAAAGGAACAAAATCATTCCCAAGACTGGAAAATCTGGTATTCCTGCTTTACATCAGTATAACTGTGGCCCACCTGATGCAAAAACAGGTGGTACAGATGGAGAAGACATCGTATCTATGATGGCAGGTCTCTATGTCAGCAGCTGCCCTCAGAACACTTGGAGCCGGCCTAGCACTAACACAGGTGGTGCTATGGGAATCAGCACCACATCTACTATAACTGGAAACACTAACGGTCCCCCATTCACACAGACCACATGGAGCTCCCCCAACCACAGCACTGATGGTGCAACGGGGGATAGCGCCATGGAATTTTAGAAATCTTCACTCGGAACACGTGGGCCTGCCCCTAGTCAGCGTACTCCTCTTACTTTAGAGAAGCCAGTAACGTGTTTGGAGGGTCCTAGCCCACTGTTCCTATGCCCTGGGCATTGCTGAGTCACCTTCATAACCTGCCTAGGGCTTCATAGGAACTACCAAGTTCCTTTCTTTTGTCATGAGTCTCAACAAATATGGAACATATATTCCTCTGCAAATTATATGGAACAGTAAATGGACTTTGCTGTGCCAGAAAGGGGCTCAGCTCCTTTAAGTGAAACTTAACCTGTTCTCTTTCTACAAGTCAGAAGGAAGCACCCTTCAGGGGTGTGTGTATGTTGGAAGGTGAGGGCACATGAGCCCAGTTAAGAACTGCACCAGATTCGAGAAGTTCCAGGGGTGGAGAACAGAAGAAAGCTGCATCTATCAACTGTGTGTGCCACCCCTGGCTTGACATTAACTTGGCTGACCGAAGCTCTGCGCCAGTTTTCCCTAGTCCTGGAACTGGCAGGATGCCACTGCTGTCTGCAAAGACTTCCTTTCCCCCTACCTATTTGCCTCAATGGACTCTTATCTTTCCCAGATTATGTATATATACTTCTATATCTATAAAACTTTGTTCTTATTAATCTGGCTTTGCTTATGTGTGTTTTTGTCTCAACAGTGGAGGAAGAATTAACCTACATGAGTGGTGATGTGTTGAACCAGACTTAACAATGCAAAATTTTCTGTATCTCAGTGACTGGGATATGGAAGGAGCCAGACTGCTAGTGCTGACTCCTGAAATCTGCATTTTGAGTGTAAGGGATGACAATCCAGGAGGCAATAAGGTTCAGAGGAGGGAGAGATGAGGTGACTCACCCTTCCCTCTTCCCTCTGTTTCGCTCTCCTCTCCCCGCACTCTTACCTCACTAGCAGCGGGATAACCGCTGATGTGTCAAAGGAAGCCACTCTCTATGATTTTAGTTTTTAAAAATGTGTAAATGTTTTCTTGTGTGCCTTCTTATTTAGTTTAGACTTGGGCCAGTCATTCGTGCATGTTCCCTCTTCACCCAGAGAGGATAGATTTGAGCCTGGAGGAACAAACAGAGAGAGAGCGTGTGCCTGCTCTGTAATTGTTGTAAATTTCAGTTTACTTAGAATTTATCACTGCCGCTTAAACGCAGTAGAAAAGATCCTCTTCAATAATGAGCCCGGCTCAGATCTACATCACTATAAGTCATCAAATCACATACAATCGTGCCCAGTTCTGGCTGACCCTAAACTTTTCTGGATCTCCATGAAACCTAATAAAGGCAAAATTCCTGACTTTGTGGAGCCTTCATTCTAGCTGGAGGGGAGAAAAATACAGACATGTAAGTTTTCTGGCAGGTTAGCCAGTTACAAATGCTGTGGAGAATAAAGAAGTATATGGAACATTGAGATTGTAGGCAGTGGACAGGATAGGTCTCACTAAGTGGAATTTGAACAGGCTAAAGGGAGGTGAATGAATCAAGTATCTGAGGGAAAAGCATTCCTGATAATGGGAGTGTTCGTTGCAAAGACCCAGAGGAAGGCTACCTGATACCGTCAGGGAGCAGCTATAGATTAATGTGCTGGCATAGAGTCAGCAAAGGGAGGGAAGAGAGGAGGACAGAGAAGATGTGGGTTGAATTCCCTGCACCATTTATTGGTTGTGCAATGACAAATGGTAGACCCAACCTTCAAGTGTCTCAGCAAACTCATTGCTTTTTTTTTCCATGGCCTATTTACCTTGCAAGATTTTTGGAAGGCTAAGATAAAATAAGGTAGGGAAGTAATTTATAAACCATGTTGTTGTTATTCTATAAATAAGGATAGATGCACAGATAATAGGTAGGTAGGTAGGTAGATCGATAGACACCCAAAGAGATGGATGGAGATAAGGCATATACATACATATGCATGCTTAATGAGTTCCTTAGGCAATAGTGCTTTAGTTGCCTTCACCAGGCAGTTCAAATAGGAGATGCCATTTTTACAGGAGCATGAAAGTGCCTACTTTTATGAAGTAAACACGTGGAAAAATATGATAACTGAGCTTAAAAATGCACAGCACTAAGCCTAGTGCAACATTTATGAGATTAGCCCTGTAAAAACAAAGAACACCAGTACACAGAGGCTGCTGGACCCCTCCAGGCACCCCGCTGCCTGATTCATTTACTCTAAGTTGTTTATTACATTTCCAGAGGATCAAAGCTCTGGCTCCCTGACTGCAAAGAATCTCCTGTCCTTTGTAGTCAGAACTGCCTCTCAGAAGTAGGGTTGAAATCCAGTTTGCTTCTAATAGTCCTGTACCCTCTCTCAGCCATGCCTGGTAATCTTATCAGGTACAACTTTTAAAAATTCATGCTTCTTGACTTTTTTGTCTTTAAAGCCTTCACGCTAAAAGTAATATCCTGATAAGGCAAACAGTTAACAAATCTGTGATAGAGGTAAAGATGATTTTGAATTTCATGTTTTAATGCACCGACACAGTAGAAGCAATTTCTTAAAGAGACATTTTATTTTTATGAAAATAATACATAAGCATAATAGCAACTTGAATGATACTGAAATGCAACGCTTCTCTCTCAAGCTCCCCTCTCCAGAGACAGGTTTTTGCTACTTTGATGTCACCCAATAATTCTAAACATCACGCCTATCCTGCTGCCTCATGTTGTACCCATTTTAGACAATGTTTTTACTACGCTAACATGATGGAGGAAGATAAATTCCACTCCCACTGTTTTCCCTCCCTCTTCCTTTCCAAAACCTCATATTCAATTAACTTTGCTGCTTCCGTTTTGTAAGTAACTTAACGTGATTTTGCTGGCTTTGTTGGTGAGGGAAGTGACAGCATAGGGCTAAAAGCACTGGTTCAGGTGATGGGCCACTTGAATTAGAATCACATCCTACCTTATGGGGTTGCTTGTGATAATGCAAATAATAATGCACTTGCAGTCTTTAGTGTCTAACACACAGGAGGGCTCAAGAAATAGTAGCTATTATTTATTTCTTACATCATTAACTTTCACCGTAATCACATGATTTTCTCTACGCATGAGACTCTGCCCCATAGCTGCTCTGCCTTGCCTTTCCCCTTGTACAGCTCACTTTCTGTCAGTAACATGTTTACTTTTGTTTGTGCTGTTAGCATTTACATTTTGCCATACAATTATAGCAAAGTGTTCTGTTTTATCCACAGCTTGGCTCTAAGAGTTGAAAACCAATAAACTGTATTGACTAAGTATTGCTTAGTCCTGGGGAAACAGTGTGGTAGGATTATATTTTCTACTCTGTCATTATGGTGCTCCTATTTGTCTTTGGGATCCATTGTTTAATAGCATGCTATATATTTTTTTAAGATTTTATTTATTTGACAGAGAGAGAGAGTACAGGCAGAGGGAGAAGGAGAAGCAGGCTCCTCGCTGAGCAGGGAGCTTGATGTGGGGCTCAATCCCAGGACCCCGGGATCATGACCTGAGCTGTAGGCAGACACTTAACTGAATGAGCCACTCAGGCACCCCTTAAAATCATGCCTTTTTTAGTTTGCTTGACACTTCAGTTATTATTTTCTCCTACATTTTTAATTATTTTTCCTAAAATTTTAATTTTTCCCTCTTTTTTTAATCCTTGCACTATTTGCACATTAATAAAATATTTTCAAACTCAATATTGTTTACTTGGTTGGGTCCCTTCCTTTCCTAGAACCCTTGCCACTCCCCTCCTCAGTTTGGAAGCTACAAGACCAAAGTAAGGATATGATCCCAAGAGAAAGGGGGCCAAAGGGGGCACTCGAACTGCTTTTAGGCTAGGCCAGAAAAGCTCACTAATCACTAATTATGAAAAATGCATAATTCTGGCCCCACCACCCTAATTTTGTAGTTTCGTGGCAGAAACAACAATCTGGATTTCAACCAGTACTTGAGCTAATTATGATGCAAACAGTCCACTTTCCATATTGTACCAAATACCGGTTTGGGCCTTAAGTGAGAGCTCACCAAAGGCCCCACACATTTTATAAGATTAAAAATTTTGTATAGCATTTTGGGCTACAATTTTGGTTAGTAATAAGCAGGATATTTACCCTACATATATTCCTCAAGAACTAAAGGGTAGCCTGTAAAACAATGTCAGTGGTTCAGACTCATGGGTGCACATCTCCGATGCCCTAAATATATTCATTTTAGAGACCTCGGTGTGATGAGCCTGCACGGGCCCTTCCTGACCCAATCGCTGCTGCGATCCCAGAGTGATGTGATGTACCCAGGCTTCCCGGCAGCAGATCATACTTCACCTGAGACAAAGCTGGAAATGTTCTTTTTAGCAGTCCCCAAGACAAGAGTGTTGTCCTCAGATACCCCTTCTGGATAGGAAAACTGAGGCTGGCAGAATCAAATAGGTGCTAAGAATTAGAGCCATGACATGGATCTCCTGATTTTGTCTGAGGCTACAGGTGTGAAGAGGGCAATCAAACCAAGACAAAACCACGCCTGAAAAATTATCTCTGATGTAAATAGTGCCTTTGTGTTAAATCCATGCTAAACTTGATTTCGGAGGCTTAGAAGTAGATTTTCATAAAATGAAGGACAAATGAAAGTTTATGGATAAGAGATGGGGGTGGGAGGCCTTGAAGTAAAGGGTTAAAAACAGAAGTTCAGTTTCTAATTTTCCATTAGACTAATCCAGGCTGTCATATAGAAATTTGGAAATACTGGCTGTGGTGAAATACCTAAGTTAGCCACATGGACAATCAAAAAATATTTTTCCAGGGTGCCTAGGTGGCTCAGTCGGTTAGACGCCTGCCTTTGGCTCAGGTCATGATCCCAAAGTCCTGGGATTGAGTCCTGTATCCGGCTCCCTGCTCAGCAGGAGGTCTGCTTCTCTCTCTGCCCCTCACCTCGCTCATGTTCTCTCTCTCTCAAATAAATAAATAAAATTTAAAAAATATTTTTTTCTGGATAGAAATATCCTTCTGTTTCCCTTGAAAAGACTTTCATTGATTTCACCAAATATATATCTCAGAGTTACGGCAGAAAGTTGAGAAAGTTCTATGCTTGGAATTTGCATTTATCATTGCTAACAAACACATTTGTAGTGCTGACACTATGACAAGAACTATTTTAAATACTTAGCAGATATTAACTCACTGAATCCTTATAATAGCAACCCTAAAAGTAGGTATTACTCATAATATCCCCTTTGGGGGGGGGAACTTTTGGGGGGAAATGAGAGAGGTTTAAATAGCTTGTCCAATGTCACACAGTGAGTAGGTAACAAAACCCAGGGTTTAAAATCAGACCATCTAGACTTTTAGCACTTGGCTGTGCTACGTTATTATAAGCTGTGCTTAGGAAGAGGACTAAGTTGACAAGAATGATCTCAAAGCAGAAGAGAGAAATGAGAAAATGAATAACAGCAGAAACTGGGGTGGAGTTAAGTTCAGAAATTGCTGGTAATAAAGCCTAAAATAATAAGAATCTGGCTGGATGTTAATCTCAGGCAGTCCCTGAATCCATTGAGAAATGCCTTTGTTCTCTTTAAAGTTCAGAAAGACTGGTCGAATGAAGAGTAATGAAAAAAAAAAAAAATAGAAAGGAAAATAATGTGACTTAAGTGAGGAAAAGGAATCTTTCCCCTCTAAGTAGTAGGAGAAGAGGGAGTTTGTGGGAGAGGACAGAGATCTTCCTACCAGACGTCTAGGCATTTTTACCACAGGCACAAATGAGTATCTGTATGGCACAGATAGGCACAGCTGGGTATCTGTATGGAAAACACACACACACGGAGAAAAATAGTGACCATTGTACTGGTTTCGATGAACCCTCAAAATCAAAGCCTCCGTTTCTAAAAGTGATATACATTTACAGCATCCCCACTGTGCACATTGCTAAGTGTATTTCCAGTCACATATTTTGTCTGGAGTAACAGTTCCTCTGAGGGATGAGTTCCCTATGGCACCAAACTCGGTGGCTTAAAACACATTTATCCTCTTACAGTTCTGGAAGTCAGAGGTCTGAAAATATTTTCACTAGGCCGAAATCAGGGATTGACAGGGCTGTGCTCCCTCTAGAAGCTCTAAGAGAGAATCCATTCCTTGCCTTTACTCGCTTCTGGTGGCTGCCAGAATTCCTTGGCTTTCGGCCACATCAATCTGATCCCTGCTTTATTGACACATTATCTTTGTAGTAAAATCTCCTTCTCCCCTTCTCTTAGAAGAACACTTGGGATTACTTTCAGGGTCCATCAGATAATCCAAAATACTATCTCCCTCTTAAGATCCTTAACAATCCCATCTGCCAAATCCCTTTTGCCATTTAAGGTGACATTCTCAGGTTTGGGGGATTAGGGCATGGACATTTTGGAGCAAGGGTATTATTCAGCCTTTCATAAGGTAGATACTATTCTTTTTCTAAGATGCAGGAAAAAAAGAAGCTTAGGGAAGTACTTTGTCCCAAGGCCTTACCATGCTTCAAAGTGGCAATTTAAATTCTGGCATGCTGGCTTTAGGACACCCTCGACCACTGTTAACCTGTATTCTTAACCACGGTGTGTGTATGCTTGTTTAAGAGTCACACATTTTGGGGTGCTGGGGTGGCTTAGTTGGTTAAGTGTCTGCCTTCGGCTCAGGTCATGATCCCAGGTTCCTGGATCAAGCCCCACATCAGGCTCCCTGCTCAGCAAGGAGTCTGCTTCTCCCTCTCCCTCTGCCGTTCCCCCTAGCTCATGCTCTCTCCATCTCTCTCTCTCTCTCTTAAACAAATAAATAAAATCTTAAAAAAAAAAAAAGAAAAGAGTCACATGTTTCAAGACCACGTTGGATAAAGGGCTATGTACTGTTTCCTTTTTCGCTGGTGTATTTATGAACGTTGCCCAGAGCAGGAGTTCAGAAAACTGCCATTCAGGTTTACTAAAAGAAAGCATTTATTGTTCAGTTTGCACTTGGTAATGGAGGGTTTTTTTTAATCGACTTTATCACCAAGCAGTGTTATCACTACTTCATATACTTAAACAACAAAACAAAAACTATAGATGCAAAGGTGTGAGGGACTTGTGGAGGGCAGAGAAAGAGCTAGTACCAGCTGCCAGGTGCCGAAGCCTGAATTCATCCTATCCAGTTCTGATTAAGCACCTGTTCCCAGGGATTGTGACTGATCAGATCACCCAGCACCTGAGACCTTATACCCCAACTTGAAGATTGAAATTAGCCAAGGGATCAGATACTTATACTAATCACTAATCCAGAATGGGCTATCCCCATCCTTTGTGGGAGAGAACTTGGCACCTTGAATCTCCTTTTCTGCTTGAGAAAGAGCAGAGCAGCCTTTGCTTCTCTGGCCGTGACCTCTTGTGCTTTGCAAAGGTGATTTGGCAAGTGCAGCTGCAAACCCATCTCCAATATCACACATCTATGGAAAATTCCAGTCAGGTTTTAGACCCAGTCACAGTACATTTTTCTGAGGATCAGTAATGATTTGCTGAGGATCAGTAATGCTCTCCGTATGCTGGCTGACAAGGGCATGATCTCTGTGCTTATTATACTCCATTTGTCAGCTCCACTCTGACACAGTCATCCACGGGATTCCTGAAGAATATTTGAGGTATTTAGGCACAATTTCAGGAGCTGTTCCTGCCTGTATCCTCTCATTTCTTTTTTTTTTAAGATTTTATTTATTTATTTTGACAGAGAGAGAGAGATCACAAGTAGGCAGAGAGGCAGGCAGAGAGAGAGGGGGAAGCAGGCTCCCTGCTGAGCAGAGAGCCCGATACCGGGCTCGATCCCAGGACCCTGAGACCATGACCTGAGCCGAAGGCAGAGGCCCTAACCCACTGAGCCACCCAGGCGCCCCTATCCTCTCATTTCTTAATCAACATCTCCCAGTTGAGACTCTAAATAATTCAACCTTGGTGGATTATCAGAGCCATTCTTCCCTACTCTGCTTCTTTTGAATCTCTCTTCCCCAGAAGGTCTCCCTGCCTGACATCGGGTATTTCCCATCATTCTGATTCTTGGGAGCTGGGGCTACAAGGGTAATTGGCAAGTTCATTAGCTTTTCCATTTCTTTCCCTCTTGATTGTTTAAGTGTGATTTGCTAGAGACTGTGTGTTTCGATGTTTTGCAAAGCTCAGTGGTGCAGAGACAATAGTGGAATTCTGCCCCGGGAGAAATAGACATTCTGTTAATTGTTCTTTTCTTATAGAACAGAAAACAGATTCATCTATCACACAGTTACTCAATGTTTCTCTAAGTGTGTTGCACGGGATCTGGATTAGACTGGCAATACTCTGCCTTTTCTGTTGGAAGGTACTCTGCATTCCATAGAATGAAGTCCGCACCATGAGAAATTGAGATGAACCTCTCAGCTATTGACTCATGAAGTTCGACTCCCTCAGATCTCCCATCCTTATACTGTTGTGGGGGAAGGAATGGTTGGCCAAATTCTTGGTCAGATGTTCATATTTCCTAGTCTGTCACTTATCTTTTAACTTTGTTTAGATTACCTCTTGCCGTGTAGAATTTTTTAAGGTTTACAAAGTCAAACCCACCGTCTTTTTCTTTCTGACATCTCACTTTCCCGTTCTGCTTAGAGAAAGACTTCATCGTAACAAGAATAGTATTTTTTGGGCGCCTGGGTGGCTTAGTTGGTTAAGCAACCGCCTTCAGCTCAGGTCATGATCCTGGGGTCCCAGGATTGAGTCCTGCGTTGGGCTCCCGGCTCAGCAGGGCAGCTGCTTCTCCCTCTGATCCTCCCCCTTCTCATGCTCTCTCTCTCAAATAAATAAATAAAATCTTAAAAAAAAAAAAAAAAGTAGTATTTCTCATCCTACCTTACATTCTTCTATGTATTCTTTTCTTACAATAAAATATTACCAAATGCCTGCTCTACAAGCTGTCCTCGCTCTGCACAGTATCTCTCTGCACGAATTGCAGGTCCCATGATTTAGTTAAATAATCCCAGTCCCGGAACAATGCAATTCACATTTCAGTTACCACCATATATTCAGGGTTAGAAAGTACCTAAAGTAGAAACCTCACAGCTAGATCCTCAGAACTCAAATCACCACATAGGTAACAGATGTGCGTCGTGACCAATGGTCACTTCTTTCACGGTCTGCCAGGGCTGGGTCACTGGGCATGTTATTCAGGTCACACACTGACAGCAAAACATGTCATTCTACTGCTTCCTTGTCCTCCTAGTGAACGTCCACATCACAGATCACAAAGCAGGATAATCGCGAGCAGGAGTGAGAGGCAACCAAGACAAGCGTGCTGGAAGTGAAATTCTCATAGAATGTGGAGGGACCACCATAGAGATAGCTGCCTCTGGCAATGTTGACTCTATAGGCACAGTGAGAGTAAATATGCAGACAAAGCAATCTAGTAAAGGCAAAATCAGTACCTGAGGAGAGTGGTCAGGATGAAAGGATGAAGATGTCCGAGCGTAAATGACATCAGCCAAAAGCTTCGCGTTAAAGACTTTCAGATATATTTGCCCACACTGAAAGCACAAAGGATAAAATGTTAGAAGCCGATAACAAACTCAGAATGCCAAGGCACGGAAAAGATTCTTCCTTTTTATTGTAAACTATACGGCAAGAGGAGGGTAAGCACCGTGCAAACTAGTCTCGTTAAGTTTTTTCTTTTCTCCTTTAAGACAGACTCTATCTTTTAGAGTGGTTTTAGGTTCACAACGAAATTGAGTAGAAAGTAGGGAGTTCACCGCTATCTTCTGCCCTCACATAAGCAGTGTCAACTTCCTGAAACACCAGAATGGTGTATTTGTTATAATTGAGGAGCCTACACTGAAACATTATTATGGCTCAGAGTCGATAGTCACCTTGATTCATTCTTGGTGTCCTACGTTCTATGAGTTTGGACAAATGTCTAATGACATATATCTATCTCTATAGTATTATATAGAGTAGTTTCCCTGCCCTAAAAAATCCTCTCAGCTCTGCCTATTTATTCTTTCCATGACCCTAATCTCTGGAAAACTACCATTCTTTTTACCATCTCCATATTTTGGTCTATTCCAATACATCATTGAGTAGGAATCATGCCATATGTAGTCTTTCAGATAGGTTTCTTTCATCTAACAATATGCGTTTAAGTTTCTTCCATATCTTTTCATGGCTTGAGAGCCCATTTTATTTTAACCCTGAATAAATATTCCAGTGTCTGGATGTACCACAGATATTCATCCATTCACCCACTGAGGTATACCTTGGTTGATAACAAGTGTTGGCAATTAAACCTGCTATGTACAACCTTATACAGGTTTTTATGTGGACTCAACTTTTCAACTCCTTTTGGTAAATACCAAGGAGAGCAATTGCTAGGTCGCATGCAAAAGTATGTTTAGTTTTTCTTTTTAATTTTTTTTGTTTGAGTATAGTTGACACAGGAGATTCCATTAGTTTCAGGTGTACAACATAGTGATTCAACATCTCTATAGGTTATTCTGTGTTCACCACAAGTGTGGCTACCATCTGTCACCATACAACATTATTATAGTATCATTGACTATATCTTCTATGTTTTACCTTTTATTCTTGTGACTTAAATCATTCCATGACTGGAAGCCTCTATTTCCCACTCCCTGTCACACATTTTGTCCATTTGCTCACTCCCCTTCCCTGTGGCAACCATCAGTTTGCTCTCCTTATTTATAGGTCTGATTCTGCTTTTTGTTTGTTTATTTATTTGTTTTAGTTTCATATAAAACCACCAAACTATCTTCCAAAGTGGTTGTACCATTTTGCATTCACACCAACAACGAATGAGAGTTTGTTTTGCTCCACATTCCTGTCGGTAGTCAGCATCTGATGTTGCCGGTGTTCTAGATTTTGGAGTTTCTAACAGATATGGAGCAACTTTCCCATAATCACTTATTAGTTTCAGAAGTTTTTTGATATTTTTCTAATTTTTTTTACATAGACAGTCATATCATCTGCAAAAACAAAGACAGTTTTAGTTTCTCCTTTTCAATCTGTACTCATTTCACTTCCTTTTCTTGGCTCATTGCATTAGCTAGAATTTCCAGTATAATGTTGAGAGGCAGTGTTGAGAGGAAACAGCCTTGCTTTGTTCCCAATCTTAACAGGAAAGATTTTAGTTTCTCACCATTAAGTACAATGTTAGGGTAATGCTAGCCTCATAGAATGAGTTAGGAAGTATTCCCCTGCTTTAATCCTGTGAAAGATATTGTGGAGAATTGGTATAATTACTTCCTCAAATGGTAGAGTTAATCAGTAAATGCATCTGGGCCTGGTGTTTTCTGTTTTGAAAGTTATTAATTATTGATTCAATTTTTAAAATAAATGTAGGCTTATTCAGGTTATCTATTTCTCTTTGTGTGAGTTTTCGCAGATTGTATCTTTAAAGGAATTGGTCTGTATCATCCAGGTTCTTCTCAACTGTGTGGGCATAGAGTCCTTCTAATGTCTATGGGATATGCATTGATGGTATCCTTTCCTCCATTTCTGATATTAATAATTTATCACCTCTCCCTCTCTCTCTCGTTAACCTGGCTAGAGTCTTTTTAATTTTATTTATCTTTTCAAAGAATTAGATTTTGGTTTTGTTGACTTTCTTGATTTCCTTTTTTCAATTTCTCTGATTTTTTGCTCTGATTTTTACCGTTTCTTTTTTTTTCTGCTTACTTTGGATTGTATTTGATCTTTCCCTAGTTTCCTGATGTAGAAGCTTAGGTGATTGATTTTTAGATCTTTCTTCTTTTCTAATTATGCATTCAATGCTATAAATTTCCCCCATGCTTTGTTTTTGCTGCATCCCACAAGTTTTGATCTGTTCTCATTTTCATTTTGTTCAAAACACTTTAAAATTTCTCTCGAGGTATTTTTGGACCCATGTATTATTTAGAAGTGTGTTGTTTAATCTCCCAAGTATCTGGGGATTTTCTAGCTATCTGTTTGTTCTTGATTCGTAGTTTAGTTTCAGTGTGGTCTGAGAGCAGACATTATGATTTCTGCTGTTTTAAATTTGTCATGTTGTGTTTCAGGACCCAAAATATGGTTTGTTTTGGTGTATATTCCACATGAGCTTGAGATGTGTATTCTGCTGTTGTTAGATGAGGCGGTCTATAGATGTTTGTTATATCCATCGATCCATGGTGTTGTGGAATTCAGCTATGTTTTTATGCCTGCTGGATCTATCTATTTACAATGAAGGGATATAGAAATCTCCAGCTATAATCATGGATTCATCTCTTTCTCCTTATATTTTTATCAGTTTTTGTCTCACAAACTTGGATGCTTTGTTGTTAGGTACATACACATTAAGAATTGTTATATCTCCTTGGAGAATCGAGCCCTTTATTATTATACAATATCTCTCTTATTGCCTGATACTTTTCTTTGTCCTGAAGTCTTCTGTCTAAAATTAATATAGCTATTCACACTGATTCATGTTAGCATGGTATATTTTTCTCCACCTATTTACTTTTAAGCTATATGTATTTTTGTACTTAAAGTAGGTGCTTTATGGTTAGATCGTATTTTTTGATCCTCTCTGATAATCTCCCTCTTTTAATTGATATATTTAGACTGTTGCAATTTAAAGTGGTTATTGGTATAATTGGATTAATATCTACCATATTTGTTACTGTTTTGTATTTGTTGCCCTTGTTCTTTCTTCTTTTTTTTTTTTTAGATTTTATTTATTTACTTGACAGAGAGAGAGCACAAGCAGGAGGAGCGGCAGGCAGAAGGAGAGGGAGAAACAGGCTCCCCTCTGAGCAGGGAGCCCGACTCGGGGCTCGATCCCAGGACCCCAGGATCATGACTGGAGCCGAAGGCAGATGTCTAACCCACTGAGCCACCCAGATGCCGTATTTTCTTCCTATTTTTGTATGCCACTCTTTTTCTGCCATTTGTGGTATTAATTAAGCATTTTATATGATTCCATTTTCCATCATTTAAAAATCCAGACTTGATGCACTGGATGAAATTAACTGCAATAAATAAGCCTTTAGTGATGTGATGTTGTGGTGTGGGGACATGGAAATGGTCTAGAGTCCTACAACTAGATTTCAGTCATGTAGTAAGCCTGTGTCCCCGAGCTATGCTCTTTACAAGTGCCTCTGTTTTTCCCCCTTACTGCTAGTAGGGACAAAATGGCTGGACAGGGCTGGAGTTGGGTATTTCCCTTCTTCTAGCTCAGTTAGACTTTGACAAAACCCCAAGAGGTTAGGCCTCTGCCAAAAAGCTTCTCCTGAGGACAGGCCGTAAGAGTGACTGAATGATCTGATGTATTTCAAAATTGTGCTTTTTCTCCTCCCCCTGCTGGAACCCTAAGGGGATTTTTCTCTGATCTTCAAAATGACAATCTGGTAGAGCTCCAAGAAGGAAAACTCACCAAAGTATGGAGGCTTCCCTGGAGTTTTTAACTCACAGACTCTTTTTTACAGTAAACCTCTAGCAATTTGCCAATTCTAGTTCAGGTTTTCCTACCTCTGTACTGGTTTCTGTAGATTTCTGCTCCTGGGTTTCTGCTCCAGTAAGTTGTCCTTCTCTGTATCTGCCTGTTTGCCTCTCCGATTTTGTGGACAGTGATTTGCTCTTGTGATCCCACTCTCCTAATGAATCTAAGAAGAATTGTTGATTTTTCAGTTTGTTCAGGTTTTTGCTTATTAGGACGGAGTTGTGACTTCCAAGCTCCTTACATGCTGGACTGGAAACTGAAAGAATCATGAGACGTTCACAATGGAATAAACTGTGTTAACTCTAAGTATTTCTAATGTTTTCATTATGGTATATTCACTAAATATTAGATTTATTATTTTTAAAATTTGTCTATACCCTTATAACCAACAGGAAGAGAGTTCCTAATGTTTTGTCAGAAAATGTTTAAGGTCATGGAACAGTCCTATTTTTCTCATTAAGATCACTTTAAACAGATCAGCTTGCCTGATCATTTTAGCAGTTCCACAAGTGAGGACAGCCTGTACTTTATTCCTCCTATATTTTATTTCCCACAAATGCGTGGGTTCCTCTTCTGGTTCAATGATATATTGATGTACCACTACAGCTTTTTATATTTTTAAAACTCTGGAGAATATTTTGGATACGGACATTTCTCTCTTCCTTCCAACTACTATTTTACTTTTACAAATCTGCTTTATGGTGACAAGTCATACTTGATCATAATGACATATTTTTTTCAATATGTTGCTGGAATCCATTTGTTACTATTAATTAGAACCTAAGAGCTTAAAAGAAATGTACTCTAGCAACCTCTGGTTGCTTTTTTTGGTATATTTTCCACGTCTGATTTTTGTGTTAGTGTCCTTCTAGCTTTATTTTTTTTTTTTTTAACAAATTGAAAAGCAATCAATGTCTCTCTAAGGTGTAGATATCTGATTATGCTTTCTAATTTCACAAAGCTGTTTGTATCTTCTACTCAAAATATAAGTCAATATTGGCTACATACAATTTATTCAATAGTCATCCACTTTGTCTAGATTTTCAAATGTGTTGGTATAAAGTTAGCATGGTAGTCTTTTGTAACTTAAAAAAAAAATCTCTGCTTTATGGCTAATCACATATCTATCACCTTTGTCAAATATTGCTTATTTCAATGGTCTTTTTTAAAGAATAAAGCTTTGGTTTTATTTGTCAAGGTTAGTTTTTCTTCTCTATTTTGACTTCTCTGTTTATTAATTTTGTCCTTTTCCTCTTTTGGATTTACCGTGTTCTTTTTCTATGTCTACTGTCCAATTCCTTCGAGAGCCGTTTTCAACAACTCAACCAGCTCTGCCAGCCGTGACATAGCCACTTCATCATATGCCATTAAAACTTAATCTCATACACTGGGTAAAGACTCGGCAGCCTTATTTTGCTTTCAAAATTGGTCTATGGCCTTAGATCCTTCTCCTGAATTAGCACTATCATCAGGGAAAATTCTAGTGGGTCATCACGCTGCTTATAAGGCTTGCCTTTCCTTCAGTTCCATCATAAAAGAAACAATATTTCTACTCTTTTTTTGGTGTTGGTCAAAAACTTAGCAAGACTCCTTTGTAGTCTATTCAAATCCCGAAAAATAAGCAAGTCTTCATACACTGAAATGTCATAATTTAAACTATATGTAACCTAGAACCATGGTCCTTTCAAACACTCCACAGTCCCCCTTTCTAGGTGTCCAGAGTTTTCCATTCCTACGACGTCTTTTATACGTGGTCAGTTTGTGTCTAAAGTCTTTCTCCCGCTTCTGGGTATACAGTTGACCCTTGAAAACCACAAGTTTGAACTGTTCAGGTCCCCTTATATGTAGATATTTTACAGTGAAGTACTGTAAATGTATTTTCTCTTTCTTATGATTTTCTTAATAACTTTTTTTCTCTAGCTTTATTGTAAGAATACAGTATATAATACATATAACCTGCAAATTATGTAATAGCTGACTGTTTATGTTATCTGTAAGGATTCCAGTCAATAGTAGGTTATTAACAGTTAAGTTTTTGGGGGAGTCTAAAGTTATACATGGATTTTTCGATTGCACAGAGCACTGGGGTCCTCTAACCCCTATATTGTTCAAGGGTTAACTCCATATTCTAAGGAAACATAATCATTACTTGAAGAGTTATCTGTACTCCCATGTTCACTGCGGCATTATTCACAACAACTGAGGTATGGAAACAGCGTAGGTGTCCACAGACAGATGAAAGGATAAAGAAAATGTGGTATATAGATATACAATAGAATATTTTTCAACCTGAGAAAAGAAGGAAATCCTATCATTGCAACAACATGGATCAAACTGGAGGGTCTTATGCTAAGTGAGATAAGCCAGATAGAGAAAAACAAATACTACATGGTATCACTTATATATAGACCCTAAAAAATTGAAAAATTAAATAAACTTCCTCCTCAGGACATTTTTCCTTAGCAATATTAAGCACCCTGTACCATGTATCACATAATTTCCTTACAATGTGTACTAGATTACAACCCCATGGAGCCTATTGTATTTATTAGAGTATCTAGATTATAGCTTACCTTTTTTTTTTTTCTTTGTAATTTATTCCTTCTACTTCTGGCATCAGAACCTTGTTTTTCCTTAGGAGAAGTTCTTATGATTCAGGTACATTGCATGTCCCTGCCCTACCCCCCATAATTTGGGCCTCGCAAGCCACAGTATTTTATATATACTCTGTTTGACTTGTATACTTATTTCTCTATTTTATATCATTTTTTCCTCCAAATTTTAGTCTGGTTATTTAATTGACTTTAGTAAACCTTTCTTGTGTTTGACTAATGTAATATTAAACCAATCAACTGAGTGCCTCATTTCCACTATTGCTTTTTTAATTCTAGATTTTTCCTTTGGTTGCTTTTCACTGATAATTTCACTTAAACTGCATATGTTGTCCATGGACTTTCTTGATACACTAATCATGGTTTTTGAATAATAGCTTCATTGAGATATAACTTACTTTCCATACAATTTAAAATGTACAATTTAATATGATGTTCATCTATTGCCACAGTCTATTGCCACATTTTTAATCACCTCTTCCTCCAAAAGAAAATGAAACCTATTAGTAGTCACTCACTCCCATTTCACCCAATCCTAGACAACCACTAATATGCTTTCTGTCTCTATAGATTTACCTATTCCATACATTTCATACACATGGAATCATATACTGCATAGGCTTTTGTGACTAGCTCCTTTTACAGCACTCTTTCAAGGTTCATCCACACGGTAGCATATATATCAGTACTTCATTTCTTTGGATGGCTGAACAATATTCCATAGTATGGATATATCATGTTTTACTTTTCCATTCATTTGGTTATTTCCACTTTTTGGCTCTCAGAAATACTGCTGCTATGGCCGTATTTATGTGCAAGTTTTGTGTGTAAGTCTAGCAAATTTTTTTAAATTACTAGGCTATTTCCTTTTTTTTTTTTTTTTTTTACCAGTTTTTGGTTTACAGAAAAATTAAGCAGAAAGTATAGAGTCCTCATATATCCCCTCACCTCTCTACCTAACTTCCCCTGTTATTAACATCTAACACTAGGTCAATACGTTTGCTATAGTTAATGAATCCGTATTAATACATTATTATTAATTAAAGTGCACAGTTTAGAGTTCACTCATTGTTTTGTGCATTATACAGGTTTTGACAAATGTGTAACTACATGTATCCACCATTACAATATCTTACACAGTAGTTTTACTGTCCTAAAGCAACCCCCCACCACTCTGGTTCTGCACTTATTAATCACTCTCTCTTTCCCCCAACCTCTGGCAACCACTGATCTTTTTACTATCTCTATAGTTTTACCTTTCCCTGAGATTCATATAGTTGGAATCATATGAGATGTAGCCTTCGCAGATGGCTTTTTTCCCTTAGCAATATGCATTGAAACTTCTTCCATATCTTTTCATGGCCTGACAGTTTTTTCTTTGTACTGCTGAATCCTATTCCTTTGTATGGATATACCACAGTTTGTTTATCCATTCACCTACTGAAAAACATCTTAGTTGATTCCAAGCTTTGGCAATTATGAAAAAAAAGGGGCTATAAACGTCCACATGTAGATTTTTACATGGACACTACTTTTCAACTTCTTTGGGAAAATTCCAAGGAGCATTACTAGATGATATGGTGAGAGTATTGTTTAGTTTGGTAAAAAAAAAAACTGCCAAACATCTTTCAAAGTAGCTGCAACATTTTGCATTCTCACTAGCCATGAATGTGGATTCCTCATGTTCTGTATCTTTCCCAGCTTTTGTATTACTGTTTTTGGATTCTAGCCATTTGACTAGGTGTGTAGTGGTATCCCATTATTATTTGAATTTAAAATCTGTTCATGACATGTGTAGCATATTTTCATATGCTTATTGGCCATCTGCTATTTTTTAATAATCATATATATTCAGATTTTTGGGAGAAGGGGATCTCAGATGGTGGCATGGTAGGAGGACCCCATGCACATCTCATCCCTAGAGCACAACTAGATAAGTAGCAAATCATTCTGAATATCCATAAAATTGACCTGAGTACTGACAGAACAAACTGCACAACTAGAGGAAAAGGAGAGGTCACATGGAGGAAGATGGGAAGTGTGGAGATGTTGTTTGGGGGAGAAATGGATTGCAGGTACTGCAGAGAGGAAGGAGCTCTACTCGTGGAAAAATGCAAGACAGGGAAGTACAGAGGGGAAAGCACATGTAGAGCGCTTCCCCAAAACCGCTGGCTGGGAAAACAAGAGAGGCTGATTTTTATGAATTTTCACAACCAGTAGGGCTCAAAGACTGGAGTTTTAAAGGTCAACGTGCTTGGCTGGGATAGTGTCCTAAGGGTAACGCCTTACTCCTGGAAAGAAGGCAGACATACAACCCTGACGCAGACGGAGCGATTTGAGACATGACCAGGGCTTATAAGGGAGACATTGTTCACTCTTCTTGTAATGTGTCTGTGAGGGGTGGGCATTTGCAGAGGTGTCTCTCTGGGGACAAAGGAGCCTGCAGGCACATCAATCCTCCCCCCCACTCCCTCCTGTCAGCATAAACCAGCTTCCATAAACAGCACAGCATCAACACTGGCTGCTTAACCTGCTTACATGAAGTCCTGCCCTCCTGTGCCTTGCTGACACTGCTTTTCTCTGGCAAGTGGGCCTAAGGATTAGCACAGTGGGCCCCTTCAACAAAAGACCAGCAGAACCCACCCCCACACACCACAATTCCAGACCAGGGAGTTCTACAAGGTTTCAGTTCTAGTGGAAGTAGCATCAGGTCTCATTTAAGAAGCAGACCAGAGCACACCTCATTAAAACTCACCACACTCTGGCCGAGGACCAAACATTGTCTACTGCAGGCAAGGAGAACTTCTAAAGATGAATGGCCTGAAGGATACAGCCACCAAAACACAGCAACAGAGTGCACACAGCACACACCAGAGACCCTCCCTGAAGCACCAGGCCCTAGACACTATATGGCCTCTTCTTCATAAAGGCATTACTGTCTGGAACAGAAAATATAGGCAGCTTTTCTAACACAGAGAAGAAGACAGAGACTTAGACAAAATGCCAAGACAGAGGAATTCATCCCAAAAGAAAGAACAAGATAAGGTCACAGCCAGAGATCTAATCAAAGCAGATATGCATAATATGCCTCGTGGAGAATTTAAAGCAAAAATCATAAGGATACTCACTGGGTTTGAGAAAAGAATGAAGACTTTATGGAGGCCCTTACCACAGAGATAATAAAATTAAAAAACAATCAATCAGAAATAAAAAGTGCAATAATTGAGATTTGAAACTGACTGGATGTAATATCCACAAGGATGGAAGAAACAGAGGAACAAATAAGAGATATAGGAGATAAAATAATGGAAAATAATGAAACTGAACAAAAGAGAACTAGGGACGATGAGAATAGACTTAGGGAACTTAGTAACCCTATTAAACATAATAAGATTTGTATCACAGGAGTCCCAGAAGAAGAAGAAGAGAGAAAGGGGGGCAGAAAATTTATTTGAGGAGATTGTGGGCAAAAACTTCTCTAATTTGGAGAAAGAAAGAGACATCTGGATCCAGGAGACACAAAGAACTCCCATCAAAACCAACAAAAGCGGCCAAAACCAAGAGGTATTGTCATTAAATTTTCAAATATAGCAATAAAAGTAAAAATCCTAAAAGCAGCAAGACAAAAGAAGTCCCAACTTATAAGGGAAGACCCATACGGCTAGCTGCAAATATCTCAACAGAAATTTGTCAAGCCAGAAGGGAGTGACATGATATATCCAACATGCTGAACGGGAAAACTATGCAGCAAGCAATATTCTATCCAGCAAAGCTATCATTCAGAATTCAGAACAAACAAAAACTAAAGGAGTTCATGACCACTAAACCAGTCCTGCAAGAAATATTAATGGGGACTCTTTGAGTGAAGATGAAAGACCAAAAATGACAAAGACTAGAAAGGAATGGAAAAAAAGAAATCTCCAGAAACAATAACCAAGCAAGTATTAAAATGGCATTGAATGCATATCTATCAATAATTACTCTGAATGAGAATGGACTGAATGTTTCAATCGAAAGACATAGAGTGTCAGAAGGGATGAAAAAATAAGACCCATCTATATGCTGCCTACAAAAGACTCATTTTAGACCCAAAGACACCTGAAGATTGAAAGTGAGGGGATGGAGAAACATTTATCATGCAAATAGATATCAAAAGAAAGCCAGAGTAGCAATACTTAGACAAACTAGAATTTAAATCAAAGACTGTAATAAGAGATGAAGAAGGACACTATGTCATAATAAAGGGGTCTATCCAACAAGAATATCTAACAAGTGTAAATATTTATGCTTCCAATATGGAAGTACCCAAATATATAAAACAATAACACCATAAAGGAATAATTGATAATAATACAATAATGTAGGGGACCTTTACACCCCACTTACATCAATGGACAGATTAGGCAGAAAATCAATAAGGAAACAATGGCTTTGAATGACACACTGGACCAGATGGACTTAATAAATATATTCAGAACATCCTATCCTAAAGCAGCAGTATATATGTTCTTTTCAGTTGCACATGAGTCATTCTTCAGAATAGACTACATACTAGGTCACAAATCAGGCCTCAACAAGTACAAGAGGACCGAGATTATGTCATGCATATTTTCTGACCACAATGCTGTGAAACTTGAAGTTAAGTATAAGAAAAAAATGTGGGAATACCACAAATTCATGGAGTTTAACAATATGCTACTAAAGAATGAATGGGTCAACCTGAAAATCAAAGAAGAAATGAAAAAATACGTGGAAACAAATGAAAATGGAAACATGATGGTCCAAAACCTTTGAGATGCAGCAAAAGCAGTCATAAGAGGAAAATATATAGCAATACAAGCCTACCTCAAGAAACAGGAAAAATCTCAAATAAACAACCTAACCTTACACCCAAAGGGGGTAGAAAAAGAACAACAAACAAAACCTAAAGCCAGCAGAAGAAGGGAAATAATAAAGATTAGAGCAGAAATAGAGGCGCCTGGGTGGCTCAGTGTGTTAAAGCTCTGCCTTCGGCTCAGGTCATGATCTCGGGGTCCCGGGATCGAGCCCCACATTGGGCTCTCTGCTCAGCAGGGAGCCTGCTTCCCCCTCTCTCTCTGCCTACCTCTCTGCCTACTTGTGATCTCTCTCTGTGTCAAATAAATGAATAAAATCTTAAAAAAAAAAAAAAAGATTAGAGCAGAAATAAATGATACATAAACTAAAAAAGCAATAGAACAAATCAATGAAACCAAGATCTGGTTCTTTGAAAAAACTAATAAAATTGATAGATTCCTAGCCAGACTTTTCAAAAAGAAAAAGGAAAGAACCCAAATAAATAAAATCAGAAATGAGAGATGAGAGATCACAACCAACACAACAGAGATACAAATTATAAGAGAATGTTATGAAAAATTATATACCAACAAATTGGACAACCTGGAAGAAATGGACAAATTCCTAGAAACATGTAAACTACCAAAACTGAAACAGAAAGAAATAGAAAACTTGAACATATCTATAACCAGCAAAGAAATTGATTCAGTAATCAAAAATCTCCAAACAAACAAAAGTCCAGGGCCAGATGGCTTCATAGGGAAATTCAACCAAACATTTAAAGAAGAGTTAATACCTAGTCTTCTCAAACTATTCCAAGAAAATAGAAATGGAAGGAGTACTTCCAAATTCATTCTATGAGGCCAGCATTACCCTGATAACAAAACCAGACAAAGCACTAAAAAAGAGAACTACATGGGACACCTGGCTGACTCAGTAGGTTGGGCATCTGTCCTGGGATTGAGCCCCTGCTCTGCAGGGAGCCTGCTTCTCCCTCTCACTCTGCCTTCTGCTCCCCCTGCTTGTGCTCATGTTCTTTCTCTATCAAATAAATAAATAAAATCTATAAAATAATATAAAATAAAAATAGAGAACTACAACACCAATAACCCTGATGAACATGGATTAAAAAATTCTCAATATAATACTAGCAAATTGAATCCAACAATACATTAGAAGAATCATTTACCACAATAAAATGGTATTTATTCCTGGACTGCAAAGGTGGCTCAAAATTTGCAAATCAATCAATGTGATATATCACATTAATAAAAGGATAAGAACCATATGATCCTTTCAACAGATGCAGAAAAAGCATTTGACAAAATATAACATCATTCATGATAAAAATCCCTCAACAAAATAGGGTTAGAGGGAACATACCTCAACATAATAAAGGCTATGTAAGAAAAACTCACAGCTAATATCATCCTTAATGGAGAAAAACTGAGTGCTTTTCCTCTAAGGTTAGGAACAAGACAGGAAGTCCACTCTCACCACTATTATTTAACATAGTAATGGAAGTCCCTATCCACAGCAATCAGTCAACAAACAGAAAAAATGTATCTAAATTGGCAAGGATGAAGTCAAACTTTCACTATTTGCAGATGACATAATACTCTATATGGAAAACCCAAAAGACTCCACCAAAAAATTACTAGAACTGATACATGAATTCAGTAAAGTCTTAGGACACAAAATCAATGTACAGAAATCTGTTGCATTTCTATACATCAAAAATAAAGCAGCAAAAAGAGAAAACAAGGAATTAATCCCATTTATAATTGCACCAAAAACCATAAGATATTTAGGAATAAACCTAAACAAAGAAGTAAAAGATCTGTATTCTGAAAACTATAAAACAATGATAAAAGAAACTGAAGATGACACAAAGAAGTAGAAGAACATTCCATGCTCATGGACTGGAAGAACAAACATTGTTAAAATGTCTATATTACCCAAAACAATCTATATACTTAATGCAATCTTTATCAAAATACCAAGAGCAGTTTTCACAGAGCTAGAACAATCCTAAAATTTGTATGGAGCCACAAAAGACTAGCCAAAGCAATCTTTTTTTTTTTTTTTTTGTTAAATATTATTTATTTATTTATTTATTTGACAGAGGGAGAGAGAGAGAGATCACAAGTAGGTAGAGAGGCAGGCAGAGGGAGAGGGGGAAGCAGGCTCCCTGCTGAGCAGAGAGCCCGATGCGGGGCTCGATCCCAGGACCCTGAGATCATGACCTGAGCTGAAGGCAGAGGCTTAACCCACTGAGCCACCCAGGCGC
>CM052892.1:62626392-62642467 GCA_028534135.1 Potos flavus
CATTTGGGTGCACGTGCCCCTTTGGATCACTACATTTGTATCTTTAGGGTAAATACCCAGTAGTGCAATTGTTGGGTCGTAGGGTAGCTCTATTTTCAACTTTTTGAAGAACCTCCATACTGTTTTCCAGAGTGGCTGCACCGGCTTGCATTCCCACCAACAGTGTAGGAGGGTTCCCCTTTCTCCACATCTTTGCCAACATCTGTCATTTCCTGACTGGTTAATTTTAGCCATTCTGACTGGTGTGAGGTGGTATCTCACTGTGGTTTTGATTTGTAGTTCCCTGATGCCAAGTGATGTTGAGCACTTTTTCAGGTGTCTGTTGGCCATTTGGATATCCTCTTTGGAGAAATGTCTGTTCATGTCTTCTGCCCATTTCTTGATTGGATCCTTTATTCTTTGGGTGTTGAGTTGGATAAGTTCTTTATACATTTTGGATACTAGCCCTTTATCTGATATGTCATTTGCAAATATCTTCTCCCATTCTGTTGGATGTTTTTTGGTTTTGTTGACGGTTTCCTTTGCTGTGCACAAGCTTTTGATCTTGATGAAGTTCTAATAGTTCATTTCTGCCCTCGTTTCCCTTGCCTTTGGTGATGTTTCTAGGAAGAAGTTGCTGCAGTTGAGGTCGAAGAGGTTGCTGCCTGTGTTCTCCTCAAGGATTTGGATGGATTCTTGTCTCACACTGAGGTCTTTCATTCATTTTGAGTCTATTTTTGTGTGTGGTGTAAGGGAACGGTCCAGTTTCATTCTTCTGCATGTGGCTGTCCAATTTTCCCGACACCATTTGTTGAAGAGACTGTCTTTTTTCCACTGGACATTCTTTCCTGCTTTGTCGAAGATTAGTTGGCCAGAGTTGAGAGTCCATTCCTTGGCTCTCTGTTCTGTTCGATTGATCTATGTATCTGTTTTTCTGCCAGTACCATACTGTCTTGATGATGACAGCTTTGTAATAGAGCTTGAAGTCGAATTGGGATGCCGCCAACACTAGTTTTCTTTTTCAACATTCCTCTGGCTATTCGGGGTCTTTTCTGGTTCCATATAAAGTTTAGGATTATTTGTCCATTTCTTTGAAAAAAAGTTGATGGTATTTTGATAGGGATTGCATTAAATGTGTAGATCACTTTAGGTAGCATTGACATTTTCACAATATTTGTTCTTCAATCTGCTCAGGTTCGCTCTCGGGAGCTTTTGTTCCCTGAACGCTTTCAGTACTGCTTTGGATGACAAGAATGAAAATGGCGGCCTCCCAATCTCCGGCCCCGGAGGAGCTGAGAATTCAGAGCCCCACTCCTCAGCGCGCCCTCAGAGAAAAGCAGTCAATCCCTCCCGTCTCCCTGGTCTCCGGCCGCACTCCGAGCTCAGCCAGCCTGTGACCGAGTGTTTCTATCTCTGGTGCACAGCCCCGTTTGGAGTCTCCAAACCCAGGAGATTCCTGCAGCGCGCTCCCGCGCTGCTCCTCCCGGAGGACGAAGGTGAGTCTCCCTGGGTCTGCTACTTGTGGGGTCCCTGCTCGGAGAGCAGTGGCCCAACTGTGCCTCGGATCGCGATTTAAGGGTCACCCCGAGCTGAGAGCTCACCCCTCGGCTCCATCTGTGTAGCCGGCTTCCTCCCTCCGATACGTGGAAGCTCTGCCACACTCAGGCACCCCTGGTCTTTTTGTGACCCCGCGGGTCCTGAGACCACACTGTCCCCTCAAGGTCTCCACCCCCTGCTTAGCCTCCGGAGCCCTGCCGTCAGTGGCGCAGACTTCTAAGAATCCCCATTCTGTGCTCTGCTGCTTTACCGCTTGCCGGGAGCCAGCCCCTCCCCCCGCGGTCTCTCTTCCCCTCTATCACCTCAGATTCACTTCTCCGCACTTCCTACCTTCCAGAAAGTGGTCGCTTTTCTGATCTTAGAATTGCTGCTCTTCTTCTCTTCGATCTCTTGTTGAGTTTGTAGGTGTTCAGAATGGTTTGATAACTATCTAGCTGAACTCCTGGGACCTGATAATATATCTCAGTCTCCTACTCCTCCGCCATCTTGCTCCTACTCTCCCAAGGCTGTAAGTTTTGAATCAGCAAATACCCCAGGAGGAAGAGCTATGCAAAATAGCAAGCTCCTGCCTGGGTTTCCCTTCTCTCCAGAATTTGGCCCATACATCTTTTGCTTTTTTCTAACATTCTGATGCCTGTAAACAGATGTTCTCTTACTTGATCCAGCTTTGCTAAATATTCTCAGCTCTTACCTGATCTTATTTTATTATTGAATTATCACCTCAATTTTTCCTGGGAACAAAATTTAGAGTTTTAGGTTTAAAGTGTTTTGTTTTGTTTTGTTTTGTTTTTTGTTTTTTTACTTTGCTGTATTAATTCAATTTCTCTAGGAACCTGTTTACCTGATTGTTCTATCTAGTCCCTGTGTTATCTGTAGGAAGCAGGTAATGTGTTATCAGGGAGGCTAAGTATATTGGGGAAAAATTACTGGTGAGCCAGTAGTTCTTTTTATTTTTGTTCTCCTGGTTTACTCTGGTAGTCTAAGTTGGCCTTTTTTGAGTTGACTCAATTGCCCAAATAAGAAATCCATGTGACAAACACCTGACTTTACTCCAATAAATGTCTGCATATCGGAAGGAACTAGACGATGAACACCATGACAACTTTCTCTGTGTGATGCTTTTGCAGCATTTCCCAAGACCCTTTATTTATTTATTTATTTTTTAAAAGATTTTATTTATCTATGTGACAGAGAGAGAGAGACCACAAGCAGGCAGAGAGGCAGGCAGAGAGAGAGGGAGAAGCGGGCTCTCGGCTCAGCGAGAGCCCGATGTGGGGCTCGATCCCAGGACCCTGAGATCATGACCTGAGCCGAAGGCAGAGGCTTTAACCCATTGAGCCACCCAGGCGCCCCACCCAGGACCCTTTAATTTGCCTTCTGTCAACACTGCTCAGATTGTAGAGGTTTTCTAAGATTCTGTAGGGCAAGCCTCTCCACTTGCATACCAGATGAGCTCTTCTCTCTCTGAGCTCATTTGTGGGCTGATGGCCCGTTTCTTCTTTTTCCCCTTCCAATCATAATTGTTCGTAAATTCCACAGAGCCCTCAAAGTAGTTTCTCCCTCTCTCCTTTTTCCCTTTTTATCAACACTGTTAAATATTAATAATACATTTGCATATTCCTTTCTTAATTACAATGGAAAACTGGAGGAACAAATCATTAAGTATGAGCCCCATTGACCTATGACTCACATAACACCTCTCCCTTGGGCCTAAGCTTGTGATATCCATCTGGTTTTCTTATATCTTCTCTGTTTCTAAATTCATTATGATTTAGCTAATTCCTGAATTGTGTGACAATAATGAGAGTAGCCATTATCACTATGGAAGTACAGCTTTGACCTAGGACCCAGAAACAAGGACTAGAAAACCTATTTACCAATGAATTCTATTTGTGCTTTATATTTGACAAGTGCTGGGGGTGAAGGAGAAGTGGGGGAAAAGCAGCTTCATTTAATTTATTATCACAGATCCTTGCACTGAAAAAAGGAAATGGTATCGTTTCTGGTTCAAGTCATTATAATCTGCTTTTGTAAACAATAATACCACATATGGAAAGCAAACACTTATCGATGGGAACAGTGGGTAATTAATTACCAGATCAGGGGGCACAGATTGCACTTGCTATAGGAGTTTATTAAAGAAGAATTCAAAAAAAGCACTGATTTCTGAGAAATCGATAGGATCTGAGATGAGTCTTAAACAGCTATGTAGGACGTAGAACAAAAGGCCTTCAAGACAGGGACCAAGTGGTGTCAGGAATGAGCACAGGTGGTTTATGGAGCAAGGAGCCAAGCTGGCTGGCCAGGGCAGTGCTGTGTGTTGGGGAATCATGGCAGCAAGACTGGCAGAGGTTGGTTACATGAGAGAGAATTAGACTGGAGAGGAAGTAAGTAAAAAGACAAAGACCATGGAAAGTCCCTGAAGGTATAGGTCAATATAATAATATTTAGAAATCAGTGGTGCCTTGATACTGTATGTTCAGTTTTAAATAATTAGGGGGACATGATAAAAGAAACAAACTACTGATGTACTTGATATGTGCCAAGATACCAGACACAAGAGAATACATGCTGTGTATTTCCATGTATATGGTGTATGGTGAGAGAGGTGAGTATAGGGGTTACTTCTGAGGAAGAGAGAGTGGGAAGAGGTGACAGAGGACATTTTAGGGTGCTATCCATACCTTGATCTGGTGTCAAATACATGGGTGTATAAAGATCTAAAAATTAATTTATGATCAGTGCAATTGGTGTTGTTTCTATTTATATCTTTAAAAATCCATTAGGATAATGAGGCTGTCAGTTGAATGAAGAAAACTTTGGTCAAGGAATAGCCAAGGTATTAATGCAGTAATAACTTACAAGTGCTCACCGTGGAGTAGAATGTCACAATTGGAAATTAGGGGCAATACGGGTAAGAAAAAGATCAACTTTGGATGGTTGGATGAATTGGATAAATTAGATGACTCTACTTTAAGAACTTTGGCAGTGTTTGGACACCTTTGAACAAAGAAAGGAAATACAAATTGATTTGCATATGCTATGTGTCAATTCCTGAGCTATGTTTTTACACATGTCACTTTAAACTTAATACTGTATCTTATAACTATAAGACGGTGAACATGAGAGGTAGCTAGTTTTTACACTAGAGATTAAGACAACAGTTAGCTCATATTCACAAGAAGTTTGAAGTCAGAGGAAAGGAATCAAGAGGAAATGAGTGCTCAGTGCCTAGAGCCATGAAACATGCTTCAGAGATCTCAGTATCCACATGAGAGATGAAGCTACCAGAATTCTTGAGCTTCTTAAGGGGCACAATGGGTCAAAGAAAGGCTGAAGGCTAAAACCCAATTCCTGCAAAGTGACAAATGTTAGGGAATTAAATAGTGAAGTATTATGAGGGAAGAAATTATATGGCCGTCCCAACAGGGAAATACCCTATGTTCTTGTGTCAGCATTTCTCAAAGTGGCCTTCCACAAAATATAGTTCCGTTAGTCAACTGGAGGTTTGCTCCGAAAAAAAGGCTTCATTTGTCAAGTAAATTTGAGTAAGACTGAATTAAAGAAAGTCAAATCAATCCTTTCGTTCAAAACTTCTCAGGGTCTGTACTGTAAGTTGAATCTCAGAAGGAGATGTGTGGTATGTAGCTTTTCCCAAATGCTTTTGCCTCAGAACTACATTCGTATCATTTCAAACCAGGGTTCTGCAGGACCGAGATTGTGAAATACTTCTCTCACCATGTAAAATCACATGCCCTTCTCCAAATCCATTCCTCACTCTGCCTTTGCTCGCCCTGTCCCTGGCACATGGAAGGCCCCACCTAAGCTCCACTTGCTAAAACCCTACTCATCTTCTAAGATTCAAGAGATAAGGAAAGGCCTGCATTACTAAAGAGGCAGAGAAAGAAACTCATTGATTTACATTCCCTGTCTAAGAAAAAGGAAAATCCTAAAATGATATCACAGTGACCTTAATTACATGTGAAGGTATTGTGATACTTTGGGGACTGTAAAAAGTCAATGTGCTGCAATGTATGTGGATATGAATGTTTGATCTCTGACAGGACCAGTTTAATTATTAAACAAGTCATTGTGTTTGGCTTAGCTCCCATAACCAGGGAATATTAAAGTTGGAATGGTCCCAGATATTAGCCAGTTTATTCACCTCATATCCCAGGTGAGGAAACTGAGACCTTCATAGATTGGGTAGTTTATATTGACAAAAGATAAGGAAATAAGATACTAGTAGATCTATCTTTTAGATTAAGAATTCTGAGATTTTGTAGGATACCAGGAAAATAGTTCCACCGATAGTGAGAAAGTATGTTCCTTATTCATCCTTTGCTTTTGTAGTAACTAAGAGAGGTAGTAGTCAGGAGTTATTTCAAGGGGAAACACTCCTTTAGAAACTCCCAATTTAGAAATGAAACAAGATGGGATCAGGAAGGAGATAAACCATAAGAGACTCCTAAACTCACAAAACAAACTGAGGGTTGCTGGGAGGTAGTGGGGGTAGGGATAGGGTGGCTGGGTTATGGACATTGGGGAGGGTATGTGCTATGGTAAGTGCTGTGAAATGTATAAGCCTGATGATTCACAGACATGTACCCCTGGGGCAAATAATACATTATATATTAATAAAAAAAAAGAAACTCCCAATTTATATACAAAGAGAAATCCATCATTCATGTTATTTAAATAACTTAACTTTAAATAACCTAAGTTAGTTGAATAGTTTGTCAGCTACATGGGGAAATGATGAGGCTGTTTCTATAGGATTAACATGTCGGTTTGTTCCAAGGGCTCCCTCTCATGGCATACTCAAGTGAGTTAATGGCTACTTTGCACCCAAATCAACTTGGAGTTCAGTATAAAGTTGGACTAAATCTCTACCTATGGCATCTCTATTCTTTGGTGACCTTGGGCAGAATTATTTCTCATTCATTTTGACAAATTCAAGTATTAAAAAGAACTAAGTTTTTGCAAGTGTTTTTGCCTGGATGTGGAGGTAAGAAGGATCAGTGAGTTAGAGTACTTCTAGATTTAAGCATAGTCAAACTGAGGGGAAAAAAAAAAAGGCTTATGCCTATAGTAAAAGAAAACTAACTAAAATTATCTTTAAAAAAAATCCCAACTACCTTTCAAATGTTCTGAAATGATCATGAAGTAAATGGGTATGCCAGGAAGCGAAGAAGACAACCAAGAATATTTTCTAAGAACTTGTGGATACCAGCGAATGAAGGGGGCAAGGAAAGTGGAGGCCACAGGGGTACTAAAGATGGTTTTTCTTGGCCATAATTGTGGAATCAGAAAGAGAATAAATCAAGAATGACAGATGTGATGGGAAAGAGAAAGCAAGAATAGAAAAGCCAGAGGGAAAGTAGAAAAATGAGACAAGGTAGGAGAAGAAAGTAAGAAGGGGGTAGGGGAAGGCAGATGACACTCAAAAATTACCGTGACACACATTTAAGATGTGCCAACAATGGCCATGATGATCACCCTCAAATAGTTTGCAGTATGTTTCAAAGACATGTATAAATAGAAAATTTCATTAAAATAAGTGCCAAGATAAAGGTATTCACAGAATAGTATGGGAGAATAAAGAGTGGGCATTCAGATTAAATCTTGCCTGTAGAATCAAGAAAGTCTTCCTAGAGGAGATCTTTAAAGCAGATGATTGGGGGGGGGTGTTAGAGAAAGAAGCAATAAAAGATAGGAAGAGACAGAGAGAGAGGTTAAGGAGGTAAAAAAGAAAAAAAAGGAGTTTAAAGAAGAAAACTGGGGCTCACAGAGAAAATATCACAAGATTGCCTTGAGTTTACTGAATGTGTAATATTCATCTTTTGAGCATTGCAATATTTGTGGATAAAGATATTTTTATTTTATTATATATATGCATATATTTTCATTATATTTTTATTATAATATGCCAGTATTTCACATGTATTATTAGATATTTTAATATTCTATATATCGGATGAGTACATTGATCTACAGAAAGGTTGAATAACTGCTGGGCAAGGGGCAGGAAAGGAATTTGAACGAATCCATTCGGATGTGTAAATCCATATCTTATTTAGTAAGCTCTAGAGAAAAAAACAAACCCAGAACTAAAGAAAGAGTTTGACCATTAAAAAGAGAGAAGAAAGAGAAGAAAAATAAAAATAAAGGAAAGCAGAGCTACACACTTAAGACAGGATCATTCCTGCTAGCTGGAGATCATGCCCCAACATCAGAGTGACAGCAGCATCGCAGGATTCTCAATCCCATCTTCGCAGTACACAGCACACCCGGCCAAAGACAGCCAGCTCCTGGAGGACAATGTTCTTGTGACTGATCCCTGCTTCCTTCCGAATCTCTTTACTCTTCTCCCAAAGTAGAACTATGGGAAAAAAATAAGAATTAATCAGCTGGGAATTGATTTTTTGTTATCCAAGGATCTTATCATCCCACAGAGGTGTCAATTTGATTGATTACACACTTTTAAGACCATCCTAAAGGACAGAGAACAAGTTGCTGTTTCTATTATTAAATGCTTACCACAGTCATTGCACATCCACTCACTTAATTCTTATAATATTATACGCATTGGTGCTAACTTCCTGACTTTAGAGGTGAGGAAGCTAAGGCTTTAGACAAGTTTCACCACTTGCTCAAGTTTTACCACAGGGCTGATAAGTAATAGAGCAGCTCTAAATACCCAGAACCACATGATATTCAGTTGTTCAATACTTTGGGGTTTCCAGGAGCTTTTGAAAGCCCAGTGAGATATAGTACATGGGTCAAGCTTTCAGGGAGCTACAACTCCAAGCGTGAACTACAGTTATTTTGAGGTATTTCAAGTAAGAGAGGTTTGTAGGGTCAAAGAGTTTTGGAACAACCTGGAATAATTGTAGAAATTTTGCAAGAGTTACATCTTGACCTCTAGTTTAGAGGAAAGACCAACAACTGTTTTGCCAAATGAAACAAAGTCACCTCAGGTAACTTCCAAAAAAACCATAAATCATTAGAGAGTCATTCTCATTGTTCGGGAACAAAAGGTCTTCTCTGGCCATTCATCCAAATTTCTAACGTACCTTCCAAACATATGCATCTAGGATTTCTGAAATTAAAGCTCTAAATCATTACTGACAATTCCTGTGGCTATTGTCCTTTGCCCTCAGGAACTACTACCAAAAGTTCTGGGAGTCACTCATTGTCTTATTATTTACTATGTAGATTCCTGATCTCCAGGTTTCAGAGATTTCATGGATTTTCCAAACATGACATCATATGCAATGAGAAAAAGAAGTATGATTTGATCCTTTCTACAACATTAAACCACAAAAACCGAGGCTAGTAATGTAAAAACTCAATAAACACTGTAATTGTCCTGCCATTCAAAGTTTTTCCAAATTATTGCAAATGGATACTTGAAGATTAAAAATATTATCTTATAGGTTTTTAGATCTGTGGAGCAGGATGTATGGTTAGTTAAAATCATTAATTAAAAGTCCAATGTTCTTTTTTTAGAAATTAAAAAACAGTGTGAAGGGTGGTGGTGCTGTTTGCCTAATTCTCTTGATTCCTGGGCCTCTTCCTGTTAAATGTAAGGGGATTTATATTACTGTTCAGTCAAGAAACTCTCTGTAGGATATTGGCTTTTTTGCTTCTATGAAGGAAAGATAATGTTCATACATGGCAGCAATAAGGAGGTATTCCGAGGACTTGAAAAGGAGAGGTACTTAAGAGTTAAACTATGGAATCAATACATTTTTAAAAATGGAGTAGAGATGGTGCCTGGGTGGCTCAGTTGGTTAAGCATCTGCCTTTGGCTCAGGTCATGATCTCAGGGTCGAGGGATCAAGTCCCACATTGGGCTCCCTGCTCAGCAGGGAGTCTGCTTCTTCCTCTGCCCCTCACCCTGCTTATTTTCTCTTTCTCACAAAAATAAAAAAATAAAATCTTTAAAAGAAAGAAAGAAAGAAAGAAAATTAAAAAATGGAGTAGAGAAAGACATAGTTACCTAAATGTGAAAGAATGACTCTCAGCGCTGTATATTTTGACTGTAATCTGATTAACCAGTGAAGGTATTTTAGCAATATATATGAAGAAAGAAGATGGCACTAGAAAATCAAGAGTTAGTCACTTATAAAAATGTAGAAAGAGTAGTGTACCCAGAGGTAAAAGTTGGCAGTGCATATCAAAGCACTGGCCAGGTGAGAGCCAAATTAGTCTGTGGATACAAATTTTCTCCTGTCTCTAGCCACGTCATTTTGGCTATCATTGCATAAAAGATGAGTATTGACAATCCTGAAAACTACAGGCTTTGGGAACTGTATTAAAAGTGTAAGATTATTCTGTGATTATCTGGTTTAATAAGGACAATCGACCTAGACCACATCTCTGTTGAGTAGATTTCTGCTATTAATCATCCTGACACGAGATTAATCCTAGAATAGAGAATTAAGACTTGCAGAATTAGGCCTGAGGTTATGACTGGGGACACCGTTTGTTCCCCCCTGGAGCTAGGAAGGAATTTGGCTTGAACCTCAAGATTTTGAAGGTTCTACAGCAGACCCAGTATTGAGTGGTAAACTGTCCCTTGACGAACACTGATAGGCTGGGATCCAGGCCAATAATTGGTCTTATAAGAGGCCCCAGGGTGATCTGAAGTTATGCGATAGTTTGAAATCTCTTCCATTATCCCTAAGCTTCAGTAAAGCCACATTCAAATGGACTAATCTGGTCTCAATCGCACTGAGGTGGAGCAATAAAAAAGCCTATACCCCAGGCGTGAAGCCAAGCAGGGCAAAGGATCCCCTCCCTAGTGGCCATGATCTGAGGTTATGTCACTGGAGAGAGGTAGCCAACCCCAGTGAAGTGATCTTACCAGTTTTTTCTACTACCTCCGGCTGTGGCATCATGGCAGCTGGGTGAAAAGAAGTCAGTAGAATTGTTCCTGGGCACACGTAAGGAGGACTGTCATGGAACTAATAAGGGGGGACTGTAGAGATAGGTTCATTTCTGTGATTGGGAGGTAGGGTGGAGGAGTCATAGATTTATAAAAGGGAAGTGAAATTTACTTTGAATCACAGACGACTCTCTTGCTCACATAAGACATCCTCGAGCCACAAAACCTCTTCTAGGTTTATTTCCTGGCCTAGAATGGTTATCACTTCCTTTTCACATGGCTTGCTGCTTTATATCTTTCTTGCCCTGACTGGATGCAATCTCCTCATTGAAAATTTTACTAAACTCATTAGCAGATGCCCAAATGGATATTATTTTCCATCTTACCATCCAGTTTATTTTACCTTAATCCTTTGAAAAGTCATATTTTTGTTGTTGATGTTGCTTCTACTTCGTGTTCTGAAAGATGATATCCACTTGACTTTTTATAGGCTACTCTGGAGACCATCACAGAGCCTGGCACCTAATATCCATATGCAAAAAAATATTCATTGAGTGAATGAATGGCTAGGTTACAGTTTATATTAGCATGTTGTCATTAAGCATCATATTTGCTCTTTTCTGATTTCATGTTCTTGTTTTTGTGAATCTTGTTGAGGTATAATATACATACAGAAAAGCTCACGAATCTTGATTACTTTTGACCTCCAGATTAAGCCATACTATATGGAGAGGAAGTATAGTTTAAAGAGATATGGAATGTTATAATTTCTTTTTTAAAAATTTATCATTATCATTATCATAACTTGACATTCTGTTTTCATGCATTATTCGTGTTTGGTAGTTTAACGTGAGTCTTTCCCTGAGAATAGAAATTATAGTCAGCCTCCTAAAAATTTATTGTTTCCAAGTCCCAGATCTGAAGCAAAGACCCTGGGCTTTGGTAAATTCATCCCAATGACAGAATCCAGCCTCAGATGTGAGAAAGCCTTCTCTGGTTCATATGCTTCTATACAACTCATCTTGCATTGACTGCTTATTTTCACCTTCTATAGAAAAGACCAAGTATTAATCACAAGTAACATGGGACAGCTGAGTAATAAGTAAAAATTTCATCCTTATTAAATACATTACATACACAATTAATAGAAATGTGTAATCAGTAGGGTGGCAATCTCTCTTGCATCTGAAAACTATCTTAAAAAAATGTTTGAGATAGGGGCACCTGAGTGGCTTAGTGGGTTGACCCTCTGCCTTCAGCTCAGGTCATGATCTCTGGGTCCTGGGATTGAGCCCCGCATCAGGCTCTCTGCTCAGCGGGGGGCCTGCTTCCCCCTCTCTCTCTGCCTGCCTCTCTGGTTACTTGTGATCTCTTTCTCTGTCAAATAAATAAATTAAATCTTAAAAAAAAAAATGTTTGAGATTGAGTGGCGCCTGGGTGGCTCCAGTTGTTAAAGCGTCTGCCTTCGGCTCAGGTCATGGTCCCAGGGTCCTGGGATCAAGCCCCGCATCAGGCTCTCTGCTCTGCGGGAAGCCTGTTTCTTCCTCTCCCTCTCCCCCTGCTTGTATTCCCTTTCTTGTTGTCTCTCTCTGTCAAATAAAATCTTAAAAAAAAAAAAAAAAAGTTTGAGATTGTGATTCCTGGGTGGCTCAGTTGGTTAAGCACCTGCCTTCAGCTCAGGTCATGATCCTGGGTCATGATCAGGTCATGATCAGGTCCTGGGATTGAGCCCCACCTCTGACTCCCTGCTCAGTGGAGAGCTTGCTTCTCCCTCTCCCTCTGCTGCTCCCGCTGCTTGTGCATGTGTGCATGCACTCTCTCTCTCTCAAATAAATAAAATCTTCAAAAAAAAATTCGAGATCATAAATCAGATATCACCATTCAATATGATGGCATACACATAAATGATCACAAAGTACTGTCAACCTCCACCACCTTCTTTACCCTCTAGTTCTTATAATAATTACTGAGAAGAATTTTGACATCTTTAATTAAAGGGAAGGTCCCTTCATTATGGAAACTATAAGGATAATATCCATAAGCCTGCTTTTCAAATTTTTGGTTGTTTTTTATTCTCATTTCTTTATCCATAGAGATTAGAATTGATGCATCTGTAGCCATCAACTACACAGGGTAGAAATAAAAACTAAAAGCTGAGAAAATGCAGCATTTCTCACACTGCAATGAGCGAGTTAGTATTTCCAAACCTTACGATGTTATACATCATAAGAGACACCTAAAGTCAGTTGAAGTCAAACCACTGTCTTTCATCCATAGATAATTAAAATGACCCCATGTTTCAAGACATAAGTCAAGGATTTTCAGGAGTACAGTAATCTTTAATGGCTAACCTTCAGGAAATTTTCTTTGCAACCTGGGAAAGGTACTGAAAAGAAGCTTATGGACCAAGAAGAGAATTTAATGGGCTCTTAACCCCTTTCAATTGAGGTACAAGATGTGGGATTAGGAAATGGAGCAACTATGTAAGTCTTTCCATTCTATTTTTCACTCGGCTCAGAAAGAGTCCAGCTAGCAAAGCACAGTCACTTGAAATTGTACGTGCATCCTCATTCCTTTGAGTACTGAACTTTCACATTTATGAGAGTCTTATAGAGATATCTCTAGAAACTAAAATCTCATCTTCCTACCTGTAAACTGGTGTATTACAATAATATCAAAAAGAGTGATTTTAATGTTATAACAAAATGAGAATACTACATTGAAATAAGTGAACATTTCTGCTGTGCTGAGAGTACTATAAAATTAAAATGCCAACTTTAAATTGTAAAAGGGTTAATTTCCTGACCTTGACTATGTTTAATTGTTACTAATGTGTGTTATACTAATTAAACATACCTCCTCAATAATTATATGAAGAAGCTGCAAAGCTTTTAAGACTCCTGCTAATCCAGCACCCTCTGGTTGCTTGTTTCTAATTTGTTCATTTTAACATACCAATTATGCGAATTAGAGCAAATAAACATGTGAAAAATCTCTCTTCTGAGACTCTGACCTCAAAATGTTTTGAATCAGATGGAACAATCCCTGTTCTAGCTTAATTATTCAGTTTCTAGAGTAGATTAAAGGATTAAAAGGCTAATTTATTTGTGAATAAGCAGATATAGCTTGAGGTTTCGAAATTTTTATTGTGAATTCTCAAGCACGAAGCATTGTTGTCCTGCTCAATCCAAAAAGGACTAAAAACAAGTAAATGCACAATGAATTACTATACCAATTTTTAATGAAAGCTCAATAGAGAAAAAAGAGTGAGTCTGTTTTGCATGTACTGTCTATTTATGGCAAGCATTGACGACCCCCATAAATATCATAGTATAGATGGGGGAAACATACTATGTTACATTGTATCTTTTTAGACTAAAGGATTTGTAACACATAGTCCTTTTATTTTCTGTTGATAGTATCTGTTGTATATATCTCTCTTTAGATCTAACCCTTTTTTCCAGGGCTGTATTTCCCACTGGGGAGATGAGGATGGATTTCTTTTCATGTTTGTAAAGTAGAATACAATCAGAATTGCTAGGTCTCCACCCTTTTCGGTTCACCTAGCAGATAATGATCGTCATCTCAGTGGATTTAATGGTGCACCCTCCTGCCCAGAGCCCCTAAATGGAAAGGGAGGCATGTTTTTTTCTCCCGTGGACTGATGCACAGTGGAGAAATGAAAGCTTCCCACGTAGTAAAACTTCCCTTAGCCCAATAACTGAATCAATATTTACAGGAAGCTGATTCAATACTTTTTATTGTGTTTTTTCCCTTTCTGATTATAAAAATATAGTATATAACAATGGCAGAATTGGAAACTCCAAAAAGTAATAGTCACATAACTCCACCATCCTAAGGATCCACCATACATATTTTAATATTGCTTCTACTCCCTCTAGCTTCTTTTTATTTTTTTTAACATGTGTAAGATCATAATGTATGTATTTTGGCACCTAGCTAGTATGCTCCCTTAATACTATAACAGCGTTCTCTGATGCAATGAATAACGGATGAATAACATAACAACATTTATGATTTTAGGGCTCTCCAACAGCACGCTAAATAATGATAATGTGTAAATTTTTGTGAATTCCTCTAATGTTGTGCAGTGAGATTGTTTCCGGTTTCTTATGGTTATACATAATGTTGTGGACACTGCTATATATAAATTTTTGCTAGCAAACAATGTATTCTGATATTTTTGAGTGGGGAATGTCTTTATATGTTTAGTCTAGTACTGGCCATATGGTAAGTTTTCAGTATCTGTTTCAGGGATCATTTTGCTGGACGTAGACACATATTACTGAATAACAAGTACCATCAGAGGTTGATAGAACCTCTATGGAAAATACTAGTTACAGTCCCCATGGTTTTCTTCTTGGGGGCAGCGGTTATTTCAGAACTTGGTTGTTGGAGTTCCTAAATCTCTCTCCTCAGTCATAAATGCCTATTTATGTCCTTAGTTCTTGTAAATCACCCCTACTGAATTCCAAAATGTGTATTGAGCTCCTCAGAATATATCTTTTCCTCTTCTTCTCCTGTATCTTCTAGTAATATATATTATGTTCCATAACACTTAAAAAAATCATTTCCTCCTCAAGGATTGCTAGAGTGAAGCATATATCTCTACAGTAGTAAATAATTTAATAATAGAAATAGTTGAGGTAAGCTGAAGAGTGGCCTCCAAATATATCTGTATTCTGTCCTAATCCCAGGAACCTGGGAATACAACTTTATTTGACAAAAGAAACTTTGAAGATCTGATTGGACTAAGGATCTTCAGATTGGAAGATAAACCTGGATTATTCCCAGGACTGGATAATCCAGAATGACATAATCATCCTCACATCATCCTAATAGGAGGGTCAGTGAGTCAGAGAAAGTGATGTGGTGATGGAAGCAGAGACAGAGTGGTGTTCTTGAGAGAGAGAAGAATGTAAATAGCACAAGCTAAGGTATACAGGTGGAATTAGAACCCTACTGATACCTTAGCTTTAGCCAATGAAACCAGTTCTGGACTTTTGACTTCCACTTTCAGAGAATATATTTGGTGTTATTTTAAGTCACCAAGTTTGTAGCAATTTAAGCAGCAACAGGAAAGTAATACAGTCGTTATCTATGTTCATGGCAGAAAATCTGGTAAAGAAAGGAATAGAAATAGGGGCGCCTGGCTGGCTCAGTCGTTGGGCATCTGCCTTCGGCTCGAGTCATGATCCCAGGGTCCTGGGATCAAGCCCTGCATTGGGCTCCCTGCTCGGTGGGGAGCCTGCTTCTCCCTCTCCCTCTTCCCCTGCTTGTGTTCCCTCTCTCACTGCCTCTCTCTCTGTCAAATAAATAAATAAAATCTTAAAAAAAAAAAAAAAGGAATAGAAATAAACCATAAGCAAATCATAGTTAACATGTTGGTGTATTTTCTTCTAAATATATCCACATCAACATGTAGATCCAGCTGCATACACACAAACACAAAATGCACAAACGTACATATATGCAAAGAATCTCATATTCCAGGGACAACTGGTTGGCTCAATCAGTAGAGCATGAACTCTTGATTTCAGAATTGTAAGTTCAAACCCCACACTGGGTGTAGAGATTACTTAAAAATAAAATCTTTAGAAGAAAAGAGAATCATGTATTTTATCA
>CM052892.1:62642967-62714621 GCA_028534135.1 Potos flavus
TCATCTTGTATTGTACTTTCTTCATGTAATAAAGTAACTTAATGATTTTCAAGAATTATTTTATTACTTAATATTACATCTGTTTATATAGCATAGTTCATTTAACCAATTCCTTATTGTAGACTAAAGGCTGTTTTTTAAAAATTCCTGTGTTAAATTTACATATCATGTCATATAGTATTTTTATCCCCATATTAAATAATATTAAAATAAACACATCATAAATCTTTGCCCATACCTGATTATTTGCTAAGGTTAATTCCTGGAAGTATAGCTACTAATTCAAAGGTTATATATATTTTTAATATATCTGATACAGATTTTTCCTTCAAAAATATTTTTTCAATTTGCATGTTGTCAAGCAGCGCATTAGACTATCTGTATTTGCCAACCATTCTAATTGTTTCTCATTTCAATATGTCATTTTGAACGGAAAAATGGTCTAATACTACTATTATTTTTTAAGTTTTTTTGCTAGAGAGGTTGAACATTTCTTTCATCATTATTGGTAGTTTGTACTTTTTAATGAGTGAATTTCCATTGATAAGGTATGCCTGTTTTACCATTGAGGTTTTTTTTTTTATTGTTTTGTAAGAGTGCATTAGATAATTATAATAATAATTTTATGCAGTATTTATTAAAACATTATTTACAATATACTCCCCCTCTTTTTATTTGCCATGATTTTGAAGGTATTAAGGTTTTATACCTTAAAACCCTGTAAGGAAAATATTCACTTTTTTTTTTTTTTTGTATTTTAGATTATAACTTTTCTGTGAAATTAAGCTCTTAAAATCATTGAAAAGTGTAAGAAATTGATTTTTTTCATTTGCTTCCTTCCTTTCTCAAGAAACATGGTGACATCTTCCTCTTCCTTTCCCTGCCCTTTTTGAACAATACAACTTTAAAGATATTGATGGGCTCAAGAAAGGCAGGCATCTGCTACGATGTGGGGGATGTGAGGCAGAGGCTCCAGTGGCCCAAGCAGGATATCCAAACCCAAGAAGAATGAGAAGGACAGATGTATAAAAGGGCTTTCCAGAGCAGGGTGGCAGAGCCTAAGCTGGGTAAGGAGGCTATCTGTGAAAGGACAACCTGCTACAGTCAGGCACAGTGCCACTGGGATAGGGAGGAGAAGGGTACTTGTGTAGGTTGGCTGCCTGCCATGGGGTGCTGAAACCCAGGCTGGGTAAAGGAGGATTTTGCAGGGTAGGGTAACCCTGTGTGGGGCATTAGAGTTCAGGTGAAGTAAGGAGGGTGATGGCCAGGTATAGAGTGTTAGAGCCCTGGTGGGGTGAAGAGGGATCTGCAGGGGTGGGGATGACAGCTACAATGGGAGAGTTGGTTGATACAGGGAGACTAATCACATCAGCAAATTAAGGGTGATAGGGGTCAGTTATCTCATTATTGGAGAACAGAGCTACAAATATAGAATGGGAGAAACTAGTATGAATTCTGCAGTGGTGGATTGCTTGGAGGTGTCAGCGTGTGCTCATTGCTGATAGATAGAATAGATGATGGATAGATAGATAGATATGTACATATGTAGTAATGCGTGTGAATACACACCTAAAAATCTCTTCAGTCCTTTCCACAAAGAGAAAGAAATTGGGAATAGCAATAACCTACCAAAAAGGAGAGCACCTAGGGAGCCTGGACCAGCCAGAGATGCATAACTTGAATGTAATACGAGGAAACACCACACACTCCCAAATTAAGACATATTCTGCACAATAAGTGCTCTGTAATTTTCAGAAGTGTCATGATACGAAATACAAAGAAAGAATGAGGTACTACTCCAGATAAATAAAGATACATGATAAGTAAGTGCAACATTGCCAATTGAAGAAACTTGACTGGGGTCCAAAGATCAGATCATATTAATATATTAATGTTAATTTTCTGATTTAGCTTGTTTTCAAGAAATATAGTCATACAATCAGAAAATAATTTTCTATTTTCCTTCTTTTAATTTTTTATGTCCTATTCTACTACCTAGAGCTTTTATAAACTTTTTTCTTTAAATAGTCATGAAAATAAAAGGCATTTTTATATTACTTATGATATTTATGAGATTACCTCTGATGTTTTCAGCTGTGAAAATAATACTGGGTGTTGCTGTCATATAAGAATGTATCTTCCTGTTTCTAGAGTAATATTTTTCTATCATAAAAAAAGACCAACTGTTTTTCTGTATCTGTTGAGATTAATATATGGTTTCTCACTTTGAGCTATGGATGTGATTAGGAATATTAACATATTTACTTATAGTAAATAATTTATACATTCCTGGAATAAATCTTAACTTGGCTGAAAGTTATTAATAGTTAAATATACTGTTGAGTTAGATTTACCAATATTTTCTTAGAATTTTCCACCTGTATGCAAACAAATCTGTATTTTTTTAATTATACTTTTTACCCAATATTTTAGTTTGAGACAATGCTGACAAAGTTTTAAACATTGCACAATTTTCTACATGCTAAAACAACAACTGATATGTCTTCCAATTATAGTCTTTTCTGCCCCCAAATTATTAGTTTATAGTTTTATATTTAATAATTCTTTTTTCTTAATACTCTAGATTACGGGCCAGCAAATTTTTTCTGTAAAGACCATATAGTAAAGGGCTGTATGGCTTTGCAGGCCAAATGGCCTCTGTCACAACTATTCAGCTCTGCCCTTGAAGCCCGAAAGGAGCCACAGACAATTCACAAATGAATGGGCATGGCTATGTGCCAGTAACACCTTATTTACCATAACAGATGTGGGGCTGAAATTGGCCCAAGACTAGAGTTTGCCCCTGCTTTATTTTAGATACTCTTTTTGTAACTTCTTAAATAAAATCTACTTTTAAAATTAAAATTTTAACTTTTCCGTTAATTTTTAAAACATATAGAGACATTTATTTTCCTCTGCGTATAATTTTGGAGATCCCTCATAAATTTTGGTATGTCAAGATCTTACTGCTGACATTTTCCTACATATTATATAATTTACATGTGTATTTTCTCTTCGTGTAAGAATTATTTAGAAAACTTGTCAGTTTAACTTTTAAATGTTAGAAAATAAAAAAAGGTTTTGAAAATAGGGACATGCATAAGAATAAAAAAACACAATTTAGTGGCATTTTAGGACTGGCAATGGTATATGCTATTCAATGCGCATGTGACAGGCTCAGGGATGTAAGTCATTGCCAAAACCAGAGCTATTTGGATACAGAGTGGCCAAAAAGAATTACAATGTAGATGTTATTAACTACCTATAAAAGTACGAAATGATGCCAGAGGGACGGCCAGAGAGAATGGTTTTATATTAAGAAATTCTCTGAAAGAATATGCAAAGAAATACTCATAGAAATAGAGTCATCACATAATCCTGCAAAACTCAGAAGACAGTCAAGTTATTGAGTATTTTTCATTTTCTTTTGCTATTATTTTCTTCTTGTATTATAGTCAGAGAATGTATCCATTACAAAGGCAGCACTTTGCAAGGTTTTGGTGCCTCCGTTTAGTTTAATACATAACCAGACCTTTGCAAGTGTTTAATGAGTGTTGGGGAAGAGAGGCTAATTTCTGTAGGATACTGTTTAATTTATTAATTTATTTTTGTGTTACTGATATCTCCAGGATGATAAATCTATGTTTGTCTTCCATTAGTATTGTATTCCTTTCAACTTCTTTTGGATTCCCACCAACTGAATATTTTGAATATCTTACATATTTTGATGTTGGTTATTTTTATGCAAGGGGCACAGGTTTTTATATTTTCTTTGAATATTGTGCCCTTCATCCATAAAACAGTATTATGGGTGCAGTTAATATGTTTGGCATTGAATTCTACCTTGTTTGGCATTAATGTTGCCACCTCTACTTTTTTTATTTCTTTTTAACTTTTTTTAAAGATTTTATTTATTTATTTGACAGAGAGAAAGAGATCACAAGTAGGCAGAGAGGCAGGCAGAGAGAGAGGGGGAAGCAGGCTCACTGCTGAGCAGAGAGCCCGATGCGGGGCTCGATCCCAGGACCCTGAGATCATGACCTGAGCCGAAGGCAGAGGCTTAAACCCACTGAGACACCCAGATACTCCCTTTTTTTTTTTTTTATTTCAATGAGTACTTTATATCTTTTGCTTTTCACTTTTGTGAATATTTTTTAACAATGTATAATATTATTTTTCTTTTATATGGTGCACTTTTGTAATCTTTTCTTTCAGTAAGAGATGTTGATGTGAGTTTTTCCCTCTTACTAAATTTATTTCCCTATTATTAAACTTCTTGGTCATTTTAATCAAGATCTGAGGAAATAGACTATTAGCACTCATGTGAACATGTTACCTTGAAGTTAATCTCTCTCTTTTTAAAAAGATTTTATTTATTTATTTGATACAGAGAGAAATCAAGAGAGAGAGCGAGCACAAGCCAGGTGAGGGGCAGAGGGAGAAGCAGACTCCCTGCTCAGCAGGGAGTCCAATGTGGGACTTAATCCCAGCACTCTGGGATCATGACCTGAGCTGAAGGCAGACACCTAACCAACTGAGCCACTCCAATAATCTCTTTTTTGACCATAAACTCATGAAGGTTTTATGGACTTCATTTTTTTTTAACTTCTGACTGGAATTTCCCAGACAAAAATCTCCTCACTGGTTTTTGATGAATCACTCACAGCAAGGTTTATGTACAGAAGCCTAATTGCTAGTTGTTACCGAGTCAAGTTTATACTTTGTGTTATCTTTATCATCTTCTCTGGAGAGAAAATTAATAAACAAGGATGAGAGTAGAAATAAGAGCACTGAACACTTTAAAAATTTTATCCCAAATCTTGAAAATGCTGGCCTCCATCAGGTACACTCTATCAATTTGCATATGTTCCTGCTACCAAGAGTGTGCAATGGGACAAGAGAGGAAATCAGATGTGTGAAGGAAAGCAAATGTTTTTCTTTATGGCATACTTTAAAAACATGAATTATCAAGAACCCAGGAAACACTAGGATAGAAAAGATAAAATAAATCCAGGTTTTTTTTTCATTCAAGTCAAACTTAAAGGAAACTTTTCCCCCTCTATGATACATATTTTTACTTAATTACTTTTTATGACAGTGATCCAGACCCAGCCACCCTCCAGGGATGGCCTATCTGATTGGAAAGTCATGAAGCAATTCCTGAGAAGGTTAGCTGTTATAAGCTTTATGGATAAGAACTGAGATGGTTTCTGGTTGTAAACTCTATGGCCACATCATCGGTTTAGTGACCCTATTCTCAAATTCCATGCTAGCTGAATTATGGGGACCAAAGTTGTTCTGCCTCTGCCAGACCATAGTCCTCTAACCTTTTCGAACATGAAGATGTCTAGCTCCCACATTACAATCTCAAGAGACTGTGTTTTTTCCTAAGTGTGTACCTAATTCTTATAGGAGCTCAAAATATTTTTTTTAAAAATGTGAGCAGAAAGAGAGTAATTCTAATGCTATAGCCACAATTCAAAATAGAGAAAATTTGAAGGTTGTAGATTTACTATGTTCTTTTATGACTTTCTGCTATCAGGCTATTTCCATCATAAAAAAAAAAAAGCTCCCAGATGCATAAACTGAATGTCGCTAAGGCACACTATCTCAAGGTACTATAGCACTGAAGAGCTCTGGAGTTCCTGAAGAGATAGGCATTCGACAAAGGAATTGCATTAGGGGGGGCCAGTAAGCTATAAAGCCCTGTTTTCCCTTTTGGAAAGGTCATTACAGTGAACTTTTCTCCTTTAGGATAGGAAGAAGCAATCAAAAGGAAGCTTCCCAGACACTAACACTGCAATCCTATCGCCATCATTAGCTCCTCCAGTCTGAGGGTCTAGTGAGGGGTGGGGGGGTGATCCACAAGTCCAATATATGTTGTACATAAACAGTAATGTGATAGCATTATCAAATGTTTTTGTCAGACAATTAAAGTTTATGCCAAACTAATTCAATTTTGCTGCTGTTTTATTAAGTCTCATGGAAAAATAAAAAGAAATCTGTTCTCTCTGGTAAATCACAAGTTTCACAACACATTTCTTAATACAAGCTCCTTGTTCTGCTATTTTGATATATTAAATATCCAGCAACGAATTTCTGGGGTCATAAATCTACAGTGATAAAATTAATCCTATTGCTGAAGACAAATAAATATTTTATTGCAGTTTTATGAGCTTTTGTTCCCTCTTCACTTGCAAGTAGATGTTGTTTAGTGGTACGAAGACATTTCACTTCTGTAAATGTATTAGAAACAGTATAGCAGTAATAGAATTCATATCTACAAAACTGTTGTGCACCCTTAAGATTGAAACTCAGGCACATCATGCCCCCCCAAGTTTATAAAGAATAGTTTATCAATGAAAAATACCCAGTTTTTATAGTCAACTCAATTTATATCCTGAAATCTCTTGCATTTCAATTGTAGGCACTAGTTCTATTATGTGACACTTTTTCTTTTGTTGTTATTAGCAAAAAAATTGAGTGTAGGGAGGGGAGAAAGTGCAATAAACCCAATACTCACTAAAATGTAGTTTTTTAATTTTTCAGAATGCACAAACCCTGGAGGTTACAATGAAAGTTTTATACAGAAAATTGAGTGTAAGCAAGAATTGTAAGGATTAGGAGAGGGGAAAGCTCAGGTATAAAGGGGCCTTCTGACATCTGTAGAAACTTTAATGTGGTTACCCACTTTCACAAAAATATAGAAATTTAGTATGGACAAAATCAAGTAGTTTATTCCCTCCCATATACAAAAAAAGGAAACAGGTTTGGAGATGCGAGATTACCTACCTCGAGAATATTTATGCCAGAACTAAAACACGACTTGAGTAATCTGACTGCCGATCCCTTCAATTTGGTTGCTTTTTTAATAATAATGCATTCATTGCTAAACATTTTTACAAAAAAATTGTGCAAATTTGACTTAGACAAAAATCCACAGGAGTGTTATCCAGTGAATTCTCCAATCTAATCTGTTCATGATGCACCTTGACCTTTCTATAACACAGTCTCGCTTGGGATATTGCTTACTGCTTTTCTAGGTTCACACCCTTTCGCTCCATATGTATTCTCTTCTTGAACTAATCCCCATCTCCTCCAGGCTCAAATTGTGTGGGCAGGCAGACATAATTAGAGATAAGACTATTCAAAAGCACTTTTGTCTCTTGCAGGAAGTAATATGTATATGCCAATTTCACTTTACATCCTAGCAAATTGCAAAGAATACCAAAATAATTCACAAAGCACTGTGTAGATTAAAGATATGGAATATAATAATAAATGGGGGGGGGGAGTGAATAGGGTAGGGAACTTTCACTTCCAGCCAAGACAAAAGTAACAGCGACCTGATTAACCTTTCCCACCTGAAACACACAAACAATAAAAGGAAATGAAATATGTGAAACAAAGCTTTTTGAGATACTAAGCATCAGGCAATGAAGGGAAGTGATCCTCTTTATTTTTTTTTCAGATATATTTATATATTTATTTGACAGGGAGAGAGAGAGAGAGAGAGAGAGAACACAAGCGGGGGAGTGGGAGAGGTAGAAGCAGACTCCCCACCTAGCAGAGAGCCTGATGTAGGGTTGGATCCCAGGACTCCGGATTCATGACCTGAGCCAAAGGCAGACGATTAACAACTGAGCCACCCAGGTGCCCTGGGAAGTGATCCTTTAAGATGAGAAACAAAGTGAGCCCTAAAATTTCCACAGCCTACTGACTTGAGGAAGAATCCAGGTTGTAAGGTAGGGAGAGGAAACTCAGGCAGAACCCAGGCAAGTCCCTGAGTTGAAAAGTTGGAGAGTCTGGGGGAAGATGGTCAGAGTTCCTAGGAAAGAATATCAAAGAGGAGAGAGGTGCATACAAAAAGAACTCCTTAATAAGAAACCCAATTTTTAACAACCAGACAGTGCCACCCAGCTAAACATGGTATTCCCTAGCCTTTTTTCCAGCTAGGTATGGCTATTTGTTGTTTTGGTCAATGAGATGTAAGGAAATGCTGTATGTAGAACTTAACAGAAAAAGACCTTTTCCTACTGGCTAGAAATTGAGTGCGATAGTTCAAGTTTGAGCAGTCTTATTGTTGAATTCTTTTCTCTCTCTCCTTTTTCTTAGCAGGCAGCAAAAATGTTTTGCTCTTACTAAAGTATTATCCAAAATACTTTGTCTATGCCTTGAGCCCTTTCTATTTCAACAAGGATCCAGGTTTTTGAAAATCATAAGTTAAGAGACAACCCATTTGACCCCAGTTTCTGTTGTCCCTTCCTTGATTCACTGAACAGAGAAAAAAATTGGCTAAGTTAAAAAAAGAAGTTGGAAATTTCAGGAGAAACTAATCAATGAAGATACGGAAATATTGTCCTCTCAGACTAGATTTAATGATCCTCAAGCTTTCCTCCTGGTTTTTGAACTCATGGGTGCTCTGATCTGGCAAAGAGATGATTAACAATTTGGGCACTTTCTCATTTTACCTTTTTGGAAAATATTCTCTTTTGTTTTCTAACAAATAAATATAGTTTATAATGAGATCTTAGCTTCTTTTACAGTGGAAATTTGCCCTTTTTGCTCTGGTGGTGCTAAGTTTCAGACACACTAAAAAATGAGGCATGAAGCAATCAAGTAGAGCTCCTTGAAAAGGCAAGGGATGACAACGTTCAACCGAAACCCATGCAAACAGGGCAAAACCACAGCATTCTATAAATGCGCGAAAGATGAACATGGCATGTCAGAGATGTTGAGGAAACTCTGGACTCTTCATCCAGGAGTGGAAACTCTGAAAGGAGCTGCGGAAAAACAGGTTGTACAAATCATGACTTTAAAAGAAAACATATGAAAGTAAAGTAGCTCATTCCTTCATTCTTCATTCTCATCTAAATTACATTTGGTTTTACAGAAAAAAAAGGAACCAAGTGAGCTTCTATCAGCAGCCACCCTCTCTCCACCCTACCATCCCACAATCATCCTCCCCTACATAAAAATATCATATGATTTGGTGAATAATTCTAGAGTAAGACAATAATATTTTGAGATGTTACTTGACATGTCTTTGTTCAAGCTTCCTTGTGCTCATTGCCCTTCCTACTCCCAATGGTTGGGCCCTAGTGACAGCTATCCATATAGCTGTCATATGGATATGGATATGGATATGTCATATTCATATACCCTGCCCTTAAGGATAGGCAGGAATAAACAGCCACATTCTTTGTTTTGTTTAATGAAAACACTGAAAAGACAATTCATTGAAAATAAAGAGACTTGTGATTTCTAATACTTGTGACTTTTGAGAGAGCAAGTCATTGTGGGTTTTAGGCCTAGGGTTTGTGGATTTAACACAGCTTTTATTTAAAAACAGAACAAAACCAAGATATAGTAGGGAAGATACAGGTTGGTGACATGAGAGCTGTTTTCCCATCCTAAAGCAAAGAGAGAGACAGGAACATTTCCTAGATTATAGCAATGAGCTTGGAAAGGACTGGAAAATAGGGCCAGAAATTAAGAGACTGGCCTGGGTCTCTATTCTCTGTCTATGCCCACATTTACTACCTGTCAACACTACGGTCAAAACCTCAATTAAGGATGGAACTAAGAAAGCAGAAAAGACATGTCTCAGTTTCTGACTGGAACTCTTAGAAGAGATGGTCTCCCAACATGAAGTGATCACAATAGATTACAAATGATGATGTATGCTCTGTTACAGTAAAAGTTTATTGAAAGAGAAGTATTTAAATACAAGGATGCTATAAGTAGTCATAACACCTGTACAAAATAATAAAAGGTCAGAAGTACTTCTAGAAGAGTGATGTGAGGAGTGCTGTAGAACAAAAAATAATGCGAAAAGACAAAAATAACCAATTTAAAAATGTGCTAGAGAGGCTCAAGAGTATATGGGAGTGGAGAGAAGAACAAATCAGTAAACATGAAGTTAGACTAATAAATATCATACAACTGAGAGCAGAAAGAAAAAAGAATGAGGAAAACTGACAAGAGCCCAGGAGAAATGGAGCATACTATTTAACACACTAACATACTGTTCAATCTCATTATTCATGGATTCTGTATTTGTGACATTGACTACTCACTAAATTTATTGGTAATTCTCCAAATTAATACTCAAGACAATTTTCAGTCATTTACAGACATGTGCAGAGCAATGAAAAATTTGAGGCACCCAACACATATGATGAAACAGAGAATCATAGGGGAAAAGAGGAAAAAAATAAAACGAGACAAAATCAGAGAGCGAGACAAACCATAAGAGACTCAAGCACAGGAAACAAACTGAGGGTTGCTAGAGGGGAGGAAGGTGGGGTGATGGACATTGAGGAGGGCACGAGGTGTAAAGAGCACTGGGTATTGTATAAGACCGACGAATCACTGACCTCTACCTCAGAAACCAATAATACATTATATGTTAATTAATTGAATTTAAATTAAAAAATTAAAAAAAATAATACAGGTAAAAAATAATAACAAGCAAATAATATTGAGAATAAGCAAAGTCAATTTAGGTACTTGCTCCAGCAAATACTTGCTCCTGGAAGATAGGGCAATGAGCAAACAAGAATAGCTTAGTTACCAAGACTAATGGCTTACTCATCGTACCCTCTTCAAGACCCTCACATCTCTGTTCATGACAATCCAAAGCAATTATGTCATAAACTCTGTCCAATCCCCACCAGTTCCCCTGCTGGCAAGACCCAACGTAAAATTTTCCTTTCGTAGCCTGAAATTCTACAAATATTACCCACTTCCCAGATTTTCCCCTTCTGAAGTGCCACAAAGACTCTGCCAATGTTTTATTTTCCTTTTATTGCAGTAGGTCTAATTAATTTAGCTTTGCTGGATTAGCAGAATTTTCTCTTGGTCTTTTGGAGAATTGACAGTTGTCATACTGATTTTTATATCCTATTAGACAATGAGTTTTTAAAGATAGGCTCTTAAGCTCTGTTCTCTCTGTATGCATCAGAGAGTACCAAAAAATAATGATTGCATTTACCAGGCAGTCATAGAAACCTATTGAACTGAAACATTGCCTTATATTTTTACCAATAGCTTAGTGCAAAAATAAAAGCATTATATGCTCATGCTTTTGAGACCAAAAATATTTTGTTTCATTGCTTTTTAATTAATGTGGAAATTATCTAACATGGAAAAATGAAACAAGGGATCATATTGGCCCAGAGAAGAAATAAAATTTGCTGGGTTTTAGGAAAATACATTTTGGAAGGAGAAAAGGAGACCATGTAGAAGGACTTTGAACTAAACCATTCATGATATGATAAGTAATTTATTCCCAAGAGGGGCATAAAGATTTCTGAAGGTATGGGAATGCATTTATTCATTCAGTAAATATGTTTTAATTACAACTAATACAGGCTGAATACAATTTTTGAAATTGGTGTAAGGTGGTGAATAAAGCAATATGTTCCCTAACTACATGGGGCATGTATTCTAGTGGTGAAAAGGCAACCTTTAAAAAGGAAATAAACACATAAGTATAGAACCACGATTTTTGGTAAGTACTAGGAAGTAAAAGAGACTCAAAATAGACACAAAGGATACCAGGAAATTAAACAAACTTTGTAGAACACCAGACATTAAGATTCAGTTGGGATGTGGATGTGGATTTTTTTTTTTTTCCCCTACTTCAACTTGAAGGATTAGGGGTAAATCTTCCAGCAAGTTAGAAATGGGCAAGTCTCCCCAAAATGGGGGAAGAAAATGAAAGCAAAAGCAAATTTTCAGTTGTCTTACATAATAGGAAACAATAGATAATGGGAGTAAGACATATTTTACCAATCTTGAATCCAGTGATGAACTAGGGTAGAGGAGAAAGGGTTGAGACTCTGAAAAACTGTCACCACTAGAAATTCTGTTTCCATATAATATTTTCAAAAGCTTTAGGTGAGTTATTGTGAAAGAAGTTGGAATTAGGACCTATTATGAAACCCTACAGGAAGCCAAGTTAATTGGTATAACAATCTAATTTACTGATTTAATTACACATTATCAGTAAATGCATTTCACATTGCTTATCTAATGTCCGGGGCATAACTTGTCTATATTAATGAATTTAGATATCTTAACTCCAAAAGAATGCACAAATAGGATAAAAAGCATTTTAGCATGAAACACACACAGACAAATACACTTACATGTTTACCGAATCATGATTACTTTTAAAAGTTTAAATTAAAAAAAATTTTTTTTTTAATTTTTAAAAATTTATATACATACTGGGGAGCCTGGGTGGCTCAGTGGGTTAAAGCCTCTGCCTTCGGCTCAGGTCCTGATCTCAGGGTTCTGGGATTGAGCCCCGCATCGGGCTCTCTGCTCAGCTCGGAGCCTGCTTCCCCCTCTCCCTCTGCCTGCCTCTCTGCCTACTTGTGATCTCTCTCTCTCTGTCAAATAAATAAATAAAATCTTAAAAAAAAATTATATACATACTAACTAGCAGAAGCTTTATAAGATTTTCAGTAAATCCCACAATTCAATTATTCCATTTACAAAAGAAGAAATTATAGCTGAGAAACTAAATAAATTACTAAAGGTCCACAGCTAAGTAATTGTGTAAATGAGTTTTGAAGTCAGGTGTGTTTGGATGCAGAGCCCATGCTGTCTTTTCTTGGCTACTTGTTCTCCCAAAGTGAACCTGAAGTTAACATTTCTCAACAATTCCTAGGTATGATGCACCAGCATATTAAAAGTGGGAGAAACTAAGACCCAACCTATCATACCTTTAGACAGACAAACAGCCTACCACAACATACAAAGTTTTCACTGTCACATAAGCAAAAATCAAAAAGTTGGAAAACACACTTTTGATTTGCAAATTTAGGGCAAATCATTGATAGAAGTGTAAATTTGTGAAATTCCTAAGGAGGCAAAGTTGGTAGAATCTATTAAAATGAAAACTATGTAAACCTTTGATCCAACTGTTACAAATTCGAGCTTGACATTTGGTCTTCTGGGAAAGGAAGCCTTTGGGATGCTCTGCCCGGCTTTTGGAAGCCTGCTCAATATTTTCACCAGATGCTCAGTCCCTGGCTCTGTTCTCTTCTGAATGTACTCATCACCTAGAACCATATTCCTAATAGCCTTGACCTTGATTATTTCCTGGAATCCTTGGCCAGCTTGCCTAATTCACTTGATGAGACTCCTTTATATATAGACACTTGCCTGAACAAAGTGTGAATCCATCATGACCTTTTCACACTTAGCAGTAGCAGTGGGTTACTGCTCCCCAGGAGGCAGATTTATAACCCTCTCTCATCTCTGTTCCCTTTGTCCAGTGCTATTGGTAGGTCAGAGCACACTCTGCAATTCAGCTTGCCCAGTATATGACACGTAAAAAAAAAACCTGACTGTATTGCACCCCATCATGTATAACATGAAAACACCTATGCCAAGGAAAGGAATATTTTTGAAATATTTTCTATAAGCTAAGTCCTCTGCTAACAACTTCTACATATATTATCTGTTTCAATCTTCATTACAGATCTGTAGTGTAGATATTACTGTCTTCATTTTCTCTCGAGTAAACCAAGACCTAGGGAAAGTACCTTTCTTAAGGTCATATGTTAAAGATTGAGCTGGGATTATAGCTGTGATCTTGACTTTCAATCCAGTGCCATTTTTAATTAAACTTCATGGCCTCTAAACCACCTCCCTTTTAATCAGAAAGGGATATTCAATCAAAAGTCTATTTCCATTTCAGCAGCTTTAATGAATATAGAAGAATTAATGTTTTCTCCATATGACAATTTCATGACTCCTTAGATATATATAAATTCGTTGTCGAGTTTCTTTTAATATCTTTTAAATATTCCTTTGTATTTTGTTACATTAACCTTTTTTTGTTTTTGTTTTCCACCATATTGAATCTAGATCTAAGTCAAAACATGACAATTTCTTCATTTATGAAATATCCTAGATTACTTTTCTTTGCAAATCAGTAATATGCTATGCCTTTTCTAGGTCTGACACACAGCCAATCTCTGTATTTTGGCAGCAGGTGACTTATGAAGCCCTACAAATGGAATGTGCCATCTGTTTGATAGCTAAGGATTTCAAGCTTTATTTGTCAAAAAGATACTTAATCTGGATAGATTAGCATAGATTTATATAATCAATTTTAACTTTCATGAGTTTAGACGATATATCTGAACATGACTTTGCTCTTCGTTTTTGTTTTTTGAATTTAGATTGCTTCTGATTCTAAATACAAGTCCCAATTGATACGGTCTACCTCATCTAATATGTGTACCTGGTTTAGGACACCTTGATTTGAGGGTGCCTGGATGGCTCAGTCGGTTAAGCATCTAACTTTGGCTCAGGTCATGATCTCAGGGTCCTGGGACCAAGTCCCATGTTGGGCTCTGCACTCAGCGGGGATTCTGCTTGTCCCTCTGCCCCTTCCTCCACTCGTGCTCTCTTTTTCTTTCTAAAATAAATAAAATATTAAAAAATAACACCAGACTTTTTGATTCAAAGTGCCCCACTTCTGCTTTAAATTTTCTCATTAGTGTTAAAGTCATCTTTCAGCTCTTTAGGAGAATTCGTGAATTTTCTTCTTTTGGTTATTTTAGTCTTTAGTTCTTTCATTCAACAGAAATGTGGGCAGAGAGCATTCTAGTCACAGTGTTAGGTAATTTAACATCATCTTATTTCTTTCTTTTGACCATGAGATAGATGTCTTTAATATTTTATTCCCATTTTATATATGAGAATACTAAAGCTTAACCTCCTGTTCACGTTTTTAGGGGATATATGTTGCTGTAAATTTCCTGCAATTTGTAATGTTGTATTTTCCATATCGGATACAACAATGACATGAGGCGCTATGAGAAGCCGGAGGGTCAATGCCACAACACTACCTGGATCATTAATTTTACTTCAAACATATTGTGGTATACAAAATCAGATGTTTGACTTTTTCCAAAGAAAGTAAGAAACTGAAGCAATTCAAAGTTCGCTGTTCATTATATAAATTGCTCATATCTTTTGCTATAGGTGTATATATCAGGTAAGAATTTAGTTCAGACGCATTAAAGGGAAAACTGAAATTTTGGTGGCTTGTATAGGTTTTCTTTATCAGGGAATGAGAAGTCTAGAGTGAGTTTGGGAGCCCAGTGTTGCCACAGGCTCCAGGATGCACCTTCTGTCATGGGTCTCTGCCATCCCATCCCGTGCTTGTAAGCTCATGGTCACAAGATGGTTCCTACTCTGCATTAGCGTTGAATCTATGTTCCAGAAATAAGAGAGACTGGAAAAGAAAAGGTTAACAGAAAAGCCTGCCAACTGCATCCCATTTTGAATGATTTATTGGAAGTATCAACCAAAAATTTTCTTTCAAATTCATTGGTCAGAATTGTTTCACATGGGAAACAATTAGCTACAAGGAAGGTTAGAAAAAGTAGTTTTTTTTTAGCTGGGCAACTGCCACAACCAATAAAATTGGCATTGTGTTAGTAAGGAAGTAAATGAGAAGTAGATACTGGGTAGGTAACAGTTGCCTACCCAAATAATAATTTGAATGTAAGCAATGGCTAGAGAAGCCGATCATGCCTTGGAGAAGAGAGCCATTGGTCATCACAGACGGCCTACCCTAAGAACTAGGCATCTTAGAAATAAAGCGGATTTTAAAGTTTTGGGATGGACTGCCTTACGATATGTGCCAACTAGGTGGCCTTTCCTCCTGTAGAATCTATCGACTGCTACTTGGACTTACAAGCAAATGACTGACTTTACCCCCTATACACCAAGCTGTGGCTATGCATGTCTGAGATCACTACAGATATTCCAGCTAAGGATTCTCCCTTTTCTGGTGACCCCATGAGTGTTCTCCATCTGCTTCTTGTTGGAGCATTTACAGTAAAAGTTGTTCTCTTAATTTCTGAGAATTTGAGTGAAAGAATTCAACTGTTGAGTGGCTTTACCTGGACCATGAAAATATCAAATGCAATTTAGTTAAGAGAACTCTACTGTGGACATACGGCATCAGAAGAAGCCCAAGTTGACTCAGTTATGGTGTTCTGAGGTACAAGCAGCAGTGCCTTGGAAACTACTTTTGTTTCCCTCAGAAAATTAAAATCTCTGAAGCAAGAAGGATAGGAATGTCCTGTCCCCAGGTGCTTTACAATATTTTTATTATTTAATCACACTATGGTCATGGGTAAACCCAGGCCCACAGATGATAGGGAGGATCGCATCTTGTTTTCAAAAATCTATTATGTTTACTTCGGAAGAGAAAGAACGCTTCTCAGTACACAAATCCCAAGATTTGGATGCTCGACAGCAAACTCTGTGTTGTGCTCCCACCTGGCTATTTTAGGGGAAAATAATTGTCACTTTTCGTAATGAAGGTGGGATTTAGTTACATTTCCCCGATGAAGCCCCTACTATAATCTAGTGTTTTCAATTTACCCAAATCCCACCAGAAAACATAGAATTTGAAGGGCACAGGAAATATGTTGGAGTCAAAGCAGTTAGAGAAAAACCATTATGAAGCTGAAAACTCCATAATTAACAATGTAATACTTCATCTCTCACAGAAACACAGATAATTAAAATGGACCAACCACTAACAACTCAAAGGAACAAACAAAGCAAAGATGGCCTCACAGTGCCCCCTAGCAAACATCACAAAATTCCTCTTTGTAACATTGTTTCTTTGTTACTGTAAACCTGGTTTAAGCTAATTTGAAGCCACTGTCCAGACATTTCTTGTTCCTAATCACTATTGGGACAGCTTGAAAATTATTAAGATATGCTGATGGCCATTTAATGCTAGACAAGCAAATCAGAATAATATTCTTTGATTGCAATCTGCAAGTATATACTTAAAATATGACTGGTGTCTTTCTTACTTCCATCTGTCCTTTCTTTTCTTCCTTCTTGTCTTTATTTTTAAAAAATTTTACTTAGCCTGTAATCTTCAATCTGAATCACATAAAGTAAAAGCATAGCTAATAAGATTACAAAGCTATTTTCTCTCTTCCAGAAATTCACACGTGTTAACTTAGATCATCACTCAATTCTGCTAAGCCAACTCTTTCTGTATAGGACTAGCTAAATTTTACAATTTATTCATCTTACACTTTTTAATTAAATGGCCTCTACCTGATTCCCGGTCCCTAGTCCACTGTCTTACACAATGTATCTGTTTGCATTTTCCTTCTGATTAAGAATAAGAAACAGTCACAGGGAATGGAGTGGAAATATGTGAAGATCGCAACAAGGCAAAGCAATTTACTTCTCAACCTGGACGTCCTGAGCTTTTCATTCAGGTCAGCTGAGCTTCTAAATGCTGTGAGTGATTACTAATTCCACTTGGTTTTCCCAGTGAAGCTGAAGGTGATGAGAGGAAGAGATTTTGTGACAACCACAAGATGGATAGAAGCATAAGACAATAGTGTTCAATTTTGAGAAAGTCAATAGAAATGTTAAAAATTAGCTAAGTCTTCTGGGTGTTATAGAAAATTATAGCGTGGAAGTAATAGGTGGATGACATTTGATTAAATATTTAATGAACCTAAATAATACAAGCCTCTTAATTCTGTTCTGTAGAATTGTATTCCACCAATATGAAGTAGAGAAACATTTTTAAATAACTCTTTCTTCTGATTATATTTAATTGCTGACTTGAACAGGCTATGCACATCATCCAACATTACTCTCAAACCCAGTCACATTTCATATTGCTATTCTAGTTATCATACCCAGTTTCGCAGATGGGATGATGCCCAGGATACAAATTTCCCCTGCTTATTCACAATATTGACTTATTAACACTTTGCCTTCTTGATTAATTTAAATGGCTTTGGAGAGGTATACCCTTTGGCACTCAGGGACCAACATAATTGCATTATCGGCTACTCTTGCCAATGCTGACGTTTAAGAAAAAAATAACAAAAGTGATGATATTTTTCTGGACAGTGACGACTCAGGAAGAATGGGGTAACATCCCAGATTAGATATTGAAGCTCAGTGCTTTTTGGTTCTAGAAAGTTCCTGAGTGGAGACCTAGCACCTTGTCCCATCAAGTGTTAGTCCAGAAAATATTCATACAAATGAATTAATATTCCCATTTCCATTTCCACTATTCAGCCAACCAAAGAATTCAGAATCATTAGAAAATGCTGAAAAGAGATACACAAGTAGAAAAGATATTTAAACACGTTTCAAAATAAGAACTGTTCTAAACTTTTGCATATACATTTGTGAGCACATTAACTTCAGATATAGAAAGTTGCCCCTGAGGTCGTCATTGTGTTTTCTTTCCTATATTGGTCACAACCTGGTATGCTTAATTAATCATATGTTTATTCCTCCTACTGGACTGTGACTTTTCCAGGACAGGATCTGAGTTGTAGGCAAATTGTATTGCAAGTAGTGTACTTGCACAGTATAATTGGTACACGATTACTGATTGAATTGGATGGAATTGAATTAACTTAATACTGGTAAATGTCACTATCCAATCAGTCAGCAAGGACTGGAGGCTTGTACTAGGGAGACAAACACACTAGCTGGCCCCGGCACTAGGTATTCTGTAAAAAGAAGGTTGGTTATGTGATTTCGATTAAAGCTAATATTGGATTTTTCTAAGCTTATTAATGAATAGATAACTGATTCCGCATTTCCCCTCAATCCCAAAGGGAACAGGGTACCTATTACACCGGCATCTTCAACATTCATTCCAGTATCCTCCCTTTTCCACAGAGTAAAATAAGCTATCCCTACTGAGACCGTTTATGAATGTACTTTGTTTTAAAAGCACATCTGTCTTGCAAATCAATATTACAGGTGCTGTATTTTAGAGAGCCATTGACCTCTAAATAGTTCCAGAACACTTGACACTCAGCAACCCTTTTCTTGGTGCCAGAGCCTGTGGTTCACTAAAAGAAAAAAAAAATCGTAATTGCAAGGTTGGAGCATAATCAAACAAACAGGAATGCTAACGCAATCCAAATAACTAAATAAAGGCACTTAAAAGAATTAAGAAGAAATCTTGTGAGGCAGATGAAGTGGTCTGTGTCGTGATTAAGAGGTGGGTTAAAGCTGGACCCTGAATCATGAGAGAGGATTTAAATTAGGCTCTTTGTGTACTGAGGTGGGGGGCCTCACCCCTGTGGCTGCTGCTCTGAGCCATATGCAGGGAGGGGTGTGTGTGTGGGGGGAAGCAGAATAGGCAGGATGGGATCTGAGCAAACCATGTACCACTTAGGATGAGAACAAAGGGAAAGAAACTAGAAATGATGCCGAAATGCTGTCAGTGTAACTGGTAAAACCTCAAATGACAGGAGCCACTGGACCGATTTAATGACACAAAGAGAGAGTTTCCTCTGATAACGCATTGCCCAAAAGTAAAGAATGCTGTGGAGTGGAACACAGTTCACCCGTAAGCCCCAGGGATCAGAAGCATCAATAGTAATCCTTGGGGTGTAGCAAAGTTGTGTGATTCTTGTCACTTTGACTGCCCCTTCCTCATTCCTCCACCAAGTACCACACACACACACACTGACTCACATACACACACAAGAATTTCTGGCAGGGCTAGTTTGATATTACGAATTAAAATACATCAATGTTTGGATTTGAATCACCTTAGTTAGGATTATTCCCCAGTTTTGTATCTTCAGCAAATTCTTCAAAACCTGAATAACATGCAAACCTCTAGGCAGATGTCATACATTCAAATCCTGTAATTTCTTTACCCAATTCCTTTAAAAAAAGTCATTTACAAGAAATCAAGGTGTAAATCAGGATTATTTTCTTAAGCAAATGCAGCATATTTTGTCTCAAAATCATGAGCGGTATTGATAGCATAAAAATGAACTACATTTATACAGGTAGGTGACAACATTACAATTGGGAGTAGTTTATGTTTATTTCTTTTTACAATTATTTTTTATTTTATGTTCAAGTAATGAATGAAATGATTTCAAATCACATATTTTCTACTGTTTTTTTTTTAAATTAACATATAATGTATTATTTATTTCAGCGGTACAGGTCTAACAGTTTTTAATATATATAGTAGCCTCCTCCACTCTTTCTATTACCCAACTTTGTCCCCAAAAGGTTCTAATTCTTTTGGCTGTTTCTTCTACTTATCTCAATATTTTATTTATTTATTTATTTATTTAGAAAGATTTTACTTATTTATTTGAGAGAGTGAGAGAGAGTGGGAGTGGGGAGAGAGGGTCAGAAGGAGAAGCAGACTCCCTGCTGAGCAGGGAGCCCGATGCAGGATTCGATCCCAGGACCCTAAGATCATGACCTGAGCTGAAGGCAGACGCTTCACCCACTGAACCACCCAGGCACCCCCTCAATATTTTAAAATAATTAATTTGCATTACCATTTCTTCAGTCATGAATTTCAGATTTATCAGTTTATTTTTGTTATGGCAATTGAGTCTACCCTGCCCCCAGCCAAACACACACATGAGCATGTAGACAGACAGAGAGACAGACACACACATGCACACTTTCTCTCTCTCCCTCTCTCTGTCTCTCTCTCTTCCCTTTCCGTCTTTCTCCCAAGATAGTTTAGCATTATTTTTTTTTAACAGAAAAGTCAGGGTTTCCATTACTTACTATGCCTTGGTAGTAAATATTATGATTGCATTTCTTTTCTCTTACATTTTGCCCATGAAATTAATCATTGCCTCCCCCCTACCTTACTCCCCGGTTTCACCTGGAGTCATTACATTTTCCAAATACTCTAACAATTTACCAATTTATCAAACCTTGGTAAAAACTGGCAAATATTTCAGTTGTTTAAACAGAATTCCTTTTTTTTATTTGGCCTTGATTATTTTCTGGAAGCCCTTCACTCTGTAGGTCTCCATCCTCTGCCCAGGTCTGCTCTGGCTACTGCCTGGGTCTCCTATAGTCAGTCACTCGGACACTCCATGCTTTATTGTTGCAGACACTTCTTTGCTAGATTTCATGTCCTTCTTATTTTTCATTTTCTCTCTTGTTTTCCTGTGACATATCCTACAGTAGCTTCCTCAGAGGAGGATTAAGAGACATACATGTTAAGAACATGTATCCCTGAAAATTAAAGTATTTTCACTTCACATTCTATTGATAATCTGCCTGAGTATGAATTCTGGACTGAAAATACTTTCCCTCAGAGTTTAAAGGCATGGCTTCCCTATTTTGTAACATCTCACATTTTTATTTAGAAATCTGATGGCAGTTGAATTCTATTTCATTATATTTGATTAATTGCTGTGTGGTTGATAATAACTGTTTTCCTCACACCTAAAGTTTCTAAGCCTTCCTCTTTTTCTTTACTGTTCTTAGATTTTTCTGATAGGTCTAAGTACTTTTTAACTTAATTTTATTCATTTGGTTAGTACTGCAATGAGTTTTTCCAATCTGAAGACGTGTGCTTTTCAGGTCTGGAAATTTTCTTGCAGTATTTCTTCAAAACTTTTTTCCCTTTTATATTTTGTTGACCTTTCTCTAATGGTGAAACCCCTGGGATAATCCTTTTTCTTTTATTTTCATATATTCTATCCTTTTCATCTTTTTATTCAAGTTTCTGGGCAATTTCTTTGGCTTTAACTTTCAAGAAATTCATCTATGTGCATTAGAAATTTCCTTCTATTGCCTGTATTGAATCTGTTTATTGTAGGTCCTTTTATTCCTGTTTGTTTCTTTTGTTTCTCTCCTTGCTATTGCTTTTCCTCTCATAGGACCTGCACCACAGGCCAGTTTTAGATATAAATATAAATTTGGCATTTTTCTTACCTTCATGTTTGAATGACATGAATGTCAGAGCTGATAAGAGAGAAAAATAAAAAGAAACACAAAGTGCTAAAAAAAAGAGCAGGTTAGAGCAGTTTGTGTTGCTGAGTTACAAGTGTTCAAACTTCCCTCTTTTATATAATTATTACTTCTTCACATTCATAAAAGTGAATTTCACCTACAGTTTAAAAGCCAAAATATAGGAAATCATACATAATTCTATATATATATTATATGTATATAATATATATAGGAATTTGTTATAGAACTTCAGTTCCTGAAATAAGAAAAATAAAAAGAACCTAGCGGTACAACTAATTCTATGACTAAATAATACTAAAACAAATCAAAACAAAAAAAAATTCACAATGGTTAGAAGGGCTCTTTTCTACTATCTTTTGGGAACTTGAAAAAACCTATACTCTTGCCATTTCATTGCAATTCTGAGTCTTTTTTTTTTTTTCCCCCCCAGAGCACCAACCCAACCAGCAAAACAAAAATCTAGGACAAGGGGTAACATAGGAACGTCAAACTTAAACTGAAAATTGAAGTGATGGCCGTATCTTTCTACGTGTATTGGTTTCCAGGTTCATAGCAAAGGGCCTGCCACTAAGGTAAAGCCCAGTGTGTTGACTCCACCTGGTATTTGAGGAGTCACCTAGCCATAAATGTGAAGACTCTAACACGTCGCATGTTTATTTACTGCAGAGTGAGACCCTTGTTGCAAATCCTACTTGGAATTCAGTCAAACCTGTTGTGAAATGGCTCTGGCACCAGACATACGGATCTGAGAGCTCCACCACTTCTGACGGGCTGCCATGGAGACTCCACTCAGAGTAAGGCCTCCAACATGCTCCTGGCAAAGAGCAGTTGAAGAATTGTGCTCAAGAATCACTTTCCAAAAGACAGAGGTAGTACTTTAAACTACTCTAATGTGTATAGCCAGATTGAAATTGAGGCGAGGCAAAATAAGACAAATCCAAACAAAAAAATCCATTCCTCTCATAATTCAGAACCTAGTCCACTTCATTGTTTCTCTTCTTCTCATTTTTGCATGAATACTCTTTCTCCTGTCTCTTGTTTTATACCCACACATCTTCTTCTCTACTTTTTCTATTTTTTTTTCTTTAAGCTTTCCCTCCTCCTGTTTTCTCTTTATGTTTCCCCATCCTCTCTGCCCCTTCTTCTTGACTGATTTCCTTTATGTTTCATTCCATGGCTGACATAACTTTGATACAGGGATTTGGAATCTGTGTATGTGTTTGTGGGTTGCATCTATTTCAGCATTATATTCACTGGATATGAGCTAATATTTTTTCTTTTCTAAAATGAAAAATTTTGTAATTTAAACTTCTTCTTCCCACATGCCTTTAAAAACTAAGTCTTAGTTCACTTAATTACTTTAAAACTCTACATGATGCTCAATTGATTTCTTAGTATATTAGTGGTTAACACAGAATAACTGTTTCACTTCTGAAAGGATTCACAAGATCCTAAAAAGGATGGCCAGGTTCTCTTTGTGTTTATTATATAGCATACTTTATTTAATAGGTATAAAAAGGGATTGCTATCTATATAAAAAAAATATTGCCCAAATTCACCTCAATTTGCCCACTATTTACAAGAAGAGCTGCCATAATTTCACAGAGGGGGAATTTTCTATGGACTTTCCTAGTAGAGATGGACATTTCTTTCCCTAAATTCTTCATATCAGTGTCACGGAAAACCAGAAGGGTTACTTCATAAAGTAGATCAGGGACTTTGCATTTGCTCTTGCAAATGCTCTTCGTATTCCTTCACTTCTGTTAGAATTCTGCCCCCATGTCACATCATCAGGGAAGCTTTCTCCATGCACCTAAATAATAGCAGTCACTTTCCCCTCCCCACGATGGTATTTCATTGGATTTTCAATTCCAACTTAATTACAGGAGAGATCACTAACTTCTATCATTCTTTCCATCTGTTTCATAGTCTTCTTCCAGCAGTTCTTTTTCACTCTTGCTCAGAGTAGCACAGACCAACACTTTTCAAACCTAGGGATCTTGTTAAAATGAAGATTCTGATGTAGGAAGTCTGAGATGGAACTGAGACTTTACATTTTTAGTGAGTTTCCAGTTAAAAGCCAGTATTACTAGTCCAAGGACCACACTTTGAGTAACAGTGTATAGAGACTACAATGATAGGTATATATAAGGCAGTGCCAGATTCCTAGGAATTGAGACAGGAGTAGTCAGAAATTGAGTGGGAATGTCTGCAAGTCATCTTGGGTCTTTCCTGCAGAGGGCTTGATCTCTAGCTGGACAGTGCAGATGCTCAGAGTCTCTGTCCTGGTTTAAGTAAGAGGGTCAGAGAAACAGGCTTTATAGAGTATATCCTATACCACTGTAAATGTTCTTGATGTAATGTCAGTAAGAGCCAGAATAATTTACTATTCGTCTATATATCTACATTCTCTGGAACAGAATCGTACACTAAGTTAGAGTTCAATAAATGTTTGTTGAATTGGATTGAATATAAATAAAATCTTTCTGGTCTTGTATTTCCAGTTGCCACTTTAGTTAAATGTATTAAGAATCTTAGTGACATATGGGGTGATTCTCCAAGAGTGCAATTGCTGGAATCATGCTTTTTCATTCTTTCTGTTCATACCGACAAGAAATGTCTCAAGGATTTTGTCAAGCTGAATTCAGTGGCACTTAAACTAAACGCTTACTAGTTCTGTTATATCAGAAATAGCTAAGTTTACTAATTATTTATTACTAAATAATAATATGGGTAAATCACAAAAGATTTGCTATTTTGGGTCTCTCATTATCACAAATTCCTTGTTGTAAAGAACCACTTATTAACAATCCCACAGCTATCTGTAACTACATTAGTGCCTCTAAATAAAAGGATTCATTAAACAATACCCTTAACCAGGACACTATCTCCTTATAATTTTATATAATGGGGAAGTACCCCAAGTTTTTATGACAGTCTCGATTAAAAGCCCACCTCTGCTGTGCTTTACCAGTGTAAACCCACTGTAAAATTATAAGAAATATATATGTTGGTTTCTGCTCCCAGTGCTTGGCACAAAGCTCCTAAAATCCTTGCAAATAAGAGTGCTAGGAAAATGTTTTGTTCTAATATTTAGTCTCTGACCCTGGTTCCTGATACTGAGCTCCTAAATCCTTTGGAATTTCCTGGGTGATAGGGATGTCTTTTGTTCTAATGAGAAGACTCTTGGCGAGCTCCTGGATGGGGGCTGGTCACCAGAAACACCAAGCCATGATTAGAAGTTTAGAAGTTTCAGCCCACCCCCGACTCTCCAGAGAGGGGAGAAAAGCGGAAGTTGAGTTAGTAATCAATCATGTCTACATGATGAAAACTCCATACAAACTCCAAAAGCTCAAGGTTTGGAAAGCTTTCGGGCTGGTGAACGCATCTATGTGCCTGGAGGGTGGTGCACCCCAACTTCACAGTCTTCTGCACTCCGGATCTTTTCAGGCCTCGCCCTATGCGTATCTTCATTGGCTTTCATTTGTGCCCTTTATAAAATGTCTTTTATAATAAATAGGCAATAATAAGCAAATGGTTTTCCCGGGTTCTGTGAGCCACTCTAGCAAATTATTGAAACTGAAGTGGGAGAGGGTTACAGGAACCTTATATTTATAGCCAAGTTGGACAGAGGTTGTGGGTAACCTGGGGACCTACTAGTTGTGATTGGCATCTGAAGAGTCGGGGCAGTCTTGTGGGACTGAGCCCTTCCCCTGTGGGGTGTGAGCTAACTCTGGAGAATGTCACAATTGAATTGAATTACAGGACACCTAGCTGGTGCTGGAGAATTGGTTGGCGTGCGGAAAATCCCACACATTTGGTATCAGAAGTGTGTGTGTGAGGTAAAGGAAAAACACAGCGAGTTTTCCCCCAGACACCCACCTATCAAGTGACTGTCATCAGAGTCTACATTTAGACCCTCATGTCAGGCAAAAAATAATCACACAAAGTTGTTCTAAGAATCAATAGATTTGTAAATCAAAAATAGACCGAACTCAGTGCCCGGCACAAGAGTCAGGGTTTTGGTTTTTCCAAAGCACTGGCACATTCGTCACCCTGTTTGAATTTCCCTAAGAGCATTTTGTAGAGGCAGCATAAGGGAGGGACCTTATGCACATCCTACATTATATATGAATATACATATACACGAATATACTGAGGCCCTGAAAGGCTAAGTCTAAGGGTAGAGGACTGTTTGGGAATTATGAGTGTATCATACTGGTGTTTTTTGAAAGAGGTGAGGAATGCCTTGTGACTTTTTTCACAACCTGATTATTTTATTTTTAAATGCCTTTCTCATGGGCTCAAATATCTAAGGTCAATAAATAAACTAGCATGCTCTGAAAAGACGTTCCCATCGAGACAAAATGTCTTGCTAATTTGCTTTCTATAATTGTTATCTATTGGCATGTGCTATGCCAACAATCTATTGACACATAATATGCCAATGGTTAATAAATATTAGTGATTTGATGTCATTTCAAACCTGCATTTTTATACGCACACCCACATAAATAGACTTTATATTTACACAAATAGAATCTGCTTCACTGCTTCAAAATTGAAATAATAGTACATATAATAGTGAGAAAGCTACAATTTAATCAAATACAATTTAACTTCAAACTTCTTTGAGAAAACCCAATTTCTGAAATGTTAGTGTGACAGTGATATAAATTAGGTACTCCCTGGTTTTGGAATTTGGGCCTGGAGTTTTTAATCCTGGAAAAAATCATAACCTCATTCCATAGAACTCCTCGGATATATGGTCTTACATTTTTATCAGATTAAAAAAAAAACGATTCTGCAGCAATGAGTAGTCTTATGGTCATTTCTGATCAACTGTGGCATATTTAATATTTTGATGACATGAATGGTAGAAGGCCATTTCTGTCTCTGTCTTACAATGGGAAATAAAACAAGTTATTATGCATGCCTCCTTCCTATTCCTGTATAATGCATCCTTGGCATGTATTGTGGAGCCAAAACCTGACATGAAAGTTTATGACAGAGTGAGACTGTAAAAATGTATTTTTTATTTGAGACAATTTTGCTATAAAAGCACATTTCAGTCCTTTAAAATAACAGTCGACAAGATTTACTGTATCAAATGTAAGTTTCACACCTCAGTCAGTGGTAGATTTCAAACAAACCCCAGCAGCTGAGTTGAAATTGGCTTTTAAAATCTTTAAGTTCGTTTGTTCCCAGATGAACATCATTTTTTTTTTTAACTTGAAAAATCACACTTATCATGCAGCCCACAAATTCTTTGGTTTGCATTTACCCATTTTATTATCCTTTTCTTATTGACAGACACAGGAGCCAAGTCAGTGCTACATTAATCCAGAAACTAAAAATAAGTAGGCAATATGGGGAATATTAATGCAAGGTGACAGCTCTCATTTTTTCCCATCCAAGCCGATTTTTCATTTGAACCAATTTGTACAAATGTAGTTAAAAATCAGAAACTTAAAGACAACCAATTTTCAACTCATTGACCTACCAATGTGCCTTTGATTGCAGTGCACTTCTATCGTAGCAGGAAGAAGAGGAGTGAGTGCTGAGAGGGTGCGTTCCCCCAGGGAGGGTGTAGTCACATGCTGACAAAGTACCCAGGCCCTTTAATGTCTAGGGTGGAAATTGGAGGACATCTAGCCAGTTTATGAGTCCCGAGAGAGGGGAGAAATGGCTGTCGATAACCGTAACACCTCACTCTATGGGGAGCCTGTCTAGTTCTTGGCAAGAATTTGAAGCTTAATGTTTCCTGGATAGCTTTCTCTCCTCTTTGTCTCTTTCACTCTTCTGTTGTCTAAGTAAATAAAAGTGGACTTAAAGTACACTCACTGAGAGAGAAAGAGAGAGAATTAAATGAGGAAAGTCTCAACAGATCTGACTTCAGATTTGTTTTAGCTATCATGACATTTGACCTTAACATTCACTTGCTTTGAGAGTTTGTCCCTGATAATGACCAATGTTTGTGTAATGCTCTTAGAATTCCCAAGGGCTTTTGCATTATATAATATTTGCACAAATTGTTAATTTCTGTACATTCCCTATAAAAAAGAAGTTTAAAATAAGGTTTCCTTTGTTTAGCATACGAAAAAATTAGATCCATATAGATGATCTGAGTACTAAAGATCCTAGTTACCTATATATATAAAAGCAGACAGACCATTGCTGCCAAATGCCCTCCGACTGCCTCCATTCCTGTAGGAATAGCTCTACTGAAATGTGAAGGATTGAGATATAGATGAAGATGGTGAGGATGAGACACTTCTATTAGGCCTTATTTCTGTGTACTTTGGTTTTTGTCATTTGTGTGTTCTTTTAGCAGAATGTGAGATTCGAACTGCTGCGGATTATTCCTGATGACCCAAAGTGAAGATTACCCAAATGCTCACAAGCGGCAGAATGTATTAACAGACTGTGATTTATACAAACAAAAAGATAATATAAAGCAATGAAAAAGGACAATCTTCAACTACACACATGATGAATGAATGTCTTAATTATAATAATCAGCAAAGAAAGGAGAGACATGAAACAATACATACCATATTACTAAATTTATATAAAGTACAACACAGTCAAACTAGTCAATAGTCTAGGTTAAAAGTTAGAGGTTAGAAGTGGTCACTGTGGAGGGGGATTAGTAACTGATGGGGGAGTATGTCTTTATCTGGGGGCATAACTGCCCTATAGTGTGCTTAATGAAAATCTTTGAAGCCAAACGTTTATGGTATATGTACTTTACTGTACATATAATAGATTTCAAGAAAATCTTTGAAGAAAAAAAATGAATCTGGGTTTTAGGATTGCATTTGTAACCATCATGGATACATGGGAGAAATTAACTCTAGGCTTTATCGGGCAGAAGAACGATGCAAAAGCATGGGCATTAGATTCAGATGCCTGAGTTGGAAGTCTTCACTCCACTATGACACTTACTAGAGGTGTGTCTTAAGGGAAGTTTCCTAAGCCTCAGTTTCCCCCGTAAAATTCTTATGGATTTGCCCCTCTCAACTACTGCATTGTGTTGTGTAAAACACAAATGGAAACACTGTAAACTGAGAGACTACAAATAAATCTATGACGCTATTCTTTAATCCTCCTTACATATTTGGAGCTTGTACTATATCAGCAAAAAAGTCAAATTCTATGTTAGGAAGAGAAAGTAATATTGTAATATAGCTACCAACCCCCCATAGTTCAGTGGCTTCACACAATAGATATTATTTCTGACTCATGTGAAGTCCAGTTGGTATTTCCTGGCTTACTGGTCTTCAGGGATCCAGACTTCATCTAGGTCTTTGGGCTCCTTTCCATTTATTTCTGTATTTGAAAAAAGAGACCACAGAGAAGGTGCATCTATTTCTTAACTGCTTTGTTCCTGAAGAAGTATGCATCATTTCCACTTACGTTCTTTTCAAGGGGAAGTGGCCACATAGCCCCACCTAGTTGCAAACAACCTAAGGAAAGTATGAATCTTTATTGGTCCATTAGCCATGTCTGCCACATTGCCCTTTTGTTCTCCTCCACAAACCACAAATCAATTTTTGAGCCTCTGTCAGTTGAGCGTTTCACACCAAAATTCATAGAAACACAGAGATCATTTGATCTACAAACACATGTAACTCCCTGGGACATATCTTCCTAGCAGTTGACTTTAAACTCAATCTGATACCAGGGATTTGCTCACCACTTCTGTAAGATAGCTTACATTCATGAACAAACATTAGTTATGCCTAACTCTCAATACCTTGGTGTCAGCTCATATCAATCTGAATTGAACACACTCTACTCTTCTGAGTTTTAAGGTGAGAGACATCTTGGCATAGTAGAAAGCACCCGGTGTGGATAACTGGGGTCATGACCTACCTTCTAAATTTATAATCTAATGTAAATACTTGAGATGAAAGAAAATTCTGATGTAGGACTTTTTTAACCTTCATAAATTTAATTTACTAAAACTTATTGTTAAATATTATCTTTAAAACTTTGGAAATGAAAAAAAAAAAAAACCTTCGGAAATGAAAGCTTTGCTTTTTAATAGAATGCATACATAAGACATGTGCCTTATCCCAAACCACAAGATTTGAACCAAAATTTGGAGTTCAATATTACCATTCCAATACTTACTTCTCATTAAAGTAGGGAAAATGTCCTAAAATAAAACTGTAATTATGTTTGTGTGTAGGGTACCCTAAAAATCAAATTTAAGAAAAGAGTTGATAAATCTGGTGGTGGACTATTTTACTGCTGAAATTGGTTAGTGTCCTCCTTGATAGTTGACCCAAGTGGTACCAGGAATTGTAATTATATCAATAATCAGTATAAGTTGTATTTATTCCTCATTTCTCAATCTTTTTTTTTTTTTAAAGATTTTATTTATTTGACAGAGAGAGAGATCACAAGTAGGCAGAGAGGCAGGCAGAGAGAGAGGGGGAAGCAGGCTCCCTGCTGAGCAGAGGGCCTGATGCGGGCTGGATCCCAGGACCCTGGAATCATGACCTGAGCCGAAGGCAGAGGCTTTAACCCACTGAGCTACCCAGGCGCCCCTCAATCTTTTTTGTACTTGCAGACTTAAGATTGTAAAACATAATGCAAAAGGTATCACTTTGGAGAGTTTTCATCATATAGCCTTTTGCTCCCAGGAAGTGGTTATTTTGTTTTAATAGTCCTGTTTCTATATATATATATATATATATATATATATATATATATATATATATATATATATATATATATATGTAGGTCTCTCATGCCTGAAATGAATTTTCAAGACTCAATGTCTTTATGCTAAGTATTCAGCACTCTAAAAACTACTGCTTCTGGAAGTGTGTATAGGCCAGGAATGAAATGTTTTACTTTTACAATGAGATGCAGATTTCCTATTAAAAAGTAAAGCTTTCATTTCCAGTGTTATAAAGGACAGTATTTGAGTTTTGGTGAATTAATTTAGGAAGCTAAAGTAGTCCCATATAAGAATTTTCTCTAGTCTATGTATTTACATTTGATTATAAATTTGAACATTATTATTAATGTCCAATACTTGACTCTGGGTATTTGGGTCAAATAAATATTGGTAGCTGATCTTTAAGTGGTCAACTTTTGTTGCACTCTTTTCAATTAAATTTGGTCTCATGGATATTTACGCCATTTCAAGTATTGATTATCAAAATATATCCATATTCTTTTTTTCATTTGTCTCTATGTCTCAAAGACACTTAAAAAAAAAATTCACTCTTTTCCTTAAAGCAAAAAACAGGACGGACACATAATAAGAGTGAGGAAATATTTTGGGGTAGAAGGAAGATATGAAGAATTGTTCTTATCTTTCATCCAGTTTTAGATAGCATTTCAAAATTTACTCACTGAGCATGCAACAAAGGGCACTGTGGGCTTGGGGTCTTTAGTATCTCCCTTATACATTTGTAGATTCCATGGTTACAAGTAAGGACAAGCAGTAGACAGTAAGCTACATCTATCATCTTCATTAACCAATGTGCACCTATCAATGAGCACAGTGCCTAGCACATAATAGGTGATTAAAAATTGATGAACCATGAATGGTAGGAATTCCTCTACCTCTTGGCCACTTCTGTTCTTTAACATTATGACCCTTCTCCCAATATTGTAGTTAAGCCAAGTAGGCAATCTCCCTAAGTGCTTTACATGGCCAAGAAAACCGCTAATGTCCCAAACTATAATTATTCATTTGAATTTCTTTTATGTTTCATTCACTTAGCTAAAAATGTCATTCTTGTTAAGGTGCAGAGCAACAAAAAAATATAAACCCTGAAAGTCAATAACATCTGAAGTCATTTTAAATGATTCACACTTAATGACGAGTATTAGATTTTTTTTTCCAGTGGCATTTGGTTGGAAGAGGGATTCTTTCTGTGGTCTTTGGACATCTGAAGCAAGTTGAGAAAAACACAAATCGGTAAGATGAGTTTAGATGCGTGAGAAATACCAAGAAAACCTCTGCTTCCCTCACACTGTTGCCTGTGGGTGACATAATACTAAAAGTGTAGAGACGAGCTGGTTATCACCAGCAATTGTGTGTAAAGAAAATGAAAGTCACAGATGTGAACTACATTTGATCTGTGCTCTTGAGGTTATTTACCTGTATTGAATGTGTATGCTGGAAGTCTGCCTTTAGTGATGTCACGTTGATAACTTGAGACTGGCCATGGTGGGGGTGTTCACACCACAGAAATCTACAGACACCACAATTGTGACTTCATTTGACAGTGAGCCAGTTGCTAAACATTTACCAGCACTTCAGGGGGGCTGATGCTTTGCCAAGGTCCAGTGAGGGTGATCTGATCTTAAATTACTGTCAGTCACTGAGGTGGAAGAGGAGGAAAATAGTTACAACTTGGATACAGTACCTACGGCAGAGCAGGATTTAAAAATATGTTGTGTCCATGAAGAGTGGGTCATGGCATGTTGGAATCACTCCTTGGAAGGGATCTTTCTAGTTTCGTCAAAGAGCATTGGGCAGAGATGATCTTTGCAATCGAAGACCAAGTCTCTCCCACTTTTCGTGGTTCTGTAGAAGCCTTGGATTTTTCTACACACTAAGAAAAGCGTTTCCCCACTATTGGATGACACTGAACATCTGCTGATCTTGGTGATTTGTATCAGGATCCAAAATAAATTTTATGAAATTTATGACATTACTTGAACACCTAGTTTTGTGTAATGATTCATACTTGTTGTATCATGGGAAAAAATACCTCATAAGAAAAAAAATAAATGTGGTAGTTGTATAGTGAAGGTTTTTGATTATAAATTATATTTGTTTCTAAGTCTCTTATAGACAAAATATCTGAAATATTCATGTTGTCAGAGAACAGACAGAGGTATGACTGACACTTTGAAAGGACATAGCTGATTCTAGAAACTATGTTTCATCATTTCAATCCCCTTTCCGTCTCTTAGGTTTAAAGATGATTTTGACATGTGACATTGGGAGGAGAATTTGTGAAGTTAGTGGAGTGGGGCATATGACCCCTTTCAAGATCCTTAAAATCATGCTACCTCAGAGACACTCTAAGGATGCCTGAGGTATTACAGTTAGCTGGTATGGCTACAAACTAGGAAAATCATGATTAAAGTTATGGGAATTTGTTGATATCCACTGACTATTGAGTGAATCATGAGAAAAATTATCCTATCCATTGTATCCTAGAATCCAATCGAGAAAACAAAACCATTTTACAAGCTAAAATAAAGGAATTGAGTACAAGAAATTGGTTACCAAGGTCCTGAAAGAGCTATGAGACCAAACAAGGCATGACGAGACAACCCAGACATTATTGACAACGGGAAGCTCCTAGCCTCTTATGCTGGAGGACCAGAGGGAGCAGGTGATGTCACAAAAGCCCAGAGTTCAGGATCACCTGGCTGACAGGTTTTTCAGGATCTAGAGACCCAGAGTTGATTATGTTACTGCTAGAGATACCACCAAGACAGAGATAGAGGGAGACAAAAATACTGTGTCTTCTCTCTTCCTTCTGCTCCCCAGGCTCACACCTGGGATTCTCATTAAACCTAAACCTGAGCCAGTTAACAGTGGACACCTGGATATGTGGCCTTCAGCAGTCCACAGAACAAGAAAAGGAAAAGGAACAGATCTTAGGGAAAAAAGGCTTAGGTCTCACAAATCCACAAAATCCAAAATATCTATACTTATATCTGGATGGATGGATGGATGGATGGATACATGTATGCATAGATAAGTAGGTTTCACAGATTTCCTCCAATGTCCATTAATGTTACATCAAGAAAAAAGGAAATTTTTTCTTGCTCAGGTATATTATCTGAACTACCTACTAAATTAGAAGTTTACACACTTCTAATTATTTCCACTGTTCAATTGTTGTTTAGCTTCCTAAATGAGCACAAGATTGCCCAAATATAGAGAGCCTATTACTGATCCAAGAGACTCTTATCTTCCATTATTCTAAAGCTCTCTATCTATACTCATACTGTGAGAGGTACTACAAAATGGGAAACTGGATTGGTTGGTTAACCCACTCTCTCCACCTTGCTTTCTTTAAGATATGCCAAGAAAAGTGAAATGGTCAAAAGGCAAGAAGGAAGCAAAAGAATAAGAATACTCCACAAACTGAGTGAACTGTGCTGAATAATTGAGGGCTGGCTCTCTTTGCAAAGTGCTCTCATCATCCCACATGTCATCCTTGCAACCTCCCCCAAAAGAGCTTGCTGTAACATGTCAATATTTTTGTTGCTACCTTCGCCATATTCTTATTCTGTCAGCACAAAAATCAGAAAATACCTAATACTAGCCAAGACTTGGTTTCACCCTTCTTAAAGTTACTACTGTTTTATGCAGATCCTTTTTGTAAAGTGATTCACAGATTCTTTGGTATCATAAACTTAAACTAAGGAAACCACCTTTCCTTCCTTCCTGACACATTATTTCATGAAGAATGTATCCTGTTGCTTACATAGACAAGCAGAGTTCCTTAAAAGCAGAAAAGCCATCTATTTTAATTGCTTTCCATGTGCTATCTATATATTACAGTTAAGCACTTCAATCACACAAACTGTTTTTAAAATTGGCAAGTTGAAAACATAAACAAGACTTGCAGTATTCAAATAACCCTTAAAATATTTTTTAAAAATACTGCTTTAAAAGTTAGAGTATTTAAAAAACAATCATAAGAATTAGGCACACTGCCCTCCCCCCCACACCAGATTCTCTAACTTTTAGCCAAATAGCATATACACCTAATTCTGGTTTATGAGTAAAAGACAAGTCAATTTCAAAGGCTATCATAGATGACACTGTTTTTTCTCGATGTGCCTGCTTTGGAGTCCTATTTCTGCTGACCACTCGAAAATTTCCTCATGAGTATTTTATGATATAGTAGAGCCAGAAATATAAGGGATGTCAGGGCTGGAAGGGATGGTAGGTGGTCTATGATTCATTTAACATATCCTTTCTGCACCAGACTCAAGATCATCATTGAGTTAGTCTCAGAATTTTGAAGCTGTAAAATTCAGAGCAGTACATTACAATATGCCAATATTACTATTCTCCTGCTCTGACATTCCCCATTGATTGACAGATGAAGGAGAAGGAAGGGCAGTCACCATTAACTGAGAGTAAATGAAACTGGAATATTAAAATTCAGGATTATTTGAGTGACTGAATTGGCTGGCAGGGTGTTCTCCAGTTAAGGGTGGGGAAAGATTAATTCTGCACATAACACCATTTCGTATTTATACAAGTCTACTGGGACAATTGTTTGCCTTGAATTGTTTTCTTCATTCATTTTAGTCAGACAGTTGTGTTGACTGATTTTTCTTTTTGATGTATGGAATGACTGTTTGACTGAATTTACCATTTAATTTCCACTAATGCACTGTAAAAACAATACATTAGTCAAATTAGATTGGCAAGTATGAAAAGTTTACCCCAGATCTACAGAGAAATATAATATTGTCATCTATAGATTTGTAAGTCATATGTTCTGGGTTTTGGGGAACTGTTCCAATTTTAGCTATTTTGCCACGTGCCTTGGTTTTAGTTTTTGAAATGTAGTGTCACTGATCCCATAGTAAAAATAAGATCTGTGAATTCCAGATAAAAATAATTTTGTATGACTCTGAGAATCACATAACAGAATCAGAAAAAAAATATTATGAGATAAATTTTACTGAGTTTCTTACTTTCAGTACATGTTGTTGTGTTAAACTTTTGATTATTATTCTAGAAGTTTGTTAGGAACAAATACTCCAAATATATTCTAGAAAATTTTCTTCATTTACAATTTCACTCATCCAATATTTAGAGTTGCTATGACAGGCCATTAGATGCCCCATTCCATAACTCGCTACTCCTATTGAACATTTGGGAATTGGTGACATAGGTAGGAAAGAGAGACAGTTTTTGAGTAGTTGATTGTATTCAATAATGCTGATTTTATATAGTGTTTTCCTCCATAGTTGACTAATTTATCATGGCAAAGATAGTTAGATAATACTTTTCAGAAATGTAAAAGATTTTTAGAAATTTTCCATATTCTGTTCATCACTCTGTTTTCCTGTTCAAAGCAAAATTAATTCTTTGCAAAATTAACACGGTAGCCTAATTATAATTTTTAATCTTAAAATAATCTGTGAGAAAGGGAATTATTTGGTAGGAAAAAGCTGCAGAAGATGGGAGAATCATAGAATTCAAAAAAATGACAAAATAGATTTTTTAAAATGATGGATTAGGGACTTCTGCTTTCAGTTTTATCAGCTTACCCTGGAAAAACCCACTAGAAAAGGCAGAATAATTATAAGCTACTTTTGATTGTGGGCATTAGGTGCCAAAGGAAAGAAACTGAAGTAAGAATAATGCTCTGTACACACTTTTCTAGTCCAGGCATTTAGCAAATATTGATGAAGAACAAGAATCTAAATATAACATTGTATGTCAACTATAGTTCAATCAAAAATAGATTTAAAAACAAACAAACAAACAAACACTGTTAAGAGTCTGAAAAGCCTAACTGAATGCAGCTCTTAAGAAACAGAAAGCTAGTAGATCTTGGGGCAATATCACAGGACTAGGAGACCAAAGTGGGAATCTAGAGATAACAGGCAGCTAGAATTTTAAGGACCAAGATCCCAGAGAGAAGAGGTTCAGAAAATTGAGCTGCATGTTCAACAGCTGTGTTCCCTTGAGGTATTTTCAACCTAGGTAGACCAGGGAAGACACTGAGAAGGTAAGAAAAAGCTAACTGAAGTCGAAGCAAAGATTTATCAGGTTCATCATGAGGGAGAGATAAAATTGAGGTGCAGAGCCTCCCAAGGAAGAGTGGGCCAACAGAAAACTAAGGATAGAAGAAGTTGGGACCATTGAAGGTCTCTGTGTGTGTGTGTGTGTGTGTGTGTGTGTGTGTGTGTGTGTGTGTTAGGAAGGTTGATGAAACAGATCTAAGTTGAACTTTACAAAAAAGGAGAATTAGTATCAAGTTTGTTCAGTGATTAAGATGATCTGCCCCTCTGCTCCCTACCTGAGAACAGGAACTTCTCTCCAGGGGAAAATAACATTGTCCAGCTTCTCTACAATGTTTCATATCCCAAGTCTGGTATTCACTGAAAAGCCATCAAGAGTGCCAAGAAAAGTACAAGAATTAAAAATAACAGTATTTAAAATAGCCAAATTTACAGAAAGAGCCCAAATGTCCATTGACTGATGAATGGATAAAGAATGGATAAAAAAATGTATATATATATATATATATATATATATATATATATATATATATACACACACACATACATATACATACATATACATGGAATATTCCATGTATACACACACATACATATACATGGAATATTCCTCAGCCATAAAAAAGAATGAAATGTCACCATTTGCAACAACGTGGATGGAGCTAGGAAGTATCATGCCAAGCAAAATAAGTCTGTCAGAGAAAGACAAATACCATATGATTTCACTCATATGTGGAATTTAAAAAACAAAACAAATGATTGCAGGGGAAAAAAAGAGAGGCAAATGAAGAAACAGACCCTTAACTATAGAGAACGAGCTGATGGTTACCAGAGGGGAGGGAGGGGATTGGTTGAACAGGCGATGGGGATTAAGGAGTGCACTTGTGATGAACAGTGGGTGTTGTATGGAAGTGTTGAATCACTAAATTATACACCTGAAAATAATATTACACTGTATGTTAACTAACTGCAGTTCAAATAAAACTTAAAAAATAAAAGCAAACCATGTCAGAAACATCAATGTCCTAGACATTATTAAACTTCATACATATTTTAATAAATATGAGCAAGTTCAAGAAAATAGATGACAAGGCAGAGAATTTAAAAGACAAGTAGAAACTATGAAATGTTTGAAGTTGAAATGATGGAATTAAAAAACATGGTTACTAAAATTAAAACTCAGTAGTAGAGTGAATACTGATGAAGAGAGATTAGTGAGCTGCAGATAGAGTAGTAAAAATATTAAGACTGAAGCAGGAAAACATAAAAAATAAAAAAATACAGAAGAGAGCATTGGAGACATATGGGGCATAGTAAACATTTTTATCATATGTTTAATTGGAGTCTAATAAAAAAGGAGAGAGAGTGGGGAGAAAGCAGTATTTTAGAAATAACAGCTGAGTTTTACCAAATTAAAAAGAATATATCAAGCCAGAAATTCAATAAGCACCATGAAATAGCAACAAGAGTAAATACAAAGAAAACTATTCCTAGGACCATCACAGTATAGTTGATAAATAGCAAAGAAAAATAGAAAATCTTAAAGTAGCCAGAGGTAAAAAAGAGATAATACTTTCAAAGGAGCAACAATAGGATTAAGATTACAGCCTGTTTCTCAACAGAAATGATGGATACTAGAAAATAATGGAATAACATTTTTAAGTACTGAAAGAAAATAACTGCCAGTCTAGAAGTCTAGAGACAGAGAAATGTCATTTGAAAGGAAAAATGAAATGAGGAAGTTTTCAGATGAACAAAATCTAAATACTCAAAGGACAAAGATTATTGAAACATAGAAAAACAGCAATTCCGTGTCACTTACAAAAGCCAAGAGTTATTATAAGGAAAGAGAAAGATGGAAAATTAACAGAGGGAAAAATTATATCATGATAATAATAAATAAAATTGAAGAAGTTATTCTAATGTTAAAGTAGACTTGAAAGTAAAGAGTATCACAGGAGATGAGGCAGGATAGTGAAACCAAGTGTTAATTTATAAGGAACCTATTATAAATCTAAACTTCAATGCAATATATGAAGAGAAATTCCAAAAAACTAAGTAGAAATAGAAAAATCTAAATTACTGTAGTAGTAACATAGAACCAAAAAAATCAGTAAATTATAGGGAAACTCAGTATCATCATTAAAAAATGTGGCCTAAAATTTTCATAAAACACTGCACAAACACAGAATACACATATTCTGGTTATAAAGCAAGTCTCAACACATGTCAGAGATTGAATGTTATTAAAAGGATTTTTTTAAGGGAAGAATAATATAAGAAATACAAAAATATAGAACCAATATTTCTCTGAATATTAGGATGTTAAAAACACTTCTAATCAATACACAGGTTGAGTATAAAGTGACAATAGAATTAGAATTTTATTAATCGAATGCTACTGAAGTGAAAATATTTCATATCAAAACCCATGTATTACAAATAAAGTTGTGGTTAGAGAGAAATTTAAGTATTAAAATTTATATTAGAAGGAAAGAACTATGAATCAATAAATATACATCAAAGTATTTTCAAAAATAGTAGCAAATGAAACCCAAAATTTTAGAAAAAGGAAATAAATATAGAGCAGAAATTAACAAGGTGGAGGATAAACACATAATAGAGATTATTAAAAAGCTAATGATTTTTCCAAAGATAAATATGACCTAAAAATCTCTAACAATATAAATTAAAGAAAATGGGAACACTACTATAGTTCCTATAGAAATTAAAAATCTAAAAAGGATATTTCAGTTTTAAATTAATAAATTTGATAATTAAAAAATTTCAAATCACCTGAATAAAATAATATACCTAAAAAACATGAGATATATACAGGATAATTTTAAGTCTATTAATGAATTTGGATTTGTAATTTAAAATGTCTTAAAAAAAAATAACCTTTCAGAACTATGTGGATTCACCAATAAATTCTTCCAAGTATTAAAAAAAATAATAATCTTAGAAAAATTCTACTAGAGAAATGAAAGAGGGAATATTTTTCCAACTCTTTTATTAAGCCAGCATAAACTTGATACCAAAAATTGACAATAAAATTAAATGAGAGAAAACATATAAAAACATAAAATGTCTAAGCAAAATAAGATTTGTTTCTGAAATAAAGAATGATTTAATATTAAAAATTCTATCATTAAAATCAATACATTAACAAATTAAATAAAATTATCTCCATAAGTGCAGAAAATATTTGATAATTTGATAAAATTCAATACTGAAATATTATTTAAAAATCTCAGAGAAAAATAGAAAAATCATAGAACTTTCTCAATCTAATAAAGAGTATCTACATATAAATCTTATGGCAAAATTTTATGGTTAAAATAATAAAGGCTTTTTGCTCCAAGATAGGAAATAATAAAATGATGACCATGATCTACTTTCTATTATGTGGGAGGACTAGATGGGCAGTACAAGAAAGAAAGGGAAATAAAAGGCATTATAATTGGGGGGGGGGATTTTTTATTATTTATCGATGTTGAAACTTATACATAGAAAATCCCTCTAAATTTATAGATAAACTAATAGATTTTATAAGATAATTTCACAAGTATACATGATAAGAAGCCAATATAGAAAATTAATTGTAGGGCTCTGTACCAGAAATAAACAATTAGAAAATAAAGTATTTAAAGATACAAGTTCTAATAGAATCCCAAATTATCTAACACCTATAATGAATCTATAAATATCATGAACAATACTCAAAGAAGAGAAGTACCCACCATTATTGAGGAAGTTAAAGAAAATTTAAATAAATGTTAGTGTACGTTCTTGTTCAGGGATTGGAATGCTACTTATTTCGAAGACATCAATTCTCTACAAATTGTTCATAGATTCAATGTAATCTAAGACAGAATTCTAACCAGGTTTTATTGTGAGTAGTGGTAACCAGTTAATGGTGATAAAGATGCTAAAATGTATATGGAAATGTAAAGGGTCAAAAGTAGACATGGCAACCCTGAAGAAGATTTTAGAAGTTATAGGACTTGTATTACCAGGCTGTAACACTTACTATCAAGCTACTGCAATTATGACAGTGAAGTTTGGGTATACCGACAGAGGAGTAAATCACCAGAAGAATAGAGAGGGCTCAGTAACACATCAAATACATTTGGTTATTTGCCTTATGACAGGTATCACTCAGTGCAGTGGGAAGAAGACTGTGTTTGTAATGCGGGATGCTAGGGCAATTATATGTCCACAAGGAAAAACATTGAATCTTAACCCTTGATACAGAAAAAAATCAGTCTAGAAAAATGTAGATCTAAACTTCAGAATATAAAGCCTCTAGAAGCTTCTAGAAGATAAACTCTGATGTTAAGTTTAGCATCTACTGTACTGTACCCAGTGGTGAAGACAGGACAGACCTAAGAAGTGCGGGAGGTGAGGAACAGGCAAAGACAGATGAGGGTTTCCAAATGAAGCCAGCAGAGGCCAAATGAACATTAAGACCACAAGCAGTCGCCAAGGAAGAGATTTTAGTACATAAAGGGATGGGGAAATTAAAATGTATATAAGAGCTAGCACCATAATTTTTCTAAGGGATGAGTTACGTTGCTGGGGAAAAATAAGAAGTGCCTGGTGTAGAAGGTGAACGTGTTCATTCAATCCCCGTGGGGTCTTGGCACCAGGATCATGTAATGAAGCAAAACCTGGAGTCCTTGTGGGTCATTCAGCTAAGATGAGGATGAAAAACAGAGACAGGAGGGAAGAGAGGGACAGAAATTAAAGGGAAATGTTTGTGCAGATGGGTGCTGCTAAAGACCAAAGTCCACGGTGGCTCCCCACCTCCAAATCTTAAATAAAAGCCATTGTGTTTCTAAGTCTTTTAGTGTGTGGAACTGCTCTTTAGAACCTGAAAATGGGGTCAAGTTTCCTGTCTGGACTACTATAGTGCAGAAAAGAAGCAGAATGTTGACAAGCAGTTTCCTGTCTGACGGGGGAGGCTTTGAGGCTGCCAGCCCCTCAAGGGGCATGAGCAGGACTGGAAGGCTTGAGTCTCGAGCAGACCACAACTCTGGGGTGGCCTTTCGGGAGTTAAGTCCCATCGTGAATATTGTACCTTCAATGATCCCCTCTTCCTCTTTGCCCAGCTCTCCCCCACTCCCAAGGGGGCTCGAAAGGGTTCAATGAGCCCTCTCTGACCTCCTCTTGGTGCTTGAGAAACTTGACTTGTACTTTGGGGCTTTGGGGAAAAGTCTGCCTTCCATCTACCAGCTTCGTTTTTCTGATCTATTGGTTCCAGGCTAGTCTGCTCAAACTTGCCTTTGCCATTTCTGCCAAGAATCTACTCTCAAACTCCCTCCCAGGACCTTCCAAACCCTTTTCTGGGACAGAAAGAGGAGAATTAATAACGAGGGCAGTTTTTATTTCTAGAAGGAAAGTTGATCATATGACCCCAAGGTGTTCATCTTCTCGACGGTTTGGTTTTTTTTCTTGCTTAATCATGGGCAGGTGTGCAGCCCCTGTCCCATCTCAAGGAGGTTTTAGAATATGGTCCTTATCTAAGCATAAAGACTCTCCCCATTCCCCATTCTGTCTCCTTACCCTTCCTTATCCCCTCACAGGCTCTCTGGATCTTTGAGGAAGGTAAGTACGTCACAGAACCTCTGCGACAGAACCAAACATATTGAAATGACTTTTTATGAAGATATTGAAACAACCGAAAAAGAATATGTGAGGATTGTTTCTCCCGAGGGCTCAATTATTTAGAGGGCCTAGAGCAAACTGTGATTGATAAATCTCACCTTGCTTTCCTTGGCAAAAGTTGATCACACTGTGATGAAAACAAGTTAGAGAATGGGAAAATAATATTCAGATTTCAACAAAATAATGAAAATTCAGGAATTGTCTTTGACTTTTGCAAGGTGAGAAAAGATTTCGCATTTTGATTATATGGCAGGAATCCCTTTTAAAACCAGGCCAGTCTGTGGGACGCATTTAAAAATCAACCTTTTCAAATATAGCCATAACCCCCACAAGATTTCTTGATTTCTCCTGGGTCAGATAAACTATCACATTTCAGAGTGGTGCCCTGTATATGAAAGTGATAAAGATAATTTAGAAGCACAGCAGTGGCTAAAAATATGGATCTGGCAGCTGTTCGTTGGAATGTTTTCTGTTATTAAATTCATCACATAAAATTTTAAATGTCCAAATTCAGGCACATAGGTCCTGCCAACTATCAGAAGCTTCACCTTGTTAACAGCTAAGTATATACTGTTAAATCCTACTTTGGCAGTTCCAGAAACTACTGGGTTTCTTTAATGCCTCGTTACTCTTTCCTTTGTGTCTTTCTGCTTTTCTTTAAAAACATAATTACATGAACCTTGGGGGAACTTAGATTATGTCCTTGAGCTCTTGGTTGCCTTCTTTGTGAATGTCTAGGTGTATCTTTATTATCGCCCAATAGTGAAAATGAAAATGTACATATCCTTACTGTCTAATGCAGCATCCACGAACCACACGTGGCTAATAAACACTTTTGAAATATAGCTAGTGCAACCGAGGAAGTGAATTTTTAATTTTATTTTAAGATTCATTTGACTACAAATAGCCCCCATGTGGCTGGTCATTTTTTAAGGCCACTCTCCCCTCTAAAGCTTTACCATTCATTAACTCAACCTAAATATTTTTGCCCTTTGACAAGTAGAAAGTAATTTATGCTTGGCTTGAAATTATTTTTCAAGACCTTTGTCAGTTTGGGAACATTACATTCTTAACATTTTCTTTGCTTTATGAAACTTTAATAATATTGGAGTTTCTCGCTCTTGGTACCACCTTTGTGATTATGGGAAATACAGCGGATAAACAAGGATCATTGCAGAGATTGTGAAGAGAGACCTCCTTCTGGATTTAATTTCATTAGGAGGAAGTTCAGAATGCCAAAATGCTAAATTGCTTAGAATAAAACCCATACCTTTTTTGTGCTATATTGTTTTCCACATGTAGCTAGAAAAACGTTGGTAGTTATATCTTAAAAAATCTTTAAAATCGGCACATCTATTTTTGAAGCTGATTTGGCTGTTCAAGGCTTGTATAGCACTTTACCATCTCACTAATATTTCACTTAGTAAACAAATGCAGTTGCCATGATTGCTCTAGGTTACATGTTCTTTGAAGTTAGGAAATATTTATATCACAGCCTCTATACATAGTATAATCTCCACTGCTAATTTGGATCATATTTTAAGATATAAGATAAAATTTAACATTTATTATGGTGGTCATAAACATCTAGCAAACCAACCAGAAAAGAAAAGCAAGCTCTTTTTCTTTTATTGTAAGCCAAGGAAAAAAAGAGAGAAATACCTAGTGCAAAACCATATCTCTAATAATCGCTGCTGTATTCAAAATACATATATGTTAAATTTATTTTAAAGTATCTTCTTATCATAGACTTTCAGGTTGTACCGAAAGGAATGTATCGAAAGTGAAAATAATCACATGGTCTGACCAGCCTGGATCACACATTGAAAGTGACTGGAAAGGGAACTAGAGTTTTAGAAGTTCACCTCTGCTTATTATCCACTGGACCAACTGAATCACCATAGAAACTACCGCTTTCCTGGAGACAGTCAGCAAACTGGACCGTTACTCTACTATAATCATACCTGCAGAAATGTATATAGACTAGCGTGCATTGACCGATAGGTAGGAATTCTTCGGTTTATCTACATTAGTCGGCAATGAGGTATTGAACATTAGAAGAATTCTTTTAAACAAACTATAAATTGAAGAAAGGATATTTAAACTATCATTTCTAGTACATTTTTTCCTAAAATTAAGAAACGTGTCCATTGGTGTATTTAATGTTTCCTTGATAACTCAGGGTCATTGTTCAATGTTTGTATTGATAATGCAGATGGAAACGAGACAGGCGTGCTTCTTAAAACTGAAGACGGCATAATGCTAGCAGAGATAACCGATGCAAGAGCAAAGAGAAATCCCAAAATGAAAACAAATCATGATCAAAAAAACAATGAGTAGGGGCGCCTGGGTGGCTCGGCGGGTAAAAGCCTCTGCCTTCGGCTCAGGTCATGATCTCGGGGTCCTGGGATGGAGCCCTGCATCGGGCTCTCTGCTCAGCGGGGAGCCTGCTTCCCCCTCTCTCTCTGCCTGCCTCTCTGCCTACTTGTGATCTCTCTCTCTCTCTGTCAAATAAATAAATATTAAAAAAAAAACAATCAGTAAATGTAAAATTCTGAATTTTTTTTAAAGACTATTTATTTGACAGAGTGAGAGAGCACAAGCAGAGGGAGTGGCAGACAGAGGAAGAGGGAGAAGCAGGCTCCCCGCTGAGCAAGGACCCTGGGATCATGACTCTGAGACTGACTGAGCCACCCAGGCCCCCACAAATTTGGAAATTTCTCTATTTAGTTTCAAGCAGAGACCCCGCAAATACCGATGAGAGATTCAAGCATCATTGGCTTTCTCCCTCGCTTCTTTTTGCCCCCTTTCTTCTACCCCAGATTGTGTTCCAGAAAAAGTTTAGAGCTCCTTGCAAAACCAATTCTACTACCTACTTACTCTCACACAAACTTCACAATATGCCCATGAGATAGCACTGAGGTAAAATTTAATTTGTCGCACTGAGATCTGTTGTTAAAACAGAATTAGAAACCGACTTATAAACATACAGAGACTAGGTGTCAGACAATAACTTCCTACTGAATTGCTCTCCATTTCTAAGAGGTAAATCTTATTTCCCAAGATCATCTTTTATGGGTACCTTATTCCAGGCTGTTCCACTCCTGCCATCCTCAACCCCTAACGCATATTTGGTACTTTTTGTGATCCTAGTTATTCGTTTATTAAATAATTAACCAGGGGCACCTGGGTGGCTCAGTGGGTTAAGCGTCTGCCTTTGGCTCAGATCATGATCTCGGGGTCCTGGGATTGAGCCCCGCATTGGCCTCCCTCCACAGTGAGGAGGGCCTGCTTCTCTCCCTTTCCTTCACTGCTTGTGCTCTCACAAATAAATAAATATCTTCTAAAAAATAAATAACCACATGAATTAAGTACAGAATAAAATAAAAATACTGGAATCTCTTCAGGGGTTTAAGCATCTCTGCCACTAAATAGAGAGCATGCATGGGTTTAAAGAGACTGCACTAGATTTGCTCTTGTCCCAACTCTTTCTCAAGAAGTATCTGAGATAAATGTAAATTCCGAATGAGTCAGACTGACCTGCTTTCTCAGTCTGACTGGAATTGATTGCTCATGCCCCTGGGGTCACTGGCACTTTCCAAAGGTAGGGTGGCTGGCTTTGCCCACTGCAGAAACCAAGGGCCCCAGGGGGCCCACTGTCTGTCTGCAATCCCACAGGCCTGCTTTCCTAGAACGTTGGTGGTCTACCTTCTGCTTTCTGAACTGCTCAGCCTGAGTCCTTGTGGACCCTCTCTTAGCTTGAAGCCTGACCTTCAACCCCTATCTCTGACCCAGACAGTCCCCCTTCCTACTTCAGGCTTTGGGTGCTTTAGCCATAAAATAATACATTTGTCCTTAATTCTAAATCCTCTCTAAAACTCTAAAATGCGGTGGCTCCGTGAAAGGATTGCTTTGGGCTTGTTACAAATTTTGAAAGAATTAAAACCACAGTTACTCTAAAAGATAGTAAGCTACATTAGATGAATAAAGGGTGCTTTTAGAGTTAGATTTACAGGGAAGGAAGATGACTTCGTATGTTTTAAGAGCCTAAAAATCCAGTCTCATGGGATGGGAGGAAAGGGAAGAGAGTTAATAAAATACTAAATGATTCTGACAAATTCAATTAGCCGAGCTGTGGCTGATTAGTCAATATTTGAATAAAGCCACACACACATCCACTCCAAGTTTTTCTTTGTTTTTCTAAGAAGTGATCCCAGTGAACTGACTCTCATGCTCAGTAACTCCCCATTCAAAGATTCAGTTTTTAAAAAACAGTTACTGTTGCTGGAAGAAGAAATATTGCCTCTCAGTCCTAATCGATGTTTAGCTATCAAGTACATTTGAAATAAATTTATTACTTCGCCTGATCTCAGTTTAATACATTCCAAAGGGGGGAACACGCACAAGAATTTATAGAGTCTCAGTTCTCCACACTAAAGTGTGCGATAAATTACGACATTATTTGGCCATGAAATTAACAAGCCATAGAAACCACACCATTAGCAAGGTATACAGTGGTAAACAGCAGGTGATGATCATGATATAAAACAAAATAGATGGTGTATGTAGGTGTAGCTTCCAATAAAGTCATAATTAAATGCATTCCTATGCATTTAGCAGGTAAGCTCTTTGAGGGCAATTGCTATGAATTCTACATGCCTGTCAGGATATGATGGCCCAGTTGCTACGTCCTTTGAAGACTCTGAGAAAGCATTACCATGGGTAAATTCAGAACTTTTCTCAACATAGAGGTCGGTCAACATGCATTCTGGATAGCAGAATGACACAGACCTTTCACATTGCTTCCAATCATCCTCTAACTAAGTGCCATTTCAACAAATTCAGAGTAAAGTATGGCACATTATAAGAAGTTAGGAAGAATGGAAGGAAGGAAACGAGGGAGGGAGGGAAGGAGGGAGGAAGCAGAAAGGTGTGTATGGATTATAAAGGATGGACCCCAAACTAACCTGAGTACCCTAAATTATTAGCATATGCCACAGAAACTTAACTGAAAACAGTAAGCCAGACTCAGAAAGAGTCTTTGTTTTTTCACATTACTGTATACACACGTCCATCTTAAATAATCTCTATATTTTTATCCAATAAGGGAGCACTGTTTTGCAAGGCTGTCTGTGTTCTATCAGAGGGCATGTAAAGGTCAGATGACTCAACTTTAGCAGAAGAATTAGCTCTCAGGTGAATAACTGTTTCTTACAGGTTGTAACCCTTTGAATTTTCCAGAAATATTTCCAAAAAATCAAAACTAGAGGACTAAGACAGCTGTCTTTAAAAGCTTTATACTAACAAGGTGTCTGTAGGAAGAATATCCTCCTGGATTATCAGCAGAATAGTGACCAACAGGTTAATTTATACCGAGAAATTTATGCAACAACAACCATGTCACCTCCATTATACTGACCACCTTCCTGGCTGCAATCTTATACTTCTTAGGAAAGGTAAATATTCAGCAAAGAATAACACTGTGCGAGAGGCTTAGATGGACCGCTGGATGCCCTCAGAGAAAACCACCCACCCAGGCTGAAGTTCTGCTTAAAACATCCCCAAATGCATGAATCTCAAAAACCATGTACTGAGCAAATGAATCCAGATACAAGAAGGCACCTACTGTATTATTCAATTTCCACGAAATTCTAGGCTAGGCAAAATTAATCTATAGAGAACAAATCAGTGGTTGCCTGGGGTGGGGAGATGTCTGCAAAAGGCTAGGAGACTTTCTAGGGTATTAGACTCGTTCTCTGTCTTTATGGGAGTAGTTGTCACACACATGTGTACATACATTAAAATTCAATGAACTTTGGACTAAAAATATATGTATTTTATTGTGTGTAAATAACAGCTCAATACGGTTGATTGAAACCAAAACCAAAACAAAGTAAAACAGAAATCCCTCAAGATCTCAAAGAAAATGTGCTGTTTTCTCCAGACTGGAAATGAGGCACCGGTCCTTTCTACTCTCAGATATCCCTAGGATTATTTAGACTATTTTAAAATGCTAGAATTCCCTATGAGAAAAACTCACCACCATTACCTTGATTTCTTCTCTGTCTCTTCTCCCAATACAGTGAAGTCAAGTGTAGGGAAGAAAAACCAGCATTTTCATCATCACAGATGCTTAACAAAGCAATTATTTACAGGATAAATTTTGGCTACAATTTAAAAAAAATCTAGCTTTTTGAGATTTACAAACCTTTTTGAGATTTACAAACAGTTAAACTATTGTCTCCTCTAGAATTTGGAAAAATTTATTTTGAAAATGAAGAGCTGAGATTTGACTTTTTTTTTTTCTGTAGTTCTTTCTTCCCCTGGAGGAGAAATGATAGGTGTGAACATAAGTTGGAAGGAGGTACATGTACATAAAGTAAAAACATTACCTTTTTGCATTTGCATAGTTATAATTTATATGGGTCCCCTTTAAAAAATAATCTATTGTCAGAATCAATACAGTCTCCGCGAAAGCCAGGATATTTGTCTCTTTGTTTTGGGAGTGTTGTTTTTCACCAAGGAATCTCCATGCCTAGAACAGTGGCTGGCAAGAGAAAGTGATGCATACATGTTTGTCGAATGACTAAATGAATAAGTTCTGGTGCTCAGTATCCATTTCAAACTGTCATTGTGCTGTGCTTTCTACAACAGAGCTTAGAGGGGACTCATCAAGGTATTTGTAGTCAAGGATCATTATAATCAATATATTTTTTGTCTGAAATGGTCCTACAACTCCAAATGCATTGTTTTTCCTGACTTCATGGTTATTTCCCCCCCCAAAAAGCCATTACTTTCAGCAGATTGTAATACAAATACATCACGGATAAGCCCCTTGGTGATCCTTTTAATATTATAACAGCGGATTCCTCATGCCTCCTTATCTTAGTTAATTAATTAATTTTTAAAAAGATTTTATTTATTTATTTGAGAGAGACAGTGAGAGAGCGAGAGAGAGCACAAGCAGGGGAAGCAGCAGGCAGAGGGAGAAGCAGGCTCCCCGCTGAGCAGGGAGTCCAATGTGGGGCTCGATCCTGGGACTCTGGGATCATGACCTGAGCTGAAGGCAGACGCTTAACCAACTGAGCCACCCAGGTGCCCCCTCACCTTAATTTAAACCCGGCTTTTCACTACTGGCCTCACATTCCCTCTTCACTCAGTTGTGGGCCTCTTTTCCAACTACCACTTCACTCTGGAAAACAGGGAGAATCAACACCTTCCTGCTCTAGGTCATTATCAAATTGCAACTGCTCTGAAGAATAGCCAAACAATTGTTATATCAGAGGCATCTGCCAGTTTGTAGCTCTAAAAAATTAATGAAGGTGCAGCATCTGTCAAAAATAGAGTGGTTTAAACCTGTGTAACACAGCAGAGTCTGAAGTCATTTATGCCAATCGGTGTGGGACACACCCTCCTTCTGGCAGAGCCAGTGCCACACAATGCTCTTGCCTTGTCAGGTAAGCAAGCAGGAAAGCACAGCAATGGATGCTTACTTTTGTGGAAGGAAATACCTGGCTTTAAGAAGGCTTGAAATTCATGCATTTTTTTTGAATTGAACTCCCCATGAATTACTTTATCTACAAAGAGCAATTATCATCAGAATTTCTTTTTTTTTTTTTAAAGACTTTATTTATTCATTTGACAGAGAGAGAGAGAGAGATCACAGGTAGGCAGAGAGGCAGGCAGAGAGAGAGGGAAGCAGGCTCCCCGCTGAGCAGAGAGCCCGATGCGGGGCTCGATCCCAGGACCCTGAGATCATGACCTGAGCCGAAGGCAGAGGCTTTAACCCACTGAGCCACCCAGGCGCCCCATATCATCAGAATTTCTATAAGCAAGTAAGAAGATGCTACTCCATGTCTCTTCTGCATGTTGACTTTTCCCTTTCTTTTTATTCCATGGAGCCCTCTAAGACATCAGAAATATGCAAGCCTTTCTATTTTTTACCGAATCGTGTGTGTGTGTCCACACGATGAAAACATCATTAAAGTAAAATACAATAAATAGAGTCTTACGAAGCGCAGTCTGCTTGAAGTCCTGGAAACTGTGAAAGCACTGATATTTGTGAACAACTTTACACTTGGATATTTGCCCCCCAAATTTTCTTGCTCTCAATATATGTAGGGATTTTTCAAATTTTCTACAATGATCGTTTGTCAGTTGTATAATTTTATAATAAATATGTTAAGAGTAAATCATACAATCTTCTGCTACCCATTGGAGTTTAACTATTCCTCTCCTTGTCCTCAGCAGCTGTGGTATCATATATTAGCACACAAGCAAAGACTTTCAACACAGCAGTGCTTTATGGTGACAAGAACTATACTGGGCTCTCTCTATCCCAAGAAGAGACTATAAACCACAGTATATAACTCCAAGTACTCCAAAGTTACAAAACACTTATCTACCAACACTCAAAAAGAGCGCATAAACTTGCATAGAAAACAAACCTATAAAAGTTTATAACTAAACCACAATATAACCCGCTACACATCACTGACTGTAATGCCCTGATCCTCTCCCATTCTTAGGTAGTTGCACATTGTGGCAAAATAATACTTTTCACCTTTGGGAGCCACACCATCTCACATACCAACCACCCCTTACTTCCTTGAAGAGAACAGGAAATTAACCTAAATATCATGGGGGGGGGGGAAGCATTGCCAACATAGACTCTTTGGTTAAAGACAATGAGGGAACTTTACTGTTGCAGGCTTCAGATAGCCTCTGTACTTCTCAGATTTCAGGCTAAATCATAAAATGCCATATTGTGCCTGAAGCTATTCTTTTCAATAGTCCACTTTAAATCAAAGCAATAACTATTGAAGAGTATTTTGGCTCCAAAATCCTAAGCCATTCTGATTATGCCTGCCTGATGCTGTGGACATTGTTAGAACCACCAAGGACTGGCCAAACCGCCAATGTACTAGACAGCTTATGAATTATCAGTTAAACAGAATCTAGTATAATATTTTGCTAAGTAATTCCTGTGAGGCTTTTGAGATGTCAATATAAGGTCCTAGGATGTACAATCTTTATCCATAAGATGAGGGAACAATGCCAACCCACACTGCAAATACTTTCACTGTCTGATGCTGAAATCCACTATAGGGCGTAGGACCAGCAAATAGAATATAAATCACATACATCCACTCATTTGTACAATCAACAAATATTATTTCTTTTTTTTTTTTTTAACAAATATTCATTTTAAATCTGCCATTATATGCCAATAAATGCTGGGCACTAAGAGGACGATGCTGAAGCAGACATACTCAGTTCAGGCACACCTAGAATTTATCACCCAGGGAAATGCCTTCATTGTAAAACATGAGGACTCGTAAGTCCCAGCCAATGCTGTAATCATCTGCAAGTGACCAAGTGATACAGGTTGCTTCCTAAACAGGCCTCATGTTCTTTGTACTTTGCTTTCAGTATTTTTACTTTTCTTCAAGGGACATAATCCAATGGTCAATTTCTCCCAGTTAGCAAAGTTTGGAGAAAATTTACTTAGTGAACAATTTCTTGGGGTCTCACTTTTTTGCCATATTCTCCTCCGTGCTCTTGGGCTAAGGAGACCTTGATTAAAGTCACTTACTCTAATCCTATTATTTTAAAATATGGCTTCCCCAGCTTTGAGGATTTCTCCTGGACCAATACGCTGGCAAAGCGGCACTGAAGCAGAAGCAGGTAAATTTGAAAATGACAGCTCTAAAAATATCCACTCTCCTTTTGTTCTCCTTCCATCTCTTTGCTCCAAACACCTCTGCCCTGACGCATTGCCTTTACCCTTCTGTGATTACTGCTTCGAAGGGCTTTCTAAGAGCAGGGAGTATTTATGGTTTCATTTGCTCCTGAGTCCTTGGTGGAAAAGGATTGTTCCTGATTCTTACTAATTCCACACTCACATTGTTAACACGAAAATCATAGTATTTCTTATATATTCTCCTTGGCTTCATATTTCTTCTGTTTCCTTTTTCTGGGCCAAGAAGGAAAGAATATTTTTAAAGAAACAATATTCTTTTCCTATTGCCCTCTCGAGTTTCATGTTCATACCTCCGATCTCATTTCCAACCCCTATTAAGGGATGCATTGCAAAAATATAAGAAAGTTCTTTGTGCTTTTCCTTGTAGCAGCCAATTATTCTAATTTGTTCTGTCTCTAAAGAACGGAATGCAAAATCAACACAAAGGCCGATTATGTGATCTGTTCCAAGGGAAAGATCTGAGTCGTCTATTTACTAATGAAGCTCAGTTTGCACTATTAAAGGTTGACAGAAGCAATCACCAGGAATTTTCATCCCTTAAATTAGTGTTTTCCACCAGATGCACATCTTTCATTTTGGAGAACATATTCTTTAAGTTCAGGATACAGCCGGACAAAAGAAAAAAACAAGGTAACGAACACAACATTTTTTAAGTAATAACACAGTATAGAGCTATCATCCCTCCCCGAGGAATTCAGCCTACTTTTATGGACACAATTTAGTACAAACTCATAAGAAAGCTAACAAAACTCAAAATCACTTCACAATAGCCTAGAGAAGTAAAGGCCAAAAATGATTATTGCCAAGCCCAGAAGATAGAAGCACCCACCAAAAAGAGCATAGGACAGGAAAATCGGGAAGCCTGTGTTCTAATTTCAGTTATTCCTATAAAGCATTACTGTGATCTGAGCACATTCAACCTGCCCCACTTTTTCCAAGTATAAAAACCTACATCATTCTCTCAGTAGAATGAAATACCAGATCTGAAAAGTCATAAATCTCTTTAGGAAGTAAAACAAAACAAATTATTGATTCAAAATCAAATCTTTATGAAGTCTCTATTCCATGAGAAGTCTTTCCCCCCCTTAGTTCTTTAGTTCTTCAGTTTCTCTTCTATCTACTCTTGGCCAGTGCTCAAAGCCTAAATCCACATTTTAGAAGTAATATAATGAAACAGTCATAACACAGGAAGTTTCCGACTGAAATGAAGACTCTAAATAATTTTACAGATAATTTAGGCAATAAAAAATACTTTTGTCATACATGCAGAGATCAAAGTTACTTGCATAACAAATGTTAAAACAAAATTTCCTAACCAAGTACATTGGTTCAAATAGAGACACTAATTTGAGTTTTACTCCTGTGCTAAAACCCAGTGACAGGTCTCATACTGTTTCTGAAGGGATATTTCAGAGCACTGAGACAAGTTTATCCTATAAAATGTGGTATTAGTAGTAGTATCAGAAGATAAGGTGTGACCTGAGGATAGACAATACCAATGACAAATTATATGAACTAAGATATTTAGTCCATGGACCATGTCACCCAGGTTAGAACCCAGAAAGAGATTTATTATCAAGTAGGTGAAGCCAGAGCCAGTGAGAAATAAATAGTAGATGGTTACAATAGGTAGGGTCTACAGTCAGGAGGTATTGAACTTGGGTTAAATAGTAAAACAAGCTCTGAACCTCCTGACTGGAGCTAGGCAAGGGCTGGATTTAATAGGATGAAAAAACAAACAACACCAGGGAGGAAATCAGATGCTTTACACCTGTACTTAGCTAACTGTCATTCAGTTAATTCAGATAATTCAAATTAATTCAAATAATCTCAAAGCACCTGGACACTGAAATTCCTCAGTTCTGTGTTTAAAAAGGTAACTGTTCAAGTGAATGAACTCTGATATTTTCTGAACTAGTTGCTTTCATATATGTGACTTTATTTTCATAATATCAACTTGATATCTTGCATTCCATTGTATAGATAGGAATATAAGGCTAGAGAAGTTCAGTACTTTTCTCAAGGCCACTTACTAAGGGTGTGGTGGGCAGAGTAATGGTCCTTAAAGATGTCCTCATCCTAATCTCCAGAAGCTATGAATATGTTACCTCATATGGAAAAAAAAGACTTCACAGATATGACTAAAGTTATAGACCTTGAGATAGATTATCCTGAATTGTCACATGGAACAAACTTAAATTGCATGAGTCCTTAAAAGCAGAGAACCATTCCCAGCTGTGGTGAGTGAGTGAGAGAGAGAAAATGGGAGAGAGGGAGAAAGAGAGAGAGGGAAGGGGGAAATAGGTCATAATAGAAGCAGAGTCAGAGAGATGTAACATTGCTGGCTTTGAAGAATGATAAAGGAGACCCTGAGCCAAGGATTGCAAGTGGTCTCTTGAAGCTGGTAAAGTTCAGGAAACAGATTCATCCCCAGAGCTTCTAGAAGGGAATGTAGTCCTGCCAACACCTTTAATTTAGCCTGTGTCAGACTTATAAGTTAACACATTTATGTTGTTTTGAGTCACTAGATTTGTGGTAATTTGTGTGACAGCAATAGAAAACAAGCATAAAGTTCCTACAAGAATCAATAATAGTATGTATTTAAATCTAAGCATTTCTAAAATGAAGCCTCACTTTATGATTGATGGAAACAGCAGCAGCTTCCACAGCATCCCATCCCATTCCTGGGGTAAAAGTGGTTTAATAGAAAGCAGTGATGGCAGTGGGTAATAGAGTGACCTGATCTACTGTAGCAGCAGGTCATAGAGTGACCTGATCTACAGCAGCAGCGTAGCCTGAATAGAGATCTATCCTGCAGCCCCACATCCACCAACACTAGTAGGCCTAATCTGCTGGCATCTGCAGACTCAGAGAGATGTTATCTGCTATAACAGGCCCAATATACCATCCTCCACCCACTAGCACTAAATGATCTAGGCTTGGTGTTTTCTGAAACTCATTCCCAATGACACTGGAAAGTCCAGATAGCACCTGCTGGGATTGGAGTTCTGAAAACAGAAAGGAAATAATGACAGAAGACTGGGAACTTCAGAAGGAAAAGGGGAACAGTGGAATGGGTAAAAATAGGGATAAATATAACAGACTATCACTCACCTCATGAGTTTTTTTAAGCAAAAATTATGACATTTGATATGGTTCTCAATGTATACAGAGGAAATATTAACTAGTATACTTTGAAAGTGGGTAAGTTTAAGAGACTTTTTTTTTTTTTTAGTTTAAGAGACTTTAATGAAAGAATTCTGAAACTTTACTTGAGGCCATAAAACACTGATTCCAGTAGACTGTGATAATTACATATGAATACTGTAACACCAAGAGAAACCACTAAGAAAACTATGCAAAACAATATGCTCAAAGGATTCTAAATAAATTAAAATGGAATGTCCAAGTAACCCACACAAAGGCAAGAAAAGAGAAAGAGGAATGAGAAACAAAGGTAACAAAAACAAGAACAAAAAACCGGTAGACCTAACCTTTAATATAGCAATATTATATTAAATGTAAATGATTTAAATAACTGATTGGTAGAGTGAACTTAAAAAATAGTATGATCCAACTATATACTGTTTATAATGAACTTACTTCAAACATGGTATAGGTAGTTTGGAAGTAAAAAGATGAAAAAGATATGTCATATGAACATTAATCAAAAAAGACAGGAACAACTGTATTAATAACAGATAAAGTAGACTTCAGAGCAAAGGAAATTACTAGGGACAAAAAGGGACATTACATAAGGATAACAGGACCAAGTGATAATATAGTGATGCTAAATGTGTATGCACCAAGTAACAGAACTTTAAAACACATGAAGTGAACACTGGAAGAGCTAAGAAGGGGAAACAGAAAATATCCATAATTATTATTTGAGAATTCAGCATAGGAGTTGATAGAACTACTAAACAACAAATCAGCAAGGATATAGAAGAACTGAACATCAGCATAAACCCACAGGATCTAAGTGACATTTATAAAACACGCTGTATTCAACAAGAGCAGAATCCATATTTCTTTCAAGTGTTCATGAAACATTCACTTATAGATCATATACTGGGTCATAAAACATACAGTAGCAAATTTAAAAGAATTGAAATCATACACAATATATTCTCTGACTCAAATGGAATCAAACTAGAAATCAATAACAGAAAGACAACAGGAAAATCTTCAAACACATGACAACTACTCTCCCAAGTAATTCATGGGTCAAAAGGAAGTCTCAAGGAAATTTTTTAAAATGGATCAACTAAAATAAAATGAAAATATAACAGATCAAAATGATCGAGATGAAGCTAAAGCAATGCTGAAGGGAAATTCATAACTCTAAATTAGAAAAAAGAAAATATTTCAAAGTAACATTTTAATTTTATATAGTAAGATACTAGAAAAAGGAGAAAAATGAACTCAAAGCGAGCAGCAGAAGGAAATAATAGAGATAAAAGTAGACATCAATGCAATTGAAAATATGGAAATAATAGGGAAAATCAAACAAAAAGAAACAAAAAGGTGTTTCTCTGAAAAAAAAAAGTCTAATCACAAAAAATGTAGTAAGACTAACAAGGATAAAAAGAAAACACAAATTATAAATATCAGAAATGTAACGAGGAATATCATGACATATCCTGCAGGATAATAAGGAACAAGTTATAATGAACAAGTCTACACTATAAATTCAAGACATAATAGAAATGAACTAATGCTTCTAAATCACGAACGTCCAAAACTCAGCCAAGGTGAAATAGATACTCTGAATTTTTCTACAACCATTAAAAACACTGAACTTTTTGTTTAAAAACTCCCAAAAGAAATATTCAGGCTTATGTGATTTCAATTTTACTAAAGATTTTACGAATTGAGACCAATTTTATATAACTTTTATAAGAAATAGAAGTAGAGGGACTGCTTCCTAATTCATTTTATGAGGTCAATATAACCTTGATACCAAAGCAGACAAAGACAGTATAGAAATAAAAAAGTAAAGACCAACATTTCTCATGAATTTAGCTGTAAAAATCCTCAACCAAATATCAATAAGTTAAATCCAGAAATATATAGAAGAATAACACACCATGTCCAAGTGGGATTTATCCAGTTATGCAAAGTTGGTCAAATATTTGAAAATCAAACACTGCAATTCACCATATCAATAGGTTAAAGAAAAATAATTCTTGTGATCATATCCATTTATGCAGAAAAACATTTGACAAAATCCAATCCCATTTATGATTTTAAAAAGAAAGAAAAAATCTAAGCAAGTTAGAAATAGAGAGAAAAATTATTCAAACTTATAAAGATGGTTGACAAACAGCCTGTACCTAGTGTTGTACTTAATTGTGAAAGATTGGATGCTTTCTCTGTATGACCAGGAATAAGGTAATGATGTCTGCTATCACTACTCTCACTAGTTCAACATATTACTGAGGGTTCCAGCCAGAATAATAAACAAATAGATAAATTTGAAAATCAAAAAAGTAGAATTTTACTTAAAAGACAAAAGGTATAGATATTGAATAAGAAGAATTAAAATTGTCTCTATCCACAGATGACTTGATTACCTAAATAGAGGAATTTCCAAAGAATCTACAAAATGCTCCTAGAAATAATAAATTAATGTTGTAGGGTACAAGATCAACACAAAAATCAATTGTATTTCCACATACTAACAACAAACATGTGGAAGACTAAATAAAAAAATGCAATGCCATTTACAATGGTTTTAAATAAAATTAAATATTTAGATATAAGCCTAATAAATCATTTATAGGATCCATATGCTAAAAATCACAAAACGCTGATGAAGGAAATCAATGAAGTCCCAAATTAATGGAAAGACATATTTTGCACGTGGACTAGAAGAGTAGATATAGTGTCACCTGTCCCCAAGTGAATAGGCTTAACACAATGATTATTAAAACCCTCAAGGCTTTTCTAGCCATAAGGAAGCTTATTCTAAAACTTATAAGGAAAGCAAGAGGTCTGAGAATAGCTGAAATAATTTTTTGAAAGAATAAAATGGGAGAAATTAATCTACACGATTTCAAAACTTAGCAGCATTGGTAGAGGGATAGACACATAGATCAATGGAACAGAAGAGACAACCCAGAAATAGACTTACACAAGTATACCCAACTTATTTTTGACAACAGTGCAAAAGCAATTCAATGGAGAAAGAATAGGCCTTTCAACAAATGGTACTGAAATAACTGAACATCCACAGGCCACCTGGTATCAGATAAACAGCTTGGATCTATAATATATAAAGAACTCTCAAGACTCAACTTGAAAAAAAAAATCAAATTAGAAAATGGGCAAAAGGCATGAACAGACATTTCATAGAAGAGAATATACAGATGGCAAATAAGCACATGAAAAGATGTTTAATATCATTAGCCATTAAGGAAATGCAAATTAAACCATAATGAGATATCACTACATGCCTATGAAAATTGCTAAAATAAAAAAAAAGGTGACAATATAATACTTGTTTTTCTCTGTCTGAATTATTTCAATTAGCATAATACCTTCTAGGTGCATCCATGTTGTTGCAAATGGCCAGATTTCATTCTTTTTTATGGCTGAGTAATATTCTGGGGTGTGTGTGTGTTGTGTGTGTGTATGTACACAACATTTTCCCTGTCCACCCATCTACCATGGACATTTAAGTTGCTTCCATATTTTGGCTGTTGTAAATAATGCTACAATGAACAGAGAGTATGTATAACATTTCAAATTAGTGTTCTCTTTTTCTTTGGATGGATATCTAGAAGCAGAATTTCTATTTTTAATTTTTTGGCAACCTGTATACTGTTTTCCGTAGTGGCTGCACCATTCTGCATTCCCACTAATAGTGCACAAGGGTTCCCCTTACAACACATCCTTGGCAACATTTATTTCTTATTTTTTTGTTTTCTTTTGTTTTGTTAATAACCATTCTGACAGGTGTGAGGTGATATCTCATTGCAGATTTGCATTTACCTGATAGTGATGTTGAGCATCTTTTCATGTGCCTGTTGGCCACCTGTACGTCTTCTTTGGAAACATGTCTATTCAGCTTCCCTGCCCATTTTTTAATTGGATTGTTTGCGGGGTTTTTTTTTTAATAGATATTGAAAGTTGTATGAGTTCTTGAATATATCATTTGTGAATATCATTTCCCATTCATTAGACTGCCTTTTCATTTTGTTCATGGATTCCTTTGCTGTGCAGAATCTTTTTAGTTTATGTAGTTTTAGTTGTTTAGTTTTGCTTTTGTTGTCCTTGCCTGAGGAGACAGATCCAAAAATATATTGCTAAGACCAATGTTAAAGAGCTTACTGCCTGTTTTCTTCTCATCTATGTAATTTTGAAATTTGACAGTACATTTTAAAAATTCTAACAGGCTGAACAATACCTTTGAGAGGATAGAAAAATAAAATAAATCCATAATGTTCATGGGTTGTTTGCCCCTGGGGTAGATTGCCCTAATGGGGAGATATTTGAGCCTTTCCCCGAGTCATTAAATAAAACCTCTAGCAAGCAGCCCTTGGTCCTCTTCAAAGGGGACAGGGGAGAGGGGGGATCTTTAATCATAATAATCCTGGAGGAAAAAAATCTCAGAAATAAGACATCTGCTTCTCAGCCTTGTTGTTTTGCAGGCTAACAGTGATTGCTTTAGCAGCTTCTATCACCATATGTGTACAATAAGTAAATGAACATAAAATTGAATGAACACATAAAAGAAGGATAAACTCACCCAGCTTAACAAATCCACTCTCTCACCTGCTGTGCCCTGAAACATGAAAAAAAAAAAAAATCATTGGATCATAAGTATTAGTAAAATAACAGTCTCCGTTATTAACATTGACAGGAGGTGTAAGGGTAGTTTGTCTGATGTGGGACTAACAGTCTAGCTGCTAGTCTAATTCTTAATACTGCCCTCTTCTACCCCTTTTCTCCTAATCAGGAAGGAAAAATAACCTATACATTTGTCTTAGAAGAAATAAAAAGTCCAAACAAACTTGTGTTTTTTATTTTGCCTTGTTTTGGTGTTTGTCCAGTTGAAAATGAAATACATGACTGGGTTTCCTTCATCTTTCTCATAGTCAATGTGGAAAACATTACGGTTGTGAATTTCAATATTGTAAGATCAGAAAATTTTAAATTGGTCTTTCCAAACCACTGATAATTAACCAATATTGTATATAATGCTAAAACCTTAGAGACTCTTTTTGATATTTAAAAAGCTCTGAAAACATTAGCTAATTTTTTCTCATCACATTTCTCATGCCTCGTAACTAACTGGGTATTATTAAAAGCCTTCAGTATTTGCCAATGATTAAATGTTTGTTTGTTAATTCTTACTGCTATAGCAGAATCATACTGTTGATGAAAGGAGTCTTGTTTTGGATTTGCAAAACAAGGATGGCAGTAGTAGATTTTTGTATGCTAACTTATGGCAATAATTAAATACGAAAAATAAATAAGTTTCATATATTGGCAGTAATTCCAAAATGTAATTAATATCTTCAATATCTTTGGCAATTCCCTTCTCATGTGTTTCATTCTAACAAGGTGGCTACAAGCAGAGAAAATGAATCCAAACAAACCCAAGTTCATGTTCATGACTATCCCTTACTACCTGTGCAGTTAGGCAAGTTATTGACCCTATCAAGGCCTTGGCTTCCTCTATCATAAAATAATGCTCATAATAATTACCAGCCTCACATATATGTCACAAGAGTTAAATGAAAGCATGAATTTAAATAGGGCCAGTCATGCAGTAAGGTGCCACAAAATGTTACCTGATTATTACATCTTTCTCAGTGGACTTTTTGTTTTGGCAATTTTTTGTTCCCTTTAATCTTTCTTCCTTAGTCACCTAAGTCCCTCCATTCAGCTAGTTCTTCTTATTTTCATGTTAATAAATTATTCTCTGCTCATTTCTAATAACTCATCATTCCTTCTGTAACACTTCTCCCTTAACTCCTGTCAACCACTACATATGGAGGCAAATCTACTTAGACATTAATGAAGCTTAAGCCTCAGTGCTCTATACTTCTACAGGTACTTTTTAGGTCCCAGGAAAAATCCTCAACAATAGTTCATGTAATCAAATGCTTTTGCAAAATTTTTAAGGGTGAGATATTTTAACTTAAATCAGGTAAGACCACTGTGTCTTTCTTTTCCAATTTTTCCTCCATTGTATTCCCTTGTGTTCCCATTGTACTCTATTACGTTAGAATGACCATGGGATTTTGGGGGGATCTAGCTAAGGGGAAGTCTGAGTTGAGGCTATTATGTGATTTCAAATACTACCATGTATAATTGACTATTTACTGTCCCATTATGGGAATGAATTCCAGAAATACTCCTATTGCCTACTCTACTGACTTAACTAGCAAGAGAATGCAGAGGTACAAGGACAAAGGCAACTTTATAATATGGCCATGTTTATATGTCACAGCTCTGCAAGCATGTTAGTTTGGAAAAGAAAAAGGGAATTGAAAAGTATAAAGCCAGAAGCTGTTCTGTGAAAAAATTACTTCAATCATCAGACATGTAAAATATAAGTAAAAGTCTGAGTTCTTATCAATGCTTAGTCAAAACAGACATTTTCTCATGTCAGAAATATATTCGATTGATAATGGAGTGCGATGTGTTTATATATACTGGAAATTGTGTGAAAGAGTATTTATCAGAATTTCTATAATGCCAAAACCTGTAGCAGTACTGGAGTCAATAATGCATTTGTAATAGCCTTTATGAGTAATCTATAGAGGTTTTCTTAAATTTAACAATTAATAAAATTTATGTTATATCAATAAGAAATCGTGAAACTGAAATAATTTTTTTGCCTTAACGCTCCTTTTATTTTTTTTATTTTTTAACATTTTAATTTAATTTTTTTCAGTGTTCCAAGATTCATTGTTTATGTACCACACCCAGTGCTCCGTGTAATACATGCCCTCCTTAATGCCCACCACCAGGCTCACCTATCCCCCCCACCCCCCTCCCTTCCAAAACCCTCAGTTTGTTTCTCAAAGTCTACAGTCTCTCATGCTTCATCTCCCCCTCCAATTTCCCCCAATTCACTTTTCCTTTCCTTCTCCTAATGTCCTCCATGTTATTCCTTATGTTCCACAAGTAAGTGAGACCATATGATAATTGACTTTCTCTGCTTGCTTATTTCACTTAGCATAAAGAAGATGTGGTCCATATATACAATGGAATATTATGCAGTCATCAGAAAGGATGAATACCCAACTTTTGTATCAACATGGATGGGACAGGAGATTATGCTGAAATAAATTTTTAATCTATCAATAACTAAAAGCAAATTTTAATCAACCATGCTAAAAGAAATCTATGTATATAAAATATGTAGCTCATGTCTTAGAATGTACATAAAATACACATGTTGTCATATGAGGAACCAATTAGAGCATGTAACTAAAAGAGTAGGAAAAAATTATTAAGTAGACACACAATGCAGTTTTATAGATTTTGTGATATCTGTCATATCTGACATCAACTTTTAATTTTTAACTTGAAAAACTTCCTTTCAAAGTAAGATGAAATAGTTTGAAGCAAAACAAGGGTCCCACCAAGAAAAACAAAGCCAAATAAAATGACCAGCATTCAATCAAAAAGTTCTAAACATAACAAGACATAGAATCATATGACTAAAATTCTAGGAAAAAAGACAATAGAAAAAGATTTATATGAGATATTTGTGTTATCAAAGCCCTACATTTGTACCTTCCAGGTAGGCTTTGCCTCAAACTCAGAGAACTGGAATAAGAGATGCTATGAATGAAAAGTAACAGCAGCTTCTATTACTAAGCACTTACTCTGTGTCAGACATTGGTTAGTCTATGGGGTGCAGGATAAAAATGACATGGTTATTTACTTTGAGAATTCATAATCTAATGAGACAGACACATATAAATTGATCACGAAACTGCCTTACTGTTGAATGTGACTAGAACCTCCAAATCCATTAGCATTGATTTACGAAAGATAAGAATTTTCACTAATTGTGACATGTAAGTGCACCCTTCCTGTGAGTCCCAATTATTTTTCATACTCTGCTTTGGACAGCCAAAAATACATTACTGATAATTAGCATTTAGAGGGGCTTTCCAGCTGTGAAGCTATTAGGTCATCAATAATCTAAGCCAAGACATTGGCCAGAGATTGGTTATGTAAACATCAGATTTTGTGGAATTTATTCAATGGGGAAGGAAGGAGACCTCAATGCCCTATAATATTCTGTTTTTCTATAAAACATTTTCACTGCTTTGAGTGAACTAAAGCAGATCAGGCAGTAGTTTTTTCTCTGCCATTGTGGTCACTGACCTACAGTGTTTAAGTCATTAATCTGTAAAGTGCTTTGGAATCCATGGAATATGGAAGTATTAGATTTTACATACAGCCTCTTATATTCTGGGTTTCACAAAGCACTTTGCAGAGCAATTAATTAAATTAAATTACCGACTTTGCAAGCAAATGGAAAGTGTAATACATGCTTAGTAGTTTACATAAAGGTCAGGTTTATTTCTGGAAGGAAAATATTAGAATCATGTATTTGATAAAGATTTATTGAGATCACACCATGTCCTAGGCACTGTTCTAGGCACTAGAATCTTATGGACACTTCAAGTCTAAAAAGGAAGCAAAGCTTACTTCAGGTGTCCTCAAGAGGCAGAAAAGACATGTTTACCTATGAAAAATCATTGCTACTCTGTGTAAGCAAGTTGCTCAAGAATTCTCCATTACAGAAATAAAAGAAAGATATTCAACTTTCTTTTCCCTTTCCTGTGTGACTTAGGTTGGAGATTATCCTGAAAAAAAAAAAAAAAAGTCACCTTCCTAGCATGCTGGTGAAATAAAGATATCGTGTATAAGTTGACCCTGAATGCATGGGCTAATGACAAACTGCTTACTTTAAAATCCATAGCCACTCTGGCTGTGGGAAATCATAATCTCAAAATACTAGAAAATATTTAGCATATGTTCTTTTTTAGACAAAGTACTGCTTGCCAGATAAAGTGTAAAGGTAAGCCATACATGCTCCCTGTTCTTAAAGTTGCTCCATGTCTAATGGAGGAGACAGACATTAAAAAATGATTATAGTGTGATGTTGCCTAGAAGATGCACTTATAGCATGCAGAAGGAGAAAGGAAGGCTATTTGAAGTACTATTTGACACACATCATAGGATAAGGAAAAGTTAATCAGAGAGACAGTGAAAATATTTGTGTGGTCTGTTAATGAGTTTGGATTATTTTCTTTAGAAAAAGCTATCAGAATCTAGCTGATCTATCTATCTATCTATCTATCTATCTATCTATCTATCTATCTATCTTTAGTCTAGTCTCTGATAGCTTTTACCAAAAGAAAAACTAACTCTGCTTTTCATCCAAATTATTAGCTATTTACTGGATTTTGTCACTTGGATATTTCAGCTCCTGAAACTCACCATGTTCATGTTCATATATATATGAATTCTACTTGGCAGTCCTGGGGATTATATGAAATAAGAGAAAGGACTGGAAACAGCAAGTTCAATATGACAGTCCAGCATACTTAAGGATAAAGCCCTAATTAAGGCAGTGACAATATCAGCAGCAGTGGGAGTGAATATGAGGTCATATTCAAGACATATTTTGTCAGTGAATGACTAACATCTAATGTCTGATTGCATATGGGAGATGGATAGAAGGAGAGGGTGAAGTCAAAGTTAACTCCAGAGGTTCTAGTGGAGCTGGGGTGCCCTCACCCAGGACTGGGAACTCAAAGGGAAAGTCACGGTCAGAGGAAAAGATAATTGGTGAGAAAGCAACAAACTCCCAGTCTCTTCATCTCCTTATGCCAGCTTCATTTTTCTGATATACTTAGCAATATTTTTTTCAAGGGAAAGTTATTAAACTTGTTGGTCAAATTAAATAATATAGTTCAAACTACATTTTCAATGGGTGGTTCCACCACAATTTTCAAGGTCTTGCTCACCATCTTCCTCCTCATACACCTCTGAATGCATTGTCTTTCCTTCAAGGTTTCCATTGTATTCAGTGGACCAGAGATAAGGTTGGCCCATGGTGGAGAGGTGGCATGAAATGGTGTCAGCTCCAATATGAACTCTGGCATAAGCTACACCCCAACCTTACTTTACAGAGAGCTCTGCATAGAATCCTGGGAGTGAACTAGGCCATAATAACGTCATTCTGTTTTTTCTTGCTTGCTTCAGCCTGCTCCGGCAGCTCTGCTAAACAAACTTTCAGGCATTCCTGGGGCCAACTCATTAAGTGCCATTTCATGTAACCCAGATTCCCAGCAAAATTACTGACAATAAAGAAGGCTTTTTGGAATGTGGTGAGTATTAAGTGCCTGAAATATCCAGGTAATGACGCCCAATAAGTAGCTAGTAATTTGGATCTCAAATATGCCAGTAGGATAGCAGAGTAAGTCCATTTAATGTAATTCTCATACTGGAAATATAGGTAAATTCTGGGTTGATATAAAAAAAGTTAAAAGCACATAGCTGAGATTGGAAGAAAGAAAGGGATAGTTTCAGTTCAGAAACGAAGAGAAATTAATGCCAGAGAGAGAAGAGCAGGCTGATGTCTGCATGTTTGGCTTCTTCCTCTAGACCTTATCCATGTAAGGGCTGGAGCTAGAACTCTAACAACACCTTGAAGCCAGAAACCTAGACTCAGGAGCTGGTACAGACACTCTGCATAAAGGCCATAAGAGCTGCTCAGTCCATTCAAAGGGCTGGGGAAGTGAAGAAGATATTTATCTAAAGCCTCAGGTACAGAAAACATTGACACCCTGTGAAACATAGGCCCATCATTCTCAGGGCTGAGACGTCCAGGCAGTCATTTACCTATGTTCCCTGTATGGAACAGAAACTGCAGGGTGAGTAATTAATAGAAACCCTGGTGCAGGGTGGATATTGCCATGAGTTCTAGGACCCAATCAGCAACAAAATTAAAATCACTCCAAAGGGAAATTTTTAACGAACCATAGCAAACAGTATCCCAACCAAAATGAAATAATAATTCTGAGGAAATTGTTTTTGTTATTTAAATATTACTCAATGTATTTTCCCAGCCATGCCGTTTTTTGAAGAATTCTTCAAACATACACAAATAATTCATTTACACCCTACATATCCCACCATCGTGAGCAAAATTTACTTGAGAATCATACCAATGGAAATCAGAAAGTGCGACGGAGAGGGGACAAGGTGTTTACTATAAAAAACTTGAAAGTTGGGGCGCCTGGGTGGCTCAGTGGGTTAAAGCCTCTGCCTTCGGCTCAGGTCATGATCTCAGGGTCCTGGGATCGAGCCCCGCATCGGGCTCTCTGCTCAGCAGGGAGCCTGCTTCCCCCCCTCTCTCTGCCTGCCTCTGCCTTCCTCTACCTACTTGTGATCTCTCTCTCTGTCAAATAAATAAATAAAATCTCAAAAAAAAAAACCCTTGAAAGTAAGAAAGGTAAAGTCTGATTTTTAATTATCATGGATTTTATTTAAAACTTTTGGTACCTGATAATGGAGAAAACATATGTAGAAATGAAGACATAAATATTTAGAGATTTATAAATCTCTTATCTAGAAAATCTTTATGAATCTCTCTTTTAAATAAAACCCTAGAGAATTGAGAGAATTTCAAATGTTTAACATTCTTGTTCAGCTATTGAGAGCTGAACATTTTCAGGAGCATCTTGATTTTCATGGAATGACCCACAAGAGAGGGCCATTTTGCTGAAAGTCTTGCTCCTCTTTTGACTTGTTCATTGTGTTTTTTCATTTTGCGTCTTTTGTTTTGGCACATTAGGTGGCACCTGATGTGGCCTACTGTGGCACCTGATGTTAGGGGGCACCTGATGTGGCCTACTCATCCACACATTTGCTCATTCAAACAATGTTTTTTGAGTTGAGATACTTTGGCTAAAAATAAATAATGTTTAGATGACTGAACACACTTATTGTCATAGTAATTGTTAAGTACTGAGAAGAATCACGAAAGGTATGGTTCCAGCCCCAAAGAAGCTTATAATAGTGTTGAGGATATAAGATATGCTGATAAAATAGCTAATTTATTATATGGGACGGTCTCTATATTTGAAAATGAGTTTTTATAGATAATGAGAGCTTAAGCAAGACAAGGGACAGTGTATTGTGGGCTGAATATATCAACAAATATAGTATATTTGAGATGTGATTTGAAATCAACCTTAAAGAAGAGGACTTAATCAGATACATGAATAGGGTCAAAAAGGTCATGGTAGTAGCATGTGCTTAGCTGGTGTGGCCAATATTTACATTTCCAATTGGTGATGTTATTCAAAGATAACCCAAGCGAACTTTGCTTCTATGAGTCCATTCTTGGTATTCAAACAAAATGGCGAATCCAACTTCAGTAGAACTAAGGAATAAAGAAGTATTTAGTGAGGAGACTGTACAAAATGGAGAAGGAAAAGCTTTCATCCTACGACACAACAAAACTGAATTATGCGTTTAATTTTCTCCCTCCAGAAAGTTCTTCTTCCTCTCTTTGCCCATCCATCTCTTTTCTCCCACTGCTGGCTATCTTCCAGATCTCTCCATCCTAGTTTAATTGTGCCACGATTTAAACATCTCATGGGGGCTCCAGCATGTAACCCCACAACTTATTCCACAAACATAAACAAAGGCGAGGCCTTCAGTAGCCATTATAAACAATATGGGGTGGACAGAAGTGAATTAAGATATCATTTTTTTTTTCTGTTAGATAATAGAACATGAATACAGGAGTCTTTAGGAAACTAGAAAATCTAGAAAGAATTCATTGATAGTGATTTATTTCTTACTTCCAAAATAAAATGTAATAAGAAGGCTAAAAGCTCTCACAGATTGACTTTTCCAAAAGTTGCTTTCAAACCCTTGGTACAGACAACTTTACTCTTGGGGTGTTTGATAACCACATCTTTTCTTCTTTACTTTTTTCTTTCTTTGCAGACACATACACTAACACCGATCTTTCGAATAATAGGAAACTTCCCATAGGTCCTTTACCAGGTAAGGTTAAGCTCTAACAACCTGAATAGATTTTTGGATAAGATGGCTGGCTGAAAGCACAGGAAAAAGGTGGGTTTCTCTTTTTGAACAAGCATGTAATCAGTAATGGGGTAAGTGGTTAAAAAAGTCACTCTTCACGTGGGGCCAAGGTTAAGATTGAGGATTTAGAAGCCAGAAGAGCAAAGTAACTACAACAATCCACATGTTTTTGAGAGCAGCCCTTTGTATCTGAAAGATTGATTTTTCCCATGATTTTTTTTTAATAACCCAACTCATGTCTTTATTAAACGACTCAAAAGAATACAGTGTGGCTGAGAAGGCTTAGATTTCCGTAGCCCCAAGTCAGGTATCCTCTATTTACTGTCCACTCAAATTAAAAAGAGAATTTTACAACAGCAAATGGAATACAGCTGAGTGTACTTTTATTTCAACTCTTTACCTGGATGTTTTGTTTTCAATTCTCCACTGAAGTGCCTTCAACATTTCATTAAGTTGAAAGATTCATTCACTACCTTAATTTACTTTAATTTGGAAGAGCCAAATCATTTAGCCAAATCTGTTTCTATATTGCCAAAGCAGCGTATGCTGAACTAAATGATACTTGGCATTTTTTTGCCCAAATACTGACTCAACGGGGAGACAGAACAAGAATACTTACCCGTTCATTCAGGAAAGGAAAAGTCACTTAGCCTCTGTAGCTGTTCTGGTCCCTTCTCTAAACATAATGCAAACAACCATTTGTTCTGAGACTGACTAAATATCCAGACTCTAGAAATAGGCTGAAAACTTTTAGAGGTATGGGAACACTCTGTTATGAGCGTTGGAAACCAAAAACTCCCTGCTTTAAATCCACTCAAATATTTTCATTTCTTTCATTGTTCTTGTTCCTCCATGTTCCTTCATATCTATGTCTTTTCTTGTCCCCTGGCCTGCAATTTTATCTTTTCCTATGCCTTACTTTTCTAGTAAACTCTTCTTTTCCTCATTTCTTGTTTCAATTTACTGATGCATATTGCCCTGCATAATTTTTCCTTTTCTTTCTTTTTCTCAGAGATAATGCAAAAACAATGTATAGGAAATATTATCATTTCCTCCAGACTAAGTCTGCATCTATTTTTCTTTTAAACATTAGATGCATTTTGGGAGAATCAGGATATAGACATGCACATATTGCAATTACAATACATATTACAATTGGTTAAAAGTAATAAAATATAGTTGTGTTAGATTAGACAAGATAGGAATGTATTGGAGAGATATTTGGAATCTCCTGGTACACAAAGATAGCATATGCTATCTACAAAACCTCCTTTGAGATCAAAAGACATGGATATGTTGAAAGCAAGACTATAGAATAAGATATCCCATACATACAAATACCAAAAAGATCTGGAGTAGTTACACTAATATCACACAAAATAAACTTTCAATCAAAAACTGTTGCAAGAGGGGCGCCTGGGTGGCTCAGTGGGTTGGGGCCTCTGCCTTTGACTCAGGTCATGATCTCGGGGTCCTGGGATCGAGCCCCGCATCGGGCTCTCTGCTCAGCAGGGAGCCTGCTTCCCCCTCTCTCTCTGCCTGCCTCTCTGCCTACTTGTGATCTCTCTCTCTGTCAAATAAATAAATAAAATCTTAAAAAAAAAACCAAAAAACTGTTGCAAGAGGAGAGAGGAGCAAAGTGGCATGGGAGTAGGAGACCTAAAGATCACTAGGTTCCAGGAGTTCAGCTAGATAGTTATCAAACCATTCTGAACATCTACAGACTCAACAGGAGATCAAAGAGAAAAAAGAGCAATTCTAGGAACAGAAAAGCGACCACTTTCTGGAAGGTAGGATGTGTGAAGAAGTGAATCCAAGGCAATATTCTCTGTTCTATTCACCAGTCTAATATATACATTTTTTTTTCCCACTTTTCCCCCCTTTTCTTCTCCCACCAGTTTTGAGTCTCTTCTGATTTGGTTAGTGTATATTTTTCTGGGGTCGTTGCTACTTTTTTAGTATTTTGTTCTCTCATTCATCTATTCTTATCTGGATAAAATGACAAGGTGGAAAAACTCACCTCAAAAACAAACAAACAAACAAACAAACAAGAGGCGGTACCAATAGCTAGGGACCTAATCAATATGGACATTAGTAAGATGTCAGAACTAGAGTTCAGAATAACAATTATCAAGGTGCTAGCTGGGCTCAAAAAAAGCATGGAAGATACCAGAGAATCCCTTTCTGGAGAAATCAAATCCCTTTCTGGAGAAATAAAAGAACTAAAATGTAACCAAGTTGAAATAAAAAAAGCAATTAATGAGGTGCAATAAAAAAAATGGAGGCTCTTACTGCTAGGATAAATAAGGCAGAAGAGAGAATTAGTGATATAGAAGAACAAATGATGGAGAATACAGAAGCTGAGCAGAAGAGAGACAAACAACTACTAGACCATGAGGGGAGAATTCAAGAGATAAGTGATACCATAAGAAGAAACAATATTAAAATAATTGGGATCCCAGAAGAAGAAGAAAGAGAGAGAGGGGCAGAAGGTATATTGGAGCTAATTATAGAAGAGAATTTCCCTACTTTGTGGAAGGGAACAAGCATCAAAATCCAGGAGGCACAGAGAACCCTCTCAAAATCAATAAAAATAAGTCCACACCCTGTCATCTAATAGTACAACTTACAAGTCTCAGTGACAAGGAGAAAGTCCTGAAAGCAGCTCAAGACAAGAGGTCTGTAACATACAATGGTAAAAATACTAGATTGGTAACAGACCTATCCACAGAGACCTGGCAGGCCAGAAAAGACTGGCATGATATATTCAGAGCACTAAACAAGAAAAATATGCAGCCAAGAATACTATATCCAGCTAGGCTGTGACTGAAAATAGAGAGATAAAAAGCTTCCAGGACAAACAAAAACTAAAAGAATTTGCAAACACCAAGCTAGCCCTACAGGAAATACTGAAAGGGATCCTCTAAGCAAAGAGAGAGCCTAAAAGTAACAGATCAGAAAGGAACAGAGACAATAAACAGTAACAGTCATCAAAAATCTAACAAGCAAGAGTCCAGAGCCAGACGACTTCCCAGGGGAATTCTACTAAACATTTAAAGAAGAATTAATACCTATTCTCCTGAAACTGTTCCAAAAAATAGAAGGAACACTTCCAAACTCATTTTATGAGGCCAGCATTACTTTGATCCCCAAACCAGACAAAGACCCCATCAAAAAGGAGAATTACAGACCAATATACTTGATGAACACGGATGCAAAAATTCTCACAAAAATACTAGCCAATTGGATCCAACAATACATTAAAAGGATTATTCACCACGACCAAGTGGGATTTATACCTGGGCTGCAAGGTTGGTTCAACATCCACAAATCAATCAGTGTGATACAATACATTAATAAAAGAAAGAACAAGAACCATATGATACTCTCAATAGAGGCTGAAAAAGCATTTGACAAAGTACAGCATCCTTTCTTGATCAAAACTCTTCACAGTGTAGGCATAGAGGGTACATTCCTCAATATCATCAAAGCCATCTATGAAAAACCCACAGTGAATATCATTCTCAATGGGGAAAAACTGAGAGCT
>CM052892.1:62723687-62735727 GCA_028534135.1 Potos flavus
TGCAATGCTATATAATATATAAATATAAATATGCATGATACAAATATGCATTATATAAAATATGTAATTTAAATGATGATGTAATATAATGTTAATATATTAATCTATACACTAATAATTAATTGTTATGTTTGTGTTGTATGTTTGTATAATATGTACTAAAATATTAATATATTTAATATATGTATATACAACTAATGCCCTCTAAAGCCATCTGTTACAAGAAGTGGAATGGGACCAGGAACCTAGCCAAAGCAAATTCTAAATATATCAGACCATTTATATTCATTTATTTGTCATCTTCCTGGAGCCCCATCTGGCTATTAAAGAGCGCAGCAAAATCCTCTAAAAGACCCCAGGAGAAACTGGGATCTTTTATTTATTGGAACCTCAAAGGAAATGTGGTACTATTCAGTTCCCTGTCAAAGAGCCAAGAGCAAAGGTTGAAGCACCCAGTAAAAGCCAATTCAAACAAAGAGCTTTTATCCTTAAAATTGAAAAAGTTAAGTTCCCAAGGGACCCCTACATCAACCACCAAAGCTCATTTGGCAATAAAAATAGTAACATTCACCAAACAACAAGAAACCTAAAACAATAGTTTTGCAAAACAAAAACACAAACAAAAATAAAAATAATGCAGCTAATTAATGTCTTTCCTGTTTGGAAGACAGTGGGGGAAAATGTGAACAGAAGACCCAATAGGAAGAATAAAAAGAAAAGGAAGAGGAAAAAATAAAATGTTTCAGTTTGACAATCAAGCCCTCTTTTGCATTCCTTTTGTTCCAAGTTCACCAGGCCAATGGGAGGCTTTTTCCTCCTTTCCACTCCTTCCCTGAGATAGAGCACAACTGGCCCTGGAGGGTCCATTAAAATCAGGAATACTGTTAACCTACATGTGTGAGTGAGCTTCGGGAAAAATATTAGAGTAGAGGAAAGCTAAATTGCAATGGGTACCTGGATGCTCATATGGCTGAGTAGGAGGTTAACGAAACAGGTGTCACAGATGTGCTAAGGAGGGATGGCTGGATTTTATTTATCTACTTTCCCCTCGATCATGTTGAAAGAATACCATCTGCAGGCTCAGCCTACTCTTTGCTGAAGACCAGTGCACTGGGAAAATGGAGAGAAGATTGAATAGTAGAGCTGTTTTTTACTGGATCAGTTCTTATGTGCCCAAACACAAAATCTTGCCCTCTTTCTTTCTTTTTTTATTGTAATAAAATATGTATAACATAAAATTCATTGTTTTGATCATTTTTACAATTGAATGTAGAATTCAGCAGAATTAGTACATTCAAAGTGTTGTGCAACTATTACCTCTATCTAGTTCCAGAACATTTTCATGACCCTAAAAAGAAATCTTATGGCCCTTGAACAGTCGTTTCCTATTTCCTCCCTGCCCCCAAACCCTGGCAACCACTCATAGACTCTGTTACTACAGATTTGCCTCTTCTGGACATTTCATATAAATGGAACCATACCATATGTGGTCTTTGTGTCTGACTTCTTTCACTTAACATAGTGTCTCCACTTCCATCCATGTTGTAGCATATATTACTAATATATTTTTATGCCTGAATTCCCCGATCCTGCTTTCTTCATATTGTTTGCATACAAAATTAAAAATATGTTGAGAGCGAAGCTGTGTCTTAACTGCACATCTATTAGGCCCATTCCTTTAATGAAGGTGATAATGGAGGGGTGCCTGGTGGCACAGTTGGTTGAGCTTTGGACTCTTGGTTTAGGCTCAGGTGTTGATCTCAGGGTCATGGAATCAAGCCCCACGTTGGACTCCTGGCTTAGTGTGGAGTCTGCTTGAGATTCTCTCGTCCTCTCCCTCTGGCCCTCCCACTCATGCTTTCTCTCTCTCTCTCTCTAATAAATAAATAAATCTTTAAAAAGTAAAAAATTAAAAAAAAGAAAGCAATAAAGGAGATAATGTTGTGAAATGATTATCATTGGTAAACCTCACCCAATTCAATAATGAAGGTTTGGGAAATGTTGCAAAAAAGTTATTTGCTTTACTTTTAAAAGCCTTTAAAGGATTCAGGATTTTTTTTTTGTCAGTTTGTCAGTTTGCTTAAATGAGTCAGAAGAAAATAACTGCCCTTTAAAACAAATTTGAAAATGATTCTAATTATTCTTAATAGAAGAAGAGTCTAGGTATCTACTATCCACTATGGACTTCCTGTCAAAATACTGTTTGTGATTCTAGCCACCACCTATCAAATTATATTTCTTGAGAGTCAGACAACTTAATTCCTGCCTATTTCTTGTAAGAATTCTTCTATCAAATTCATCAGTATGACATAAACAAGCTATATAAGTGCAGTTCAAATGTCAGGTCTAAGGAAACCTAGTAAGGAAAAAAAAATTTGTGTCTCTTGCCAAAACATTGTCATCTCTGAGGTGGTTTGTTAGCTGAAAGACGCTTTTATTGCTAAGTGGACAGAGGTTGTTTAAGAAGGATGAGAGCCAAAAATTTTAAGTACTTATATATGTTAAGAACAGTGCTAGGCTCTCTCATACTCTGTATCAGTCAAGGCTGACTATTTTACATATGTAAAAAGTGAGGTTCAAAAATATTTTAGTGACTTACCAAAAGGCACACAACCAGTAAATTCGAGCAAGAATTCAATCCCTAATCTATCACACTGAAGTTTGAGCTATTATTTGAGATGAATAGAAATAGCACTAAATTAAATTTCAGAGTTATTTTTTATTTCATAATTTCACTAACTCTCTTTGACTGGAGATGAATGATTTCATCTACATGGGCCTTAGTTTCACAATAAAAGTTGGAAGCTTGACTAGATGATCTGTATATGGTCTTCCAATTCTAAAATGTTTTATTAAATTGGCCTCCTACTATAATTGCCCTTGAAATATATGTATGCTGCCACCAAGTGGCAGTAGAAAGTACTATTTATTTTTTTTCTAGTGGGGAGTGCATTTGACATCAGACTTATCCATCAAACATACGACCTATTAATAAAACTATAAAATGACAATATAATTAGATACTATTTACTTTACAGCAGAGGCTTTAAATTGTGGCTGTGCATCACATCAGAATCACCTGTAGAGGTTTGCAAACACAGAGGAAATCCAGACTCCATTGAATGAGAATCTTTAGAGATGGGACTTGGGCATCCAGATTTTATTTGTTTATATTCAAAGTTTTTTATTTGTTTATATTCAAGTGATTCTGACAAACAACCAAATTTAGGATAAAAAATAGAAAGTGTAAAAGCCCCTTACACTGTTGACATTTTATAACTAACCTTCGGTTTGCTATGTGCACATATATATATATAATATGTAGCTTTATTGATATTGCCCTTACTTAAGCTCATTATATGTGACTCATTCTAAACAACTTTTAGCTTTTTTTCTCCCTCCAATTTTTGCTTTCTTCTTTTCGGGTCATCCTCTGGACATTAAGGGTGCAGAGACTTCCATGAGATATCTGTGTTTAATTTACTACCCTGGGAGCTCTTCTCATTTCTCCCTCAACAGAGAAGTAAAAAAAATTCACATCCACCTTGAATTTTCCACACAAGAGATTTTTGGTTTAATAACTTGCTGGAAGGAGCACTGCAAAAATATCCACTCTAACTTCAAGTAATAGTATAAAATGAGTACTAAAATAAAATTTAAAAGACAATATAATTTGTGTTTATTTTCAACTCAGGTATGTGCATGATGCATATCCACCAGGATATCATGAAGATCTACACCAACTCTGGTCTCTGAAATATTGAAGAGTGAAAAAATACCTAGTTTCTTAAAGTCTCTGGTCACACTGGTTAAATACCACCATTGGAAAATGCTTAATAATATATATTAAGTGAATACCATTCCACCTGCTACATAATCGAACTCTTAGGCAAACACACATACACAGTGCATCTGAAATAATGCACTTATATTCAGTGTAACACACTCACACTATTGACTCATCCCTCTCTATAGAATATAATATTTCAGGATAAAATAGATTTTGTTGTTTCAATACTAATCACTCTTCTGCTTTTCCCATTTTTCTTCTCTTCTGAGAATTTATTACAAAGTCATTTATTGAAAGAGGTCAATGTGAAAGGGGCATACGATTAAAAGAATACATTGACAGCAGTCAATGGGAAAAGAAAATAATCCCACTTTGTGTTGATGAAAGCCCTACATTACAGGAGAAAAACCAAGTGTCCCGCCGCAGAGACAGCCAACTAGAGAAAGAAACACAACAGCATCTCCTGGCGCTTACATTCATTGGTCTCGGGGCAATGTTTAATACTGCAGCTGTACGCAGAGCAATTGGAAAGGTGGGTGTAACGTCATCGGACCATTTGGTCTTAAAAGTCCAGGAAGGATATATGAAATAGATCAGTGTTGTTCTGACTGTCTCTTGTCCAACTGCTTATACATATCCTTTCTCCTTTGGGTTTCCTGTCTTCTTTTTGATTTGCTGGAATTTTTGTCTGTTTTAACATTGTACATTTCTTTTCCCAGCCTGTTTGGTAACTGTTTCTCTTTTTTAAAGATTTTATTTATTTATCTGAGAGAGAGAGAGATACAGAGCATAAGCAGGGGGAGGGGCAGAGGGAGAAGAAGACACTCTGCTGAGCAGGGAGCCTGATGTGGGGCTCCATCCTGGGACTCCAGGATCATTACGGGATCTGAAGGCAGACGCTTAACTGACTGAGCCACCCAGGCACCCCGGCAACTGATTCTTAATTTTAATTTTGAAGTTCTTTGTTGAGTAGAAAATTTTGATTTTTATATAACCAAGTTGGGACATTGCTTACTTCATGATTTAATTTTTTTTTCTTTTTTAGGTTCTATCAAAGGAATCTTTCTTCACTCATAAGGGCACAAAAACCTTTCCTTTTTTTTTTTTTTTTTTTTAAGTTAATAGTGTTGCCATTCACATGGATTTCTCTATTTGATTTCTGCTTGAGTTTATTTTTGTATATAAGGTGAGGTAGGCATCCAGGTTTATTTTTCTCCATAAAACACATTATCTTCCCCAATATTACTTCCTAAATAACTTGGACTTTTCACATTTTTCTGTCATTTTCATGAATATGTCGGTCAGTTTTGTTCATACCATCCAACACATTGGTAGTAACTAGCCTCTTACAGCTTTTGAACAATAGAGATATGCAGTAGGGACAACATTACCTATTTCAAAGACTTAATTGAAAAAACTATTCATTTTTTTAAATGGATTGCATGTTAAAATGATAGCATTTGGTTACATTGTGTTAAACAAAATATATTAAGATTTATGTCATGTTTCTTTTTTTGAAAGGTATGCAAAAAAATAAAACCACGTATGTGGAGTACACAGTATTTCTACTGGACTGCAAAGCTATATGTTATTTTGGCATAGTATGCACCAGTATGCCATACTGGCTTTATTACTAAAATATTGTCTCATTTTCATATTGGGCAATTTCACCTTCTTTAATTTTTTTTTTTAAAGTTACTCATAAACCTCCCTTTTGAAAGCTACTTATGGGTTTTAATTTCTCAAATTCCTCAGAATTTGAGCTGGCATTTTCATTGTGTGTGAACTGAATCTACAGGCTAGTTGGGTATATATGACACCAGTAGGTGTTAGGTTACACTGTCCATGAATAAGGTCTATCTCTTATTTAAAATTTTTATTTCACAGTTTAAAACTTTTCTCCATTTGGGTATTGTATTCATTTTAGGTTAAATACACACATATATTTTTATATATAGTGTTTTTTGTATTTTCCATTTGATATCTTGATTGATTGATTTTCTCCCTTTTGGATTTCAACGGTCTTGCCAGAGTTTTTTCTATCTTATGAATTTTTCACAGATACAACAAGGGTTTTTGTTTGGTTTTAGTATTTAGGTGGGGGGGATCCTCTCTTTTAGAGAATTCTGTTCTGACATTTAGAACTTACCAAATTCTTTTAAAAAATGATTATATTTTTCACCCAGTTTCTAGGGCAGAAGATTTATGTCATTTGTTTTAAATATGTTATTTCTTAACAAGCACGTGTTTAAACCTGAGTACTACTTTAACTAAGCCATACAAATTTTGACTTAGTGCTTTCATCGTCATCTTAAGTATGTAAGAATTTTCTTGATTTCCTTTTTAACTCAAGAATCATTGCATAGAAAAAAAAAAAAGAATCATTGCATAGGATTAAGAACAAAAAAAATTGTTTTTAATAAGATACACAAAACTATATCAGTTCTTTTGTTATTTATGATATACATATGCCATTATTATAGCAGAATATATTTTATATATGTTATTGTTTCTTTAAAACAATGTGTTTATTCTTTCTTTCTCATACCTTTTTATGAAACTGTTATATAATTTGGAAAAGTGTGGGGTTTTTCATTGAATGTAAATTCTGCCTGAATAACAGTTTAAACTTATTAATAGATTTTTTCAAAATGTTATTTTTGCTTTTTTTTTTTTTTTTGTCTGCTTGGTCCATCTGGTTCTGAGAAATTTGCATCAGAATACCAATTTTTAAATTTTTAATTTTACCTTATATTTCTAGCAGTTGTTTTACCACATATTTTATACTCTATTTAGATAAATATATATTCATGGATATTATATTTTCTTGATCCATTATTTGTTTTACCAGAATATATAATCTCTTTATGTTTTATGATATATTTTACCATAAATTCTACTTTATTTAGCTTTAAATCACTATGCTGGATTTCCTATAGCTCATGTTGTTGTATATCATTTTTATTTTTTATTGTCAACTTTTTCATCCTATTGTTTTAAGGATGAATTGTGTAGACAGCATGTTGTTAGAATTTGTATTTTTAATCCAGTCCTCTGGCAACTGAATTCAACTTATTCATATTTACTGTAATATTAATGTATTAGGATTTATTTTGACAATTTAACTTTATGTTTTCTATTTCTCACACTTTCATTTTGTTTTACTTCCCCTCCTATGTTGCCTTCCATTTGTTCCATTGGATAGATTTTCTTTTTTAAGAGGTGGGGGATGGGAAGAGAGAGAGAGAGAGAGAATTCCAAGTAGAGATTTTTCCCATTATGGAACCCTATGTGGGGCTCAATCTCATGACCCTGAGATCACGACCCCAGCAGAAATCAAAAGTCAGTCACCCAACCAACTGAGCCACCCAGGCACTCCAGATAGATTTTTTTAATTAGAAAGTTATACATTCTAGTTTTTTTCTTCTGGTGGTTAAATGCAATTTATAAAGACTTATACTCACATTCATTTCTTCCTATAAATATTTCAAGCATCAACCTATAATGCTCTTCAAATAAAAAGTAATCTAACATGCTTTCTCCTTTCTTTGGCCTCCCCTTACCTATTCACATACCCACCCTCATCAAGAATCTTAGTACTGAATTGATAGGCATATGCCCCATTGATCTGATCTTTGAGTTTTTTAAGAAAATAAATTATTATTACCATACTTTCTATATATTTCATAGAATATTACTGAATTTATTTATTCATTTAGTTAGTTATGAAAGACATACTTTTCATAACAAGAGTTTTCAAAGGAGGTTTTTATATGATAACCCTTCTGATGCTTTGTGTGCCTAAAAGTATCTTCGCTGTGATTTCATGTTCAAATGATAGTTTAGTAGGATATAAAATTCTAGGTTCACACTTACTTGCTTCAAAAGTTTGTAATTATTACTCCATTAGCTCTTTTTTTAAAGATTTACTTATTTATTTGAGAGAGAGAGAGAGCTTGTGCCATGAAGTTGGGGGAGGGGCAGAGGGAGAGGGAGAAACAGGATACCCTGCTGAGCAGGGAGCCCGACATGAGGCTTGATCCCAGGACTCTGAGATCATGACCTGAGCCAAAGGCAGACACCTAAGCAACTGAGCCACCCAAGTGTCCCCTTTTTTCCTTTTTGTGACAGTCTTAATTTTTCTTATACATTTTCTAAATTTTTTTTTTCTTTCCTATTTTGTTTGGCACACTTCATGGACTCAATCTTGGAGGCTTTCACAATCACAAATTTTTTTTTTTTCTTTGAACTGCTTGTTCCTGATTTGGATTATGGACATTCTCTCATATTTCTATGCACATATTTAGTATATTGACTTTAAAATTTTGGCACTGTTTATTTTACTTTCTAAGATTTATATTTATTTATTAGAGAGAGAGATAGAGAGAGCATGAGTGGGAAAAGGGGAAGAGCAAGAGGGAGAAGTAGACTCCCCATGGAGCAGGAAGCCCTGCAGGGAGCTTGATCTCAGGGCCCCGAGATCATGACCTGAGCCAAAGGCAGATGCTTAACCAACTGAGCCACCCAAGTGCCCCAGGCACTGTTTATTTTTAATTAAATCTAAATATATGATTTCAGCATACTGTCTTTTTTATATGTGTTTCTTATATGTGCTCCTCCAATATCTCAATATATTTCCTAGAACTCTTATTCTCCTGTGGTCACAAGCAGGACTTCCATATCTGAGGATGCCAACTGAATATTGCATAAACAGGCCTGGTTGATGGAACCAGGAGACCTGACAGACATCTGTATTCTAACACCAAGTTGATGCCCTGGCATAGGACTGCATCGTCTCAGAAGTCAAAGTGAACTTCTCTTCACCCAAAGATGTCATCCACTTATCAAGCCACGCCAGGTCATATAGCGCCATCTTGAATGCCTTTTTCTAATTTTTCTGCCCAGATATGGTGCCTTAAAAATTTTTTTTCAGATAATTTGTCCACCTTGTGGGGAGTACTTTTTTCGAATTTGTTCACCCTGAAATGTGCTTTTTAAAAATTTACACAAATGAAATTTATGGGTAGGTTTGCAAGTATCCTGGTTGGCCTGGGACATATGCAGTTCATATTGCACTGAGCCAAAGCAGTTATTAAGCCCCCTCCTTTCATCCTCAAAAGTGTCCTGATTTAGGTGATAAATTATATGGTCATCCTGCTTATAGGTTCTCACTAAGTTGCCTGGTGTATTACTTGCCTAGATTGTTAATGTTTACTTATGGAGGGAGGCCAAAGTCCAGGCTCTATTTTATGACCCTCTCAGTGACTTTAAGGAGAGAAATTTGCCTCAGAGTGGATGGGTCCCAAGCAATGATCTTTGCTTGAACTCACTTACGTGCTGCCCAAACCCAACTGGGTTTGCAACTGACTGAAGTAAGAAAGGGTTAAAAGGGAAAGAAACTGTGTTGATCAACCTCTCTTTCTCTTTCTACTCCATCGTTTTCAGTGTAAGTGTTTGGCTAATAAAGAGATGTAACATGAATAAGAAAGAATATGATAGGGTTGCTTGATCATTTGTGTTTCTTAGAACACCAATTCTTGCTTTCTGTGTTCAAAGCAAGTTCTGGTTCAAATGGAAAGCATGACCTCTTAGGACTGGCAGTGCTACCATGTCATCACAGACCTAACATGCTTACCAAGTCTCAATGAGCTCCCCTGCATTTTGGGTCCCTGGGGCTTCTGTTCTCATGGGGCTTTAGGAAGTTGTATGCACATAGTGTGGCAGGGAACAGTGGTGAACCCGCATACTGCATGTATCTTCTTTGCTTACATGCATGCTTCATGGTCCTATTAGGCCTCCCTTTTGAAACACAAATTCAAGGATGAAATCATTAAGACATTGGTAGCAGAGCACTAAACTAAGTGAAGGATACTTTTCTGTGCAGGGTTTTGTGACTACCCAGGTTATACAACCACGAAGCTGGCCGTGGGCCCACCTCACTTCTCTTCCCAGCTCTGGTGGTGATCCTGTACACCTTCACACATACTTTAGCCCGCACATCCAAATGAGGCCTCATCCCCTGCAAATAGTTGTATTGGCCATTTACACTTGTGAGGACAGATCTAGGGAAGAAGCCTGCATACACACTGAAAGCAGGCTTGAGGCTTTGGGGCAGGAAATTTCAGAGTTCCAGGCTACCTGAACCACAGATAGGAACAAGGAGTCTAGTCCATATGGGCACATCCTCTAACTCTCATGGTCTCCTCACTCTAAGAGACATACTAAAGTGGGACCCTCTAAAGGCACAGGGTCCATGGCATGGTCGGCTATACTTGCCTGGGTCTTTGGTGCTCCAGTCAACCAGTCAATACCATTTTGTTCTGATTCTCATCACATCATAACTCATCTTATTTTAAACTTATCATTTCTCAGAAGTTTCATCTCATTCTGAGTTTTAGCTTTATTAGTGTCATTTCCCTTTTGTTACATGGCTCTCTTTTCATCTCCCATACATGTCCTTTCTTAAGTAAATTTTTTAAAAGATTTTATTTATTTATTTGAGAGAGAGAGAGAGAATGAGAGTGAGCAAGCATGAGAGCGGGAAGGTCAGAGGGAGAAGCAGACTCCCCGCTGAGCAGGGAGCCCAACGCGGGACTCAATCCTGGGACTCCAGGATCATGACCCAAGCTGAAGGCAGTTGCTCAACCAACTGAGCCACCCAGGTGCCCTCTTAAGTCAATCTTATTGGAGAGATACTTGAGCGGCCATGAAAGTCTCTACAGACACCTCCTCGCTTTCTCCTACTTCTACCGATTAATGACATTATTGTCAGAATTTCATTTTCTGACGTTACTGTGAATTAACACAACCAAATAAAAGGTCTGGAATCAGAAAACTGTAGAATTTTATAGTCTTATGGGATCTGTGCCTCAGTAGTTATTAAGAGGCTTTTCCTAGATAGACCTGGTAATTGGTGGCATAATAAGTGGTAGGTCCCAGACCTTCCAACTCCCGGTCTAATGCTCTGTATTTTGCTTTTTCAAAACAGAATTAGCCTGTCATGCCTTGATCCTCTGATCTATGGTTTATGAGACCAGCCCATACAACTGATGAAATGCAACTCTGGATTTGAGGATCTAAGAGAAAAATCAGAGCCAGGATCAGTATTTTGACAGGTATATGAAATATGTAGTATATATGCCTATTTTAGTCATTGCTAATCAAAGTCCTCTTTCTCTTGGTGCTTCATACTTCTTCATATTAACAGACATTGAAATTGCATGAAAGATGAAACCAGTAACTATCCCAGCTATGTAACTTAGGAACTGAAAATATTATACAGTAAAGAATACATCTTTAATACATCTTTAATATTAAAACTGAAGACAGTGACAATATATGAAGCCTAAGTCCAACATTCCATAAATAGCCCTTTCAAAAACGAGCTTTGGTCCATCAGAAAGTCCTTGTATTGGTCAATAACTACTGTAATAATGCTGTGTAACAAGCAACCCCCCAACATTTCAGTGGCTTACATACCAGTCACTGATTCTCATGGATTGACATGAGAGTAGGCGGTACCTACTGCAGGTCTGTGTTTCATGCATCTTGCACTGGCAAGCAAACCAAGATTGTTTTTCTCATGATGATGACAAAGGTAAACAAGATCAGTAGATACACAGGCCTTCTTCAGAACTAAGCTCAAAACCGGTGCACTGTCAATTCTGACCACATGTCATGAGATGAAGAGAGTCCTATGACCAAGCCCAAATTCAAGGGTTGGGGAAGAGCAATCTGCTCACAGTGAGAGCATAGTAGGAGTGTAGATGAGGAGGAAGGAGGAATTAGAGACATTCATTCAAGCTACTACCAATCAGATGCCAAAAAGAAGAAACAAGGGGAAATAATTTTGAAGTCATTCCTAAAGGTATTGGTCCTATATATAAAATATATGTGGCTCACATTAGCCTTCTAAAAAATCTCTATTTTACTTGACAATCAATGACTCTGTATAAATGAGTATTTCTCTTCTTGGTAAATCTAATGCTTTTGTCATTTTATAAGAGATATGAGTCATCCACTACAGTTGATTCACTGTTGGCTAACCTGCAAAATGAGTCCCACCCAGAGGATCCTGAACAAATATCTGTTTACCATTTCATATTATAGCCATGGTTTTTTAGTAGGACTTTGTCATCACCTGTTTTGGAAACCAATATTAAAAACATGGCGGCATTGGAGATGTAAAATTTCAGGTTTCTTTCTTTCTTTCTTTCTTTCTTTCTTTCTTTCTTTCTTTCTTTCTTTCTT
>CM052892.1:62736227-62785997 GCA_028534135.1 Potos flavus
GCGGAACCGATGCGGGACTCTATCTCATAACCCTGAGATCATGACCTGAACCAACATCAAGAGTCAGATGCTTAACCAACTGAGCCACTGAGGCACTCCTCTTGTTGCATCATCAGAGAAATGCAAATCAAAGTCACAATGAGATATCATCCCACATCTGTTAAGATGGCTATTATCAAAAGCAAAAGGTAACAAGTGTTGATGAGAATGTGGACAAATTGGGACCCTTATGCACTGTCGGCAGGAATATAAATGGTTCAGCAGCTATGGAAAACAGTATGGAGGTTCCTCAAGAATTAAAAGGGGAACTACCATACGATCCAATAATCCCACCTCTAGGTATACATCTAGAACTGAAAAAGAATTCAAAAGAGATACTTGCAATCTCATTTTCATCACAGCATTATTCACAATGGCCAGGATAGAGGATCAAATTAAATGTCCACTGATGGATGAACGGATGAAGAAAATATGGTATATACATACAGTGGGATATTATTTGGCCTTAAAAAAGAAGGAAGGGCGCCTGGGTGGCTCAGTTGGTTAAGTGACTGCCTTCAGCTCAGGTCATGATCCCGGAGTCCCGGGATCGAGTCCCACATCGGGCTCCCAGCTCCACGGGGAGTCTGCTTCTCCCTCTGACCTTCTCCCCTCTCATGCTGTCTCTCACTCTCTCTCTCTCTCTCTAATAAATAAATAAAATCTTTAAAAAAAATGTTTAAAAAAAAAAAAAGGAAATCCTACCATATGTGATATGGATGAACCTGGAAGACATTATGGTGAAGTGAAATAAGCCAGTCACAGAAGGATAGATACTGCATAATTTCACTTATGTGAGGTGTCTAAAATAGTCAAACTCATAGAAATGGAGAGTAGAATGGTGGTGACCAGGAGCTGGGGGAAGGGGTGCAATGGGGAGTTGTTCGACAGGCATAAAGTTTCAGTTTGCAAGATGAATAAGTTCTAGAGATCTGATGTACAACATAGTGTCTGTAGCTAACAAATTGGTATTGCACACCTCAAATTTTGTTATAAATATAGATCTCGTGTTAGGAGTTCTTACTCCAAAACAGACACAAACAAACAAACAAACCAACAAAACCCAAAGCAGCAGAAGGAAACTCTTGGAGGCGATGGATATGTTTTTTTTACCTTGATCATGGAGATGATTTCCCAGGTGTAAGCAAATTTCCAAACTCATCAAACTGTCATTCAATTAATATACTTATTTTAAAATATCAGTTATACCTCAATAAAACTGTCTAAAAAATACTATATGTATTGTTTTAATTAGACATATGTAGGGTGCTAGATAAGTTTGAAGTATTGTTTATTTTTTTGGTACCTACTTTAAAATACTGCTTATATTAAATTGAATGAAATCAATAAAAGGAAAAAGTCCTGAGCCTTTTATGCAATAAGGCTTTCTAATATAGGCCCAGGCCAATTACCCTTCTGACATCTGCAATCAGCATTTTAAATGTTCAGAAAAAGTAGCTGCTAGTGATGGTTTTTCAAAGCCAGCTTGGCTGCAGACCATGTCATGATCTCTCCAGAAAAGTGTATCAGGAGGAATTAGATTAATTTTTAAAGGCTCTTTACCCTTGGGTTTACAGTAAGAATTCATCACTTTAACACCTCATGTTTATTAAGTGACTCCCATGTTTTATATATGATGTTCATAAAATTTGGTTGTGTGAAGGATTTATATTTGACTCATTCCATGGCTGTAGGAGACAATCAGGGTGAGAAGATGTTAACAAATTAATGGATAGAGCCCTGATACTATAGAGTTAATTCTACACTATATATACTTTTGTCCAAATATTTAAAAAAAAATTAATGAAAGCAAGGTGTTTAATTCTATAAGCTATGATCACAAAGAATTTTCACATAAAGATGAGATCAATCTTCAGAGAGTGGACATCAAAGCTCAATATCACATCTTACAAAAAAACCTTCCATGACTCTTCAAATTTAACCTAAAACTCCACTCTTTGTGAAAGCATGACTATTAATATTTCTATTACTGCTGCTCTCGGTGTCTAAATTGTATCCGAGTGATGTACATTTCCATCCCACAGAACAACCCTCTAGGAGTTATAAAGCAGGCATTACGGTACCCATTATGGAAAAAGAAACTGAGGCTCAGAACATACCAGAATGTTGCTGGGGAACATACAATGAGTGAATGGTAGAGGTGGGATTTGACTTGAGGCTTTGTGCCTGAAGGCCAGGGTTTTGTCAGCTACACCTCTGGTCATATCCTCAGGGGCTGTGCTGTGCTCCAAAGCTCCAAGTGTAGTCACTTGCACTGAGGATGCACCCGAAGATGTTACTGATTTGAGTGAGAGCACAGATAGCCAGCACAGCAGAATTGTGGCCACTTTTTTCCAGTGTTAGGGGTATACCACTGTAGAAAGCAAGAACAATCCTTCAAGACACACAAGCACATCCTTTGAAATACACAGCCTCCTTGTTTTTGACATTCACTTGCTAAATGACTCAAGTCTATGGCCTCAGCAATTAGCCGCTTCCCTTGTCACTGAGCAAAGGACCAGAAATGATTCACTGGGAGATGTCTCTTTCCTCTTTTCCTGCTCCACAGAGACCTCCTTGCTCCGGGGGTGAACAATAAGGCAGAGAGCATCGAGGTGGCACCAGAGAGACTTGTAAAAACAGAAAGGTATTTTCTGTCTTGAAATGAGCTTTGGGTAGATGACTGACTTTGAAAGATCCCACAAATCAAAGTGATTCTAAATTACACATGAACAATTAGGCATCAAAATCGTTTCTCACTTTATTCTTAGTTATCAAGACTAAGCCATGTTATCCCTGATAACTTACCTACAAGATCCACTTTATTCAGATGACACACTGTATCCGATCTTCCAATTTTCTCATGATCAATATCTAATGGGCATATTTTCTATCCATTGGGAAATCTGTCTCATTAATGGTTACATGAAGTTAAATAATCATGAATTCCTCACGATTAAAATTCCGATGTTTAGTTATTTGACACCCTCAGTACCACCCGCAAATCACCCTTAGTAATTCGACATCACTCTCAGTGATGAGATTAAAAATTTAAGAAGAAAGAAAACCTCCTTGCATGGAAAGCAAGTCTTGCATCAACCAAAACATTTCATAAGGTAGGGTTTTCCATTCCACTGATAGAAAATAGGACCCCTCAGCGACCTCCAGACTTGAAACACTCTTTGGTGCATGAGATAATATAAATTGCCTCCTTTGTTGCTACCTAATTTTAGTTTGCCAAACGATATATAATTTGTTTCTTTTCAAGAAATTATTTCCCAAGAAAGAGATTGCCTTATTTATTTTGTTTTACGTAATTTAGGGAAAAAAAAAAGGAAGAAAACGACCTATGGGAGAGTGAAATGCAATTAGTAAGAACAATACAAGTTGGAGATGGATTGTATTCTTGCAGGGGCATACTAAAAAAAAGCCTGTACATTCTAGATATGCTAATACAGAGTGTGGGTATATAATGAATGTTATATTTGTTAAATATGTATACATGCCCAGTGAGAAATGTGATGATTTCTTTGTGGTTCCAAGACAAAGAGATCAAAGGAGGGCACCATTCATTCATTCATTTATTCCTATTTGATTGAGCACATACTCTGTGTTGAGTGAGCACTGACAGGACGTGGAGAAGCTACAACTTCAAAAATACGAACACAAACCCACTTCCTCTTCCAGCTAGGTAATTTTAAACAGGGGAAACAGCTGATAGATTGAAAAGTTACCTTGTTTATTTTCTTAATAGGAAAGAAATGTGAGATTCTGCCTTCACCTAAGGCTCCCGAAGGCTCAGGAGTTGAAATTTGTTGTTTATGGTGTAAAACAAAAATAACAGTATTTGCATTCTGTTTCCACACGGGAATTAAAACACAGTGGCCTTTAGCTATAGTTCAGGCAACAATGTGGCTTTGCCTTTCAACCATTTATAATCTTGTGAATTACTACTTTGGAATTAGGGGCTATAGAGCAGGAAGGCAATGTTAGAGTCAGTACATTAAAGCAAATTTCTAATTCTGCATAACTAGCATGCATTTACTTCATTAACTAGCAGTTACATTTCCCACGCCTTCAATTAACACTGGTTTCATTTTAAATGCTATCAGTTAAGACAAGATGTGATAAGAAAACATCATTGCCAAGCAAGCATTCCTCAAACACAGCTGATTTATCTCTTTGGCAATTCATTAAAATGCAAAATATATTGAAATTGATTTTCAGCACTTTCAGGCAGAAATATTTCTAATAATGTTAATTTGCAAATTTCCTCTTCTTCTTCTTTTTTTTTTTTTTAAGTCTCTGTGCTGTAGTCGCCATGTTCAGCCGGAGGCTATTTGTATTGTGCAGACAGAAAATGAACAGTGAACATTTATTTCTCATATCTTTCTGAGAAACCTGAGGCGCATGAAGATATTTGTGCTGTAACAGGCAGAGTCAATCCCCCTCAGTCCCTTTAGTTGCTATATATCACCAGCAAACTCCCAGCTAGTCTTGCTGTAGCAATTAACCTGCCAGAGCTCTCTCCTGTCAGGCTCCGTAATAATAAACTGCCCCCCCCAGCCACCCCCGAGAGAGACAGAGCTATAGATTCCAGCTCTGCAACTTCCATAGAGGCCGAATTATTCAGAATCAGCATGATTAAGAAGATGACACAGTATTAGTTAAAAAGACATACTTCCCCACTACCACCCGCAACGGCGGTTTAAACCTATTAGGTGGAAACAACTGATCTTTCCCTCTTTGGTGTACAGTTCCCAAAATAGGATTCTTGAAAGACCATTTACAATAGCTTGTCAATTTCCAAGTTTATGAATAAAAGTATAAATAGCAGGAGGGAAGTATCTGAATCAAAACCTACAGCTCATGTAAACCTAGGAACTTGGTAAAAATAGTATTTTCACCCCAAAGAGACAAAGGGAACAGGGTTCATTTTGAGTAATTGGTCATGTTTCAATTGTTATTCTTCAAAGCAAAACAAAACAAAACAAAAAAAAAACAACCACCACAAAAAACCAAACCGTCCCCGTGTTTGCACATTTTGGGTCAGTTTCAAATGGACCAAACTGTGATGAATTATAAATTAAAACCCTGCATATACAATCTGCCAGATAACAAGTTGTTAGACTCTGGAAATAGCATATCTCTAACAATAAACCTTGTCTTTATGAGAACGGCAGTATTATAAATGTCATAATAGATTGCAAATGAACCAGCTGTTTATATTCTACTCCAGTATATGAATGAGAGAAGAGTAAGCCAGGAAATAAAAGGAGATTGAGGAAAATTTACTAGTATCAAGTCACAGTGAAAAAAAAAAAAAGCCCAAGGAACTCAATTTTTACGCATTCCCATCCAATTTACCCTTGCTGGTGCCTTTTGGGGGGAAGTGTAGCTTTTGAAACCAATTGTATTATTCCACTTTAAGATGCCTTCTAGTATATTCAACAGACCCATCACAGTTATGTGTTCCTTTTTCAGTCTCAAGCTGCCCTCACCATACGAGATTGGTTACTGTCAGAGGACTTTCAGAGAAGGATTTGAATGCAATTTCAAAGGCCAGACAGAGCAGCTTTCAAAACACTGCAAGCTTAAGAAAGCAGTGTTAGTAGCCCAGGAGGGGTGAGATTCTGGCTTTCTGTTTCTCAATTTCACTCACATCCCTTCAAGCTAAAGCACCTTTTGATCCCGACCAGGTGCAATTGAGACGGCATGGCAATACTAAGTGAATGACCCCACGTACCCAAAGTGCTACAAAATGGCAATTATCTGTAACTGCGTTATTGCCAGCACACACATTAGCTGGTGGATGTTGGCAATTCCCTTTGAGAACAGAAACACTTTGCTCTTCTATGTATGATTAAATCTAGGTCCACCCGTGAGGTGTCAACAAATGGCCAGGCCATTCATAGATGGTTATTAGCCGATTGCCCTTTGCCGCACATCAGGTATGAATCATATGTGTTTGTTCCACAAAGATCTTATTTTGGGTTTCAGGTCCTCTTTTTCTCAGCCAGAACTAAAATCCAGCAAAGGGATGCAGAGGAGGGGTACAATTCGAGTTTAAAAAATTGAGAGTATTGCTTTATGGGGCATTACAGCTACTCTATTTAAAAATCCAATCCAGAAGATAAAATTACCACTTGTTATGTTTGCATTTGCAGATAAGACACCTCACCCTTGGCTGCAGTTCCCTTATCTCTGTAATATTCATGGAGTGCTAGCTTTTAATTAAACCATCCACAACTCGATGTAACTCAAAGTGTATATATTACTGCTGCAGGAACCAGTAGTCAAGAAAAATTCTGTATTTTAAATTTATTTTTAAAGCTGGGGTAGTTTTATTACCAATGATGTCATGAACGGTGCCATCCTACAAAGATGACTAAGGTTTGTGTTTCAAGAGACATGTTGATCATCTCAGGGATCCCAAAAGTTCTGAGACTCATGACTTCCACAGATATAATAGTCAGAAATTTGACGTTCTCAGAAACCCTTGGAGGTCTGTGATATGTAATCATTTGTCATTTTCTTAAAGCAAAAGTTTATTCATAGGCATGGTGGATCTGCAATGCAGAGGTGGGTCCCATAGTTACTGATTCCACCAAACTGGTCGTCTGTCTTCTTCAAATACAATACACCTTCACTTCCCTGACATTTTCTCAGTCCCCTTTCCTGGTGCCCATCTGCAAATGCTGAGCTCCAAGACTGTTAGCTTCTCATTCTTCACACTGTCCCTAGGTCACTTTATTGTGTCCCAGGACTGCAAGTTCTATGTGTGTGTTGATAACCCAAACCAAAATCATCCACCCAGATCTCACTCCCGAAATTCAGAAGCATGCAAGCAACTGCTTTTTGGGACATTGGACATCTCACTGGCACTTGGATTCAACATATCCCAAAAGCAAGCGATAATAATGCTTGTAGGATTTAATATGGATTTAATGTTTACATTCATAATTTCTACCAAAAAACCCTACCAGGTTGGAGACTATCATAATCCCACATTTACAGAAGAAGACACTGGGGCTTGGATATGTTAATTATCAAGGTCATAGGATTTGGACCCCAGTCTGTCTGAACAGTCTCTGTTTTTAATCACTATCCCCATGCTGCCCTTCCTCTTCCTCTTTCATGTACATAATTTGTCCTAGTGACCCTTTCCTGTGTCAGCTGAACCAGGGGTGGCTTCACTCATCCTAGAGTAACAGGCTTCCAGAACTAGAGCTCTGCAAATATAAAGGACTCCTTTTTAAAGAAAGCCTGTCATTACATATTTATTTGATTTGTAATCTCCTGAATAGTCTGGGAAACACAAAGGGCCTATACAGTTGAGAAAACAGAGGGCGATAAATGGATGAGAGAGGGAATAGCATAGGAAGAGAGCAGCAAGTGTGAAGGGCCTGGTGGGGGAAAACAGTCAAAGTGGCATTCTTAAGTAATGGACTGGATTTCTCTAAGATTAGAGCACAACACACGGAAGTGAGGAGAAGCAAGAGGGAAGCCTTGCCAGGTAGACAGGGGCCAGAGTATAGACGGGTTTTATCAGTCCTACAAAGACTTGGGAATGTATTCCAAGGACTAAACGGGAACGTCTGAAGCAATGGAAAGTGAAAACCCGAAGTTCATTACTTACTTAGGTTTCAGTCACTAATGGGCAAAGCCAACCTTGGAGACTAAGGTCTAAAGCTTTGTTCAATGCATGAGGGACACTGCTGAGGAAGAACAGAAGGAAAATGACAAGCTGTGATCTTTTTACTTATGCATTAAAGGGCCAAGTACCCTAGGGTACCCTACCAAGTAAGGCAGTTAGAGACAAGGACTTGTTTTATGTACGTATAAAACACATACTTATGTGTATACATACACCTATGTATATATAATTAATAGATTTATTGTGGGACACCTGGGTGGCTCAGTTGGTTAAGCAGCTGACTCTTGATTTTGGCTCAGGTCATGATCTTGGAGTCCTGAGACCGAGCCCTGAGTCTGGCTCCATGCTCAGTGGGGGAATCTACTTGAGGATTCTCTCTCTCCCTCTGCCCTTCCCTCTGCTTGCACATGTGCATGTCCTCTAAATAAATAAATAAATAAAATAAACAAATCTTAAAAAAAAATAGACTATTTTTTCCCAAATTTCTATTTTTTTTTTTGTTTTAAGATTTTATTTATTTGACAGAGAGAGAGAGACAGTAAGAGAGGGATCGCAAGCAGGGGGAGTGGGAGAGGGAGAAGCAGGCTTCCTGCTCAGCAGGGAGCCTGATGCAGGGCTCATCCCAGGACCCCGGGATCATGACCTGAGCCGAAGGCAGACGCTTAATGACTAAGCCACCCCCAGGCACCCCTAGACTTTATTTTTTAGAGCAGTTTTAGGTTCAGAGCAGAATTGTGCAGTAAGTATATATCTGTATATTCCCTGCCCATCCCCCCGCAGCATCTCCTACCATTAGCATCAGCCATCAATTGTTACGGTTGATGAATCTACACTGACACATCATTATCATTACTCAAAGCCCATAGTTTACATTACAGTATCACCTAGAGTAATTTCACTGTCCTACAAACCCTCTGTGCTTCACTCATTCATTCTTCACACCCCCACTCCCACCCCAGCAACCACTTATCTTTTTACTGTCTCCTCAGTGTTGCCCTTCACACAATCTCACATAGTTGGAATCATACAGTATGTAACTTTTTCAGACTGGATTCTTTCACTTAGTAATATTCATTTAAGTTCCCTTCATATTTTTTTTGTGGCTTGATAGTTTCTTTTCAGTGCTGAACAATATTTCATTGTCCAGATGTACCTCGGTTTGCTTATCCATTCACCTAGTAAAGGACATCTTGGTTATATCCAAGTCTTGACGATGATGAATAAAGCTGTTATAAACACGCATGTGTGTGTGCACAAGTTCTCATCTCATTGGATAAACATTTGGAAGCATATTTACTGGATCATATGGTAAGAGTGTGTCTAGTTTGTAAGAAACTGCCCAACTGTCTCCCAAAGTGACTACCTTTTTGCATTCCCTCCAGCAAAGAATGAGAGTTCCTGTTGTTCAATGTCCTTGTCAGCATTTGTTGTTGTCAGTGTTGTGGATTTTGGCCATTCTTTTAAGTGTGTAGTGGTATCTCAGTGTCCTTTAATTTAAAATTCCCTAACGATGTATGATGTCAAGCATCTTTTCATCTGCTTATCGGCGATCTGTATGTCTTCTTTGATGAGGTCTCTGAGTCTTTAGCTCAGTTTTTACTAAGGTTTTTCACCTTCTTATTATTGAGTTCTAAGAGTTCATTCTATTAAAAAAAAAAAGAGTTCATTCTATATTTTTAGATAATAGTATCTCAAATGTATTATTTGTAAATATTTTCTCCCAATCTGTGTCTTGCCTTCTTATTCTCTGCTATATTTTTATTACATTTATTATATACTATATAGAATAAATATATTATCTTTTTATTATTCTCTGCTATATTTTTCTAGTTATTAAGTAAGTTCCTGCATTCTTACTATGTACTTACCTCCCATGGACCATTCCAATGTGTGGAGCATTCAGAATCCAGTGGACAACAATTGAAACAATTGTCCTTGAGACCTGACTGTGTGCAAGGCACTGTATTGTGGTGGATGCTGTAGGAATGCATGTGTGCTATTTCATTTCTGTCCTCAGGAAATGTAGTTATCAGTGATGTAGAAGACAGGCCCATGAGCCCCATTCCAGGGTTTTCATCAACATAGAGCAATAACAATTTTTAGAAAACGATCCCCACTGTCCTTGTTTCTATCTCCCTGGGCCCAAAGTTCATGCCTATTACTCTTTCCTTAAAGTTTTCATCACCTGAAGATGCCCTTCCTGTTTTCAGGGACGTTGGCATTCTTATGAAATTGTCAGCTAAGTAGTCTCCTATCTTTGGGATACTTCATCCCTTCTCCCCTGAGCTCATCCTTTTATTTGTCCCAGAGAGAATTTCTGACACCAGTCCTTGGAAGCATGAATTCCAACTCCATAATCATGCAAAAATTTAATGGAGAGATTACTACCACAGACTGCAGTTACCTGGGAAGATTTCATAGAAAAGGAATTTGAGCAAAACTTAAGAGATGAATAGGACTTGGCAAAAAGAGAGAAAAACAAAAGTGTCAGAGAAATGAGAAGTCACCAAGAAGAAGAAAAAGACTCAGGGACTGTATAGCAAACCACCAAACTGGACCAAGTAGGAGATGCAAATAGGGGAAGGGTGTGGGCAATCTGCAAAATTCACCTAGATCTGTAATAAGGCTTTGCCTTTGGATGTTCTAGAAAGTCTTGCCCTTCTGATGTAACACCATGTCATAAGAAATAGCTAACAGTTACTGAATACTTCCTAAGCACCAGGACATTTAGAAGGGCTTTGGTGCATAGAGCTGCCAAACCTGGTCTTTGGCAGGGAGACGGATTCTAGATCTCTGTCTCCTAACCACTGTACTCCGCATCAGTTCCCTCAACGGAGCTTAGCAACAACCTCCTCTTCTCCTAACGATAATGGCAACTGTTATGAGAAGGTTGAATTCCACTCTTTTTCTGTCTTCTGAGATCTCATGACAGAAGTAATATCGAAAGAGGCAAATTGGAAAGAGTCATTCAGTTTAAAAAATACATCGATAGCAGCATATTGTTGTGAATGTAACCAATTACCACAAACTCTATAGCATAAAACAACTCAAACTTATTATCTTACTGGGCTATAGGTCTGAGGTTCAACATGAGTCTCACCGGGCTGAAACTGAGGTTCTAGCAGGCCCATGTTTTTTCTTTTCGTTTTTGTTTTTTCTGGAAGCTCCAGGGGAGAATTTGTTTCTTTTTCCAGCTGCTAGAGATTGTCCTTGTTCCTGGACTTTGAGCCATTTTCTTCACCCTTAAAGCCAGCAAGGGCAGGTGGAGTCCTTACATGGTGAACGTGGAGATTTTGTCACATCTTTCTTGATTCTCTTCCCTTCCACCTCCCTCTTCTACTTTTAAGGATCCTCCTGATTATACTGGGCCCACCCAGACAACCAGGATAAGCGCCCTGTTATATGATAAACTATTAGCAACTTTAATTTGCCTTTGACATACAACCTAACATATTCGCAGGTTCTGGGGATTAGGACATGTTCATCTTTGGGGAACCATTATCCTGCTTACCGTAGTGCTCCATAAATATTATTTATTAGTACTTTAAGTGGAGTAAGAACTTAAAGAAACATGACACCATTAATTATGAAATGATTAATACTGGTTAATAAAATTTTCCTAATACTTTACTTTGATCACGTTCCCACTTAATTTCACAGCAACGTGTTTTTTGTTTTGGGGTTTTTTTTTGTTCGTTTGTTTTTTTAGCAGCTCAAATGTAGGGAGTGTGTTCAAAGTGTTTAACGTAGCTTTCACAGAAACAAAAACTCCTGTCTTTTCACACTCATATAGGAACAGGAATTTACATGGTATTTAATTAAATTACATAATGACAGAGATAATTATACCTGGGAGAAATGCATGGGGAGAAACACAACTGACTGTTAGTAAACATATAACTCAGCTGAAGAAGCAGAAGCTATTGGGCTCAATAGAAGAACATCTATTGGTGACAGCTCACAGCTTGCCATGAACACCCACCCGTGTGTTTTGTGGAAGGAATGGAGATTGTCCATTAATCTGGCAAACCAGTTGAGTGGGAGTTTTTAAAGAAAGCTTCCACTCTCCTACAGACAATAAAATGAAGGATCAGACTCAAGTTCTGATCCCTTCTCATTCACGCCTTGCAAGTTGGTAAATTAATGACTAAGAAGTTAGGGAGGGCTAAAATACTATGCACCTCAAGGTGCAGTGGTAAGTACTGAAGTAGGTATTGCTGGGAAAGGTCTTCATTGGATAACTGTTCTGTCAATCACGAATATTTGCATACCGTTTCCATTACTTCTTGGAATAAATTCCTAGACATGAATTGTTGAATGGATATGTTTATAAATTTCTCAATTCCTGTTTAGAACTATTGCCGAAATAGCTTCCGGAAATATATATACCAATCTCACTCCTAACTACAATGTATGATGATACGCATTTCCTCAACAAACTTGCCAGGATTTATCATTTTAATATTGCCAATTGAGTTACCTAAATAAATAAAGAGAATCTGAAATTGTTCTTTTCATTTGAATTTTTGTGATGATTGCTTTTGGGGATGTTTTCATGGGAAATTATATTGACCATTTGATTTCCTCTTTTTGTGAATTGCTTGCTAATGTTCTCACCCCATTTTAATTGGGATGTTTATAGTTTTCTCACTGATTTGTAAGAATTCCAAATATTAAGATCTTTGCTTGTTGTGTCCTTAATTTTTCTGATTCATGTTTTTCTTTCTGTTTTATTTATGTGTCCTAAGGAAATCCTTGAAAGACAATTCCCAAATTTCCTCTGTCCTCTGGGGGGAAAAATCAATTTTAAAGCACCATCTGCCTGAGATTTCCTGTGGATAGTAAATTTCCTAATAAAATTAGCAATACATTTCAGGATTCATCAAAGAGTTCATCTGAATCTCTAATAATTACTTGACTTTTTAAGAAACCACAACTATTTTCGGAAAATATGTTTCTTCTTTACATTCTTCTCACAGCTTAGGTACCAAACCAACTTGCATTTGTGATCCCTGACTTGTTTTCACCAATCAATTTCTATTCTTTTTTAATTGCATATTTCACTAGGCTTGCCTTTATTTAGCAACTGTTACCTTAAAGCTTATTATTATAGCACCTCCATCTGTTAAATAACGTCAACATCCTTCCCGTCACCTCAGCACTTCTAATCCCCCTCCTCGCAACCCCCTCACTGAATGAAAAGCAACTCGTTTTTTGTTGGAAGCTTTGAATGAATAATTCATTTGGAAAAATCTTCCGTGTTGTGCATGTTCAGAAGACAGCACACTTCTCTTGTCAGTCACAATGGCTTGGGTAGGACTAAGTGCTGTTCGGCGTGTGCTCAGAGTGTACTGCTGATGGCGGGTTGCTGAGATTGCCAACTGCGTTAATCCTGACCATCCTTCTTTGTCTTTTATGACAGGAAGATTAAGATTCAAGGTCTTATTCAGTTGTTGCAGTTAGACTCTATTTCACTTGGTTGTTTCGAGCCTTCTTTTAAGTTACCGACAGATTCTCATCATTATCCCCTCAAGCCCAGTGACATCCTGACCCAGAGTTATGTCCTCCAAGGGCAGCATGGTATAAAGTGGAGAGAGGGGCACATGGGTGGCTCAGTGGGTTAAAGCCTCTGCCTTCGGCTCAGGTCATGATCTCAGGGTCCTGGGATCGAGCCCCACATCGGGCTCTCTGCTCGGCGGGAAGCCTGCTTCCCCCCCTCTCTCTGCCTGCCTCTCTGCCTACTTGTGATCTCTCTCTCTCTCTCTCTCTGTGTCAACTAAATAAATAAAATCTTTAAAATAAAAAAACAAAGTGGAGAGAGTGTGGCCTTTTGCCAAACCTTGGGTTTGAGTTCTATATCTGCCATTTGTGGGCATGGCAGCTTGGGCAAGGTACATCGACTTGATAAATCTCAGTCCCTTTATCTGGAAATTGGAGAGGATCATTGCTACAACATGGGTTGTGTGTATGGATGTGTGGATTCTACAAGCAAATAGTCTATGGAAGTACCTGAGCATTACGCCTGGAGGACGGCAGGTTTCTAGTTCATGTTCATGTCTTTTCAATTAATTCTTTCTTTGCCCATACCTCCAACGTCTCCTTTCCTTTCTTCATGATACATATGCAAAATACCGAATGAGCTTACCACATTCCTAACAACATTCAGTATGTCCTTATTTTCACGAGATAAAGTCTACCCTCCCAGGGTGATCCCAGTCAGCTGCCCCCTCCCAACCAACTGATGGGCCCAGTGGACTAGCTACATGAAATTATCCTTCACTTTCCCCAAGTAATTTCATGTTACTTCTGTCCCCAGGCCCAGCAATTCCTGCTCCCTGCCTGGCTTGTCCATTTTCTTCTGTGCAGTTTCAAGAATCACAGTCCTTTAAGATGTGGTTATGTATAATATGCTTTCTTGGAATTCTTCCTGGACCTCCATGGCCTTTGGTCCTGCCTCCATGTTCCATGAACCCTGCACCCACGTTCATTCTCACACTTAACTTTCTTGTGATAGGATCATGTGGCCCTGTCTCCATCTCCCAAATAGAACAAGCTTTCAAGGGCACGAATACACCTACGTGTCTCTTTGTTTGGCTTATAGAAAATGCCTCGTGGAACTTTGGGTAAATACACGAATGAATGCTGGAATACATGAATGAATGAAGTTTTGAATATTTTAAGGACTAATATCATAGACACTAAGTAATACTAGAATCATTATGTCTCATTGACATGATTACAGGAATACTAAAAAATGCCTGTTTCGTACCCTTAAGCAAACATCCGTAGAACTAATTTTTGAGATGTGTTGATAAATGATCAGTGCATTGTTCTTACTGTTTACAAGCAAGTCTTCCCTTTCCAGCTTTTCCACCCCTGCCTCCCTGATTGCCCTCTCCAACTCGTCCCCTCTTCCTTCTGCCTTTTGAAGAAAGCAGAATTAAGAGGGCTTATTTGGAGATCCCTCCAGAGGCTGGTAACCTCAGCTGTGACATCTGGAATCCAGCCTGTTTTACTTGATGGGTCCATAAAACATCCTCACAAATGTTAACTGGTAACTAATCTCTGGCTTTGTTAACCCTCTCCTTCCTGGCTTGGCAGTGGCTCTGTTCTGCATCTGGTCTTAGAATTTACATTCTTTTCCTCCCCTAGGGGTCACGTCTTGTCTTAACTGGTGCTGCCTAAAACTGCCAGGCAGCAAGCTACATATCATAAAGGCCTTAAGGGACTTCTCTCTTGCAGTTTCTATGTGCTATCCATTGGTTTTTCAGGAAGTACCCCAGCACATTTCCTGTTTCCTTTAGGAGAAAATCTAGATTCCTCACACAGAATGTATGGCCTGATCAGCCCTTCCATACCAATGCTGAATATATTTATGGATAAGGTCCTTACACAAGAAACCAGAAGAATTCAAAACTAATAACGCCAACATTTGCTTAGAAGAAAAACAACCAAGGAATCCACATGAAAACAAGACTATTTTAACTTATTCCTCAAAACAAAAAAATTTGATTAAGACTACAATGGAGGGTCACCTGGGTGGCTCAGTGGGTTAAAGCCTCTGCCTTCGGCTCAGGTCATGATCTCAGGGTCCTGGGATCAAGCCCCACATCGGGCTCTCTGCTCAGCGGGGAGCCTGCTTCCCCCCTCTCTCTGCCTGCCTCTCTGCCTACTTGTGATCTCTCTCTCTCTCTCTCTGTCAAATAAATAAATAAAAACTTAAAAAAAAAAAAAGACTACAATGGAATGCTATTTGAGAGGTGCTATTGGTCAACCTTCTACTTCTGGAGGCTATACGCATCAACTGTGTGTGTGCGCGCATGTCTGATATCTGTCATTACAAGGCTGATGACAGAGGGGTTCAATATTCTAATGAAGGGGGTGAATATGGATGGCTTGACTTTTGTTTTGAGTTTTGCCAACGATGATGGCAACAACAATAGTATCTACTATGAACGGAGTACACACTGTGTCACACTTGGCACACAGTGTCTTATTTAATTAGCAAAACAACCTGTAAAATTAGGACTTATGGTGTCTATTTTACAGAAGACAACTGCGTGCACAAACTGAATGCTAATGCGTCTGAGAAGCTTGCCAAATGTCTCAGAGTCAGGGAGAACGAGAGGAGAGATTCAAACAAATGGACCCCAAACTCCATCCTTAGCTACCACACAATACTGTCCCCCACCAGTTCAACAATATTCTACTTCTACAGTTTACTTTCCCCAATTGTTTAAAATATAATCCTGTCATCACGTAGCTAATCGATGAGAACAAAGACTCCCAGATTTGATAGCTCAGGAAAACATCCTTTAAGTCAAAATGGATTTTATTAAAAAGGCAGAACCCTAGAACCCACTAGAGATATGCTGTGTCAGGTTGTCTTTAGGATTCAGGAATCTCTGTTAAAATATCTCCCCAGCTAATTCAGATGCAACCTACCTGGCATGGCTCTTGTCGGCCCGTGGTTGGTAACCATGTCTTGGACAGACTCTAAACTTTTGGCCATGAACTGTGCCTGTCCCAAAAGGCCTGGCACAGAGCATAGCCACTCAACAAATAGTTGATGAACTGAATTGTTGAACCATCAATTTTTATAATGATACTTTCCACGTTGGGAAAGTAATGAACATGATTTTTCCTCTAGTTTTTGGAAGGGGAAATCCACTCAACCCAAGAAGCAGCTCAACCTTTCAGGGTTGGAGGAGGCAGTCAGGTGGCAGCAATGGAATCTCTCTTGGCAGAGTTTTGCATTAAGGAGAAAGGCTACACTCAAGGTAGACATTTCCTTTAAGGCAATGGGGCATCTATCTTTAAGGTTTATAGGTATTTGTGTGTGTCATTACTGTCACTGGTTTCTCCTGAGTCCTGGGGAGAATTAAGCTGAATGCCTGTAAAAATACAACAAGCTCCTAAGAGAAAGATGTTCTCTAAAGATATAGTATTACTATAAATTTCAACCACTTCCCCTTGCTTGAAAATGCTGTCCTGGTGAGAATGATCACTTATCAGGTGTTGGCTCATTTCCCAAGCTAGTGGGAAATCGACCTAACTCTCGGATGTCCTGAAAATGGAGGAATGGGGTCGCTGGGGGTAAAGGACAGGGAAAATAGCTCCCCAAAAGTGACAATAATCTATTTTCAAGTCTATATCAGTTGTAAGTATGGCCTTACCAATAGTTGGTGTAGTAATAACAAAAAACAGGGGCTTACAAAACTCCATTATCCATTCTTAAATGGAAAATCATCTTCTTAAAGGAATTTGTTTCATTTGCTAGTGTTCTTACTGCTGCAAGGACGCAACCCAGTTTGGCATGTGCCAACGTCAGAGAGCCTGATTCTCCTCCTTACGCCTCAGAAAGGATCAGTCATCTCAATCTCCATCAGATTTTCACAGTAGCTAGCTGTTTGAACCAGGATAGCTCCCTTGGAGTTAATCTTTTAAACTGAAAGCCGAAATCCCTTTAACTCATCTCGTATATATGAGAATAAATGTCTCTGAACTGCTCATAATCTTGGAGAAATGCCATCTTTTGACCTGCAGATAAATATAGCACTTCACTGATTCCTGGTGATTTTATACCCAGTTGGGATGTGATGTCTAAGTAAAAACAACATTCTAGGAAGAAATGGATACACTGTAGATAGATGAAGGGAATGTAAATTGTACAGCCATTTTGAAAAGTAATGGTGTAATGTGACCAAAAGACTTGGAAATATTAGTAACATATTTTATGTGTCAACATTATATTAATATACATATTTATATAATTAATAGAAAATATTTAAAATGCACAAACATAACACAAATATGTATTATGCGTTATGTATCTTTAAATGCCAGAGATATTATTCTACTGGTGACCTTGTCCTATTCTGTGAATTCAGTGTTGACAACTTCCAGACCTCTCTTGTAACTTCTTGTTTCAACAGAGACCTGTCTTCTCAACATCTTTTGCATGACTAACAGATATCTCAAATGTTCCCTGATGTTTCCACAATCTTGATATTCCCTGATGTTTCCACAGTCTTCCCCATCTCAAATGGAAGCTCCACTCAACCATTTGTTCAAGCCAAAAATCTAAGGATTACTGCTGACACTTTTCTTTTTCTCACAGCAATCAAGACATTCTGTTGTTTCTACCTTCAAAATAGATCAAGAATCCAGACCTACATGGTCACTTTCATTACCTCCACTCCTCAAGACCCCAGCACCTTGGAAGTCAGAAGAGAGGTCTGACTAGATTGACATAGGAGGGAGACACCAGCAACCTGATGTATCTGAAAGCCTTAGGAATGGATATGACCACCTAGAAAAGGAGTGAAAAAAGAGAAAAGAATACAACCTAAGAAAAAGCTGCAAGGAATTTTAGCAGAGCTCAGATATAGAAGGCAGAGGCTTGAGAAGAGTTGGAAAGACAACCCAGGCCCTCGATTTGTTAACAGTGAGACCATGTTAGATTAACATGGCAGGCAAAGCTGGGTGTGTTCTGGGAGGAGTTGCGGGGAGCAGCCTCATAACCTTCCTATAGGTTGTTCCCAAAACGTCCTGTCATAGAAACAGAGCCAGGTCATGTGTTTTGTGAAACAAAAGGAAAAGGACAAATTGGGTCCTCATCCAGTGTCAGAAGGCTGTGGGGCAATCTCTGTCCCAGGTTGTACAGTCTTCTTCATTTTGTCTCTGGGCAGCAGCCTCCCCTTAGCCATCCCAAGACCCAAGTTTCTGTCAGATGGGCCAGGCTGCCACCCCAGGGGCTGCGGTGTTAGGAAAGACAAGGGAGTCCCTGAGAGAAAATCATTGTAAATGATGTCACAGGGTAAGGCTGGGCCAAACTCAGAGCTATCATCTCCCCACACCTCAGTCCTGCAACAACCTGAAGACATTGATGGATGAAGGAAGGAGGAAGAGCACAGAGGACACCAGGGGCTGAAAGGAACTGACAGTGGGCCATCCTAGGAACAGAAGGGGAGCAAAACAGAGTAACACTGGCCTCCAGAGCAGGGGGAGTAGGGAGCTGTGGGTAGAACTCTCTTTCTGCCCTCCATTCACATCAAAGATTCCCAGAGGGAATTAATTAGGAAAGGAGCTCTAAGGAAAACTGGGTTTCCTGTCATCTAAAGGGTAAAAGACTCTGAGGCCCATTTAGACTTGAAATATTCTTAGAAATGTAAGTTCTGGAATATATCTATCCCCATTTATTTTCTAAATTGTCTTCAATAAGCACGAACCACTTTTGTTATTTTTAAATCAACAAAAAGAGAAATTAAGAGGAAATGACCATGGTTTTTGCATGTACGAGTTTTCTCTATATTTCTAAAAGATTTACTTACATTCATATCACAAATCTCATGTAGGGTAGTTGGCAAATATCCCCTTTCATTGACTGAAAAATGGAGTGCTGGAGAGATTAATGAAGCTTCTAAAGGTCAAAATTCTAAACACTAAATCCTCTGGGTAATTTTTCCCTAAGCACGAATTCCCTATTTCAACATGTTCAAGCAATTGCCAAATTATAATCTCTGCTTTTGTCCCAGATTTCAAATTGGCCGGGGCTGCACTGGATGATTTCAGACTAATTATTCAGATATTTAAAATGGCATCTGGCATGATTTCCCTTAAAATACAGTCAACTATGATTGTTTTCCTTTCTCCTGCCTGAGGCTTCTCAGAACTAATGTTCAGTTGGTTTTTTCTTGAGGACATACATCAGATGGAATTTTTCATTTTCCAAATGCCTTGAATGGGAAATTCCTTTTTGTCAACAAATACTTTAAGGGTATTAAAGTATTTAAATACTTCAAATAGATATGTGGAAGATCACTGATGTGTTATTGTACGCTTCACTCAAGACTAAAGATTATACTGCTCTGACAGGAAGTTTGCAAATTTCTATTTCACGTTGTGCTGTGAAAATTTCAAAGATGACTTTAATTTTAAAATCTGGTAACGTTTTACTCATATAAAAGTTACCTCTTATCTTTAGTTGACCATTTTCTTTCAGAGAGATTCTATGTTTTAAAATGCTGGTTAGAGTCTATGAACATCTATTACATTAAGAAAAAAGATATAGCTCTGACATCCAATAGCAATTGCTTCCTTTCTTACAGAGTGTAACAAATGCTTAGTTGTGATATGTTTAAAAATATATTTTATAACATGGATGGCATATTTTATAACAAATAAAATTTTATAACAAAAATCACAGATGCTGGTGCCATTGGGGGCTCATTTACTTAAATAACACATATCCATTTTGCTTAAATTTCATGTCGGACATGAAATTTATATCAGAAAATATTGCTAAAATACCGATGTTTTCATTGTTCATTGACTTAATCTATTTTCCTTCCAAGTCTGATGTAGGGAGTAGGGTCAGGCAGGGAGAGAAAAAAAAAAAGAAAACAAATCACAAACTAATACTAAGTACTGAATTGTCACTGCATAGTTTTTATTGACAATATCAGAGAAAAAAAAATAATTTTACAAATATTTCTTTCTTTCTTCTTTTAAAGGTGAGCCCACCAAGCGCCAGTAATTACTCTCGTAGGAAGAATCAGAGAAACAAAATTGTGCTATTAAGAGCCAAGAAGCAAGAAATGTGTTTTAGAAAACATTCAAATGAATATAATTTCCCACTGAGTTATGGCTTTGCCAGGTAAATGACTCTTTTGACCAATTCTCAAGTGTAAGCCTGAAATAAGTAAACATTATTGCTCAAGCTTCTGGCGTAGGAAAAACGTACAGATAATCTCATGCCTGCTATCACTCCACACTGAGTACATGTACAACTGGTCTTCACTTAATTAATCTGGGGGAGAGGCCAAAGAAGGAAAGGCCCTTGGCTGGCATGACAAGCAAGTAGATAATAACTTGATAGGAGAGGCAAGGAATCAACTCAGAAAGGTCTGCTTTGTTATTTCATAGTGAGAGACGCCAATGCAGCTAGGATAACAGATCTGCCAAAACACGGAAGAATCAAAGTCTAATAAGCTTTTAACGTTGAAAGAAGACTTGGCGGCCGTTTAATTCAATAATCTCCCATTTCAGCAGAGAGGAATTTCAAGTCTGGAGAAGGGATGTGTCTTGCCGAGAATGAGACGACTGGGAAGTGAGCAAGCCAGGCTTTGGACCCAGAGATTCTGCTATCCGCGAAGAGTCCCTTCTACTATTTCTGACTACAGAACCCCAACTGCCTCTTTTCGAGATGGACCCAGATGGTAATGGAATCTACCTGGGGTTTAGTTTGTTTTGCCTTACTATGGGAATTCATTCAGACATTTGGGGAGGATGGGGGAGAATTTTGATGACACCGCAGGGACCAAAACTTTGGTTTCAGCAGAAATAAGTTTGAAGATATTAAATACCTGATAACCAGATGAAGCTCATGTGAGTGGGGAGGGCGGGGAAGCAGGAGCTGGACACTCATACAGAAACAAAGCAGAGGGCTGAATATCAGGAAGTGATGGTTCTTTGTCAGGACGGTCTAAAAGAAGGTCTAGGGACAATAGCTTTGCATGTCAAGTGCATCTACGTGAGGGCTGACGGTCGCGGGGTGGGGAGAGGGTGGGTTTCATTAACAAGGTTCACTAATCTCTTTCATGTGGCCATGTGGGGACTTCCCGAGCACATTTACCTGGGAAGTTTCCCACTTCTGCTGGGTCGTGAAAGTACCCTGTGTTCTGAACAGGGCTTTCCGCTGTGGTCCAATACTTTTTACTTCACTACCAGAAAGCAACAGCTGATACATTCAAACTAGTAAGAAAAAGTAAGTGGGTTTAATTTACAGAACGGTCTGCACATGTAAGGCCTTTTTTTCTCCTATCCTCAAGAAGCCCATTTCAACGTACAACTTTTATTATGTTCTAAATTCATTAAGCCAGCATCTCTTTTTAAAATTTCTGGCCAATTAATAATGAATTTCTGTCAGGTAGCTGATTCCAGTTAATCAATGAGGTCACCAGAAACATCGAATCCAGTGTTGTTCATTAAAACGGTCACTATTCTAAACCACTCATGGTTTCTAAAAATGTCAGATGGGAGCTACTAGGATAATGATCACTAATGGCTACATAATATCCAGAGTCTTGGCCACATTTTAACCCTCAAGGTTGAAGTTCAATTATATCAATTAAAGCTCACAAATTCAATGAGAAGCATGGGGCTTCACTTTTTCACGGAAATGGTATCCAGTTCAAATCAACTGATGTGGCTTTCTGCCCCCCTGTGTTTTCGCAGCTTCTAGAACAGAGAATTCTACTTGAGTGGTATGCTTAAACTTTTGGTGCCAATGCCACTGATTCATTGTGTTCTTCCTGAACTGTAACTCATTACCAAGTGTGTTATTCCAAGTTATGGGAAAAGGAGACTTGGTAATTAATTTTGTTGGTAACATTGAAAAAGGCCTTTCCATAATCTTGCGTGCTGTGTAGTGTCAGCTTAATCCAATTCCATTATTCTTTATCCACAATTAGAAAATACAGAAACTCTAAAAATCAAATTTAAAAAAACCTAGCAGCATATTTATTTAGTGGCAAAACCTGACTTGCCCTGATATGACCTTCTTTGGAGCCTATTTATCTCCCTTAATGTGAATATCTATGCTTTTCATCATAAAAATCAATGTGTTTGATTATGGTGAGCCTCACTAGACCCCACTGAAGGTCATTATATAATATGATATATATGTGTATGCACTGTATGACCATTGCACAATCTGAAAAAAAAAAATAACCTGAATTCCAAAATACAACTGCACAAATTCATTTAAGATAAGGAATTTTGAAATTAGAAAAGTAAAAAGGTTGGGCATTTTCTAAGCCTGCAGAAAGAGATTTTGAAATCTGGTTCTATTTATTTTTATTTATTAATTTTTTAAACTTTTTAAAATTTATTTGTCAGAGAGAGAGAGAGAGAGCACAGCAGGGGGAGAAGCAGGCGGAGGGAGAAGCAGACTCCCCATTGAGCAAGGATCCTGATGCAGGACTCGATCTCAGGACCCTGGGATCATGACCTGAGCCAAAGGCAGATGCTCAACTGGCTGAGCCACCCAGGCATCCCAAAAAACTGGCTCTGTTTAAATAAGCAAATGTTATTGTGCAGCCCATACATTCAGACCCCTTTTTCCCCTAGGCAATGTTGGTTGGGTTTGTATTTCATGCTATTTTTATTTTTGTTTTCTTACTTTACTCTTTATGTTAGGTCATTTTATTTTTCAATTTGTGTCTTCTCCAAAAACCCGCAGATTGAGAACACCAGGGACTCTCACACAAGTTCATGGTGGACATTAGCCCTGCAGCCTTCTGGATGCTGTTAGGGCAGTGCCTCATGGCTGTTTTCCTGGCTACTTCTTGTGATGAGAGACACATTTATCCGAAAAACATTCAATATTTGGCCTCTTAGCCAAGAGCTCAGACAAAGGGCCTAATTGTAAAAGAAATGCTGTTTATTTAACCCATGCTCATTGCACGCCCCAACACCTCGTTCTTCATTCATTTCTACGGCAATCACAAAACTATGCACGAGGCTTATTCGCTCTTAAAAATAAGCCCTGAAAAAAAAAAAAAAGGAGGGGGGATAGGTATCTTTCAAGGTGTGTTCTAACAACGAAGCCTTTTTTGCTTTCAGCGCATTGCTTTACTTTTCACAGTTTGGGTTGCAACCAGCACTCTATTTAAAATCAGCATATTAGTTTTTAGTTGCCTTGCACAAGGACAGTGGTTTTATTTTTATGAAACTGGATACCAAATTATATATGTAAGGTTTCTGGACAAAGAATGTTAAGTAGCTATGATCCCTTATTGATTTGGATACTGAATTCCAGAAAGAAAAGAGAATATGAACACAGCTATACCATCATAAGGTCCTGTTTCGGCAAGAAAAAGTTTTTTAAATATTCATCATGTACATGCTTTTCTGTTCATGAAGCGCATCTTGGGTGTGTAACTTCTAGCTAGAGAGAGGGAGAGCAAGAGATGGAGTTTTGTGGTCTGGGAATACTCAACTCAACTTTTATTCAATAAGACAAGAGGACCTTGGAGTATAAAATCCAACTGCACTGGCCTTTATTGTCCATGTTGAAAACAGAAGAGAAAGTAGATTTTGGACTCAGTGTATGTTCAAGTCATAGACTAGAAATCGGCTAAAGTCAACACAGACAGGAAAACAAGTGGCAGGTGATGCACTCTGTGTCTATTCAGCTGGGGGCATTTTAAATGCATCTCATTTCAAGGGGACTCTGTGGAAGTCCACTAGCAGTGATTATTTCCGGTATACAGTCATGAGCTTCCAATAAACAGCGGGTTCTTCGGAACTCAGTGGAAACCTCAGTGAAGAGAAAAGCAGAAACCACGAAGCCACAGGGATGTCACAACTCCCATGAATTGGTGTGACTTGAGAAAAACAACCACCAACCTTTAAACAGCTTAAGCAAAATGTCAAGTAAATCAAGTACCCACCATATATGCTAAGACTGGGTTATGAAAATGCTAACAAATAACCATGTATTATTACAATGAAGCAAACATGTTGCAATTGACAGCAGCCTGAGAAACTATGAAACTAAACACTTATATAAACCAGACCTAAAAAACAATTTGGCAATACGGGAGAGAATTTCCTAATCTTCCTTTTACACTCACAAAATTTTTAGGAGTATTTCTATTAATTCTTTAGCAATAATGGTGTTCTTTTAACCCAATGTGAGGAGCTGACATGAATCACATGAAAAGGGAACTAGTGACTGAGACTGGTAAATATATTGGCCGCCTGAAGATATTTGTGAAATGCTTTGCATGCCTGGATTTGAGAGTGACATGCATCCTGGATGCATCTATGTATTCACTTCTCATGTAATTTCCTTTTTATGTATTCAATATTATCCCTCCCACTGCACATTGTCCCACAGGAAACTGCTATTTAAAGCTTCTTAAGCATATTTTCTGGGCTTTTCTACACAGCTTATTGTGGACAGCTTCCTTTTTTTTTTCCCCCCTCTTAGTATCTTAGAGTTCTATGTCAGTGTATCAGTACCTAGGGAGGTGACTCATTTAAAAAAAAATGGCTGTAAGGTAATCCATTATATGAATATCCCATGATTTACCCAATCATTTTCCCATTAATAGGCATTTTAGAATATTTCTAGACTCCTGGGGGGCCTGGGTGGCTCAGTTGGTTAAGTGTCTGCCTTGGGCTCAAGTCATGATCCTGGGGTCCAGGGATCGAATCCCGCATCAGGCCCCTTGCTCAGCAGGGAGCCTGCTTCTCCCTTTGCCTGCTGCTCCCCCTGCTTGTGCTCTCTTTCTGACAAATAAATAAAAACCTTTTAAAAAAAGAATATTTCTAGACTCTAATTATTAATAACAATGGACACATATCTTTCACACACGTGCTAAGCATAGCCATAAGATAGATTCCTAGAAATGGAATCTCCAGGTTAAATAGTATCCGAATTTAAAATTCTCAAAGATATTTCTAAATTGTGCTTCAAAGATATCATACCAATGTGCATTTTTATTAACATTATTTGGAATTGTACATTTCCCCACACTTTCACCAACGATACGCATCACCATTTTTTGCCAATGTAAAAGTGAAAATTGTAGTTCACAGTTGTTATAAATTTTATTTACACAGTTGTTATAAATATTAAATTAGGTGTAATGGAGCATCTATTCATATGTTTCTAAGCTTTTTGTATTTTCTTTTTTTTGTATTGTCTTTGTGTTCTTTTCCCTTTTTTCTGTTTTTAAATTGATTTACATGCTAAAAAATTTAAGCCTAAACACAATCATATGTGTTGCAAATGTTTTTGTCTTTTCTCTTTGAGATCAGGTTATACTGGCCCTAAGTAACGTTTACGTAGTGAAGTTGATCAATTTCCCCCCTTGGATGAGTGTTTAATTGCTTTTTGTCAAAATACAGAGTAATTTTTGCAGGGAAATAAATGGCTACATTATTTTAAGTAACTAAAAGCATAGAACAAAGCTTTAGTTGCTGTTAAGAATAAATACATTTTAGAGGGTTTTTTATTTAGAAATATTGGAGTCTAAGTATTTTCATCTATAATATGTAAGCAAACTTTAGTTCTCAGTTTCTGAGAGTATTAATATAAGCTTCTGCCAGGGGAAATTTGTTTCTACTGGTTTCCTCCTGGATTAAAAAGTAGCAGTCACCTCAAGAATCCCCCTATCCCCCTGCTACATGGGGGAGATTAAGTAATACAGAGGGTTTTTTATTTAAGAGCCCCATAGATTCTAGTTTGCCTAGCTACGGGAAACTAGGGGAATCAGTAGGGCTGCAGTACATGAGGTCACAAGGCAGCCTCTCTCATTCCTCATTTTAAGGCTTAACCTGTTCTTTGCATCATAACAAATTACTTTGTGGCTTCCTGCTCACCTCTGACCACTTGACTGAATTGGATAGCTCTGGAGGTTCATGGCTTTGCCTCTGATATAATCTGCTTGGGTAAACCCCCAGTCTGTGCAGGAATTGAACTTTTTAAAAGTAACTAAATAGAAAGCATAAAATTATAAAACAATCATAAGAGGAGATTCCAACACCAAAAGGAAACATATCTTGAACCAATGAAATGGCAAAGCCGGTTACAGCTGACAAAATCAGTAGTAAGAGACATAGCAATTTTTAAATGCCATTTGGGGATAATGTCTACGGATTTATGACTGTAGTTATAGCTATCCCACTACCAATTACCAAATTCGATGTACGTTCCTGTTCCTTGACCTGCCTTTTGTCCATAAATGTTTGCTATTTAAAATGAAAACCTCAAAAAAAATAAAAAATAAAAAAATAAAATAAATAAAATAAAATAAAATGAAAACCTCCGCAAACATTACAAAATAAGCCTATATTGTCTCATTTTTTCCCTCTAAACTCATAGGGCCCTTATATTCGGTATCATTCTGATTTGTGCCTGACGGGTCTCTGCTTAAATTATAGATGCTACTTCATCTCCAATGATGACTTTATCTCCCCATCATGCTTAGTGAACTCCTGGACAAACAGATCTCAGGATCATTGATTCATTGTACTTGAACCAAATACACACTCATATGACTAGAATCTGGAGAGCCATCACCTCCACAAAAGCTTTTAAAGGTTTTTCAGAGTGACAGGACAAAAATATGACATAAATTCAGAAAATTAAACACCCTCATCTTCAGGTCTAAAGAAATCTATTACCGGGGTTTCCTGGTCCTGGAAAGGTAAACTGTGAGCAAGTTTTAGTGGCATTTCTAAGCACCATGTGGGATAAACATCTGTACAAATTACCATCAATAGGCACAACAGGGAAGCAGAAGCAGGAAGATTCATTTTCCTCTATTTGACTAGTTCAAATGAGTTTCTCTGCATAAGGCAATATATATGGTTCTCCAGCAGAAATGAAAAAATTTGAATGCCGCCATATTCATCACTGATCAAAGGAGTTATAAGAAGCTGTATACTTGTGTGTGTGTGTGTGTGTGTGCGCGTGCATGTAAATATCCTTGTGTGTACACACACACACTCATAAACACATGCATGTGTGCACCACAATCAATACAACTACATTTCTATTCTCCAAGCTCTGGGCTAAGCTAGTTATTCTTGTAGATTTTTGCTGAAAATATACGACAATCTCCAGCTGAAGCTAAATTTACCTCCATTTTGAGGGCTTTCTTGGTGCCATTGCCTTAATCTGCAGGCTAGATGGATTTTTCTGGATCTCTGGGCTTCTGTGTACATGGAGATTTAACTCTCTAGAGACCAGACTCCTTATCTGTGTTACTAAGCTCTTATTCTTTGTCCTGGTCCATTCTGTTCCTCAGATCATGAGGAGATCCTGGTCTGGGTACTTGTGCCCAGAGGGTAGCCATTAGCTCTCGCAGTGAGGAGATGAAGAGCAAGGGCCCCACAATCCCTGGCTGAGCTCAGACCTCTGACCAACAGGGAGACCCTGGACCAGGCGCTTCATTTCTGAGCCTTAACTCCTCATCTACAATATGGGGTGGTAACCTGAGTGAGGATTAATAACTTTACAATAGTGCCTGGCACCTAGTGAGTCTCCCATAACTGTAGGCGTTATTTATTTCACTCCTTCGGTGTGCAGACCTGCATCAGGGCAAAAGTGGCGTGCCATGGGTCTGGTGAATTCCACCAGGGAACAGGTCCATCAACCACATGGGAGGTGGGAGGCATGTGGGATCAATTTCTGGTTGATAAAACCTAAGACTGCAGTATCACAATAACCACAGCAGAATTATAAGCTGAGTATTTTTCTTAACCAAGAATTGGAGAAGTTAGTAGGACAAGAGCCTTCCTTAAGAAACTCTCATTAAGGGGGTGCCTGGGTGGCTCAGTTGGTTAAGCGTCTGCGTTTGGCTCAGGTCATGATCCCAGGACCTTGGGACTGAGCCCTGCATCGGGTTCCCTGCTCATCTGATAGTCTCCTTCTCTCTCTGTCCCCTCCCCTCCATGCTCTCTCGCTCCCTCTCAAATAAATAAAATCTTAAAAATAGAAAAAAAATAAAAAATAATTTAAAAACAGAAAGTCTCATTAAGGTTGACTAGAAAAGAGTAGATATGCTGGCAGCTGGTGGGGAATCAAGGGTAAATGCATTTTCAGAAAGTGGAATAAGGACTGAGAATATCTGAAGAGAGTTGCTGCCATGTCATCAGAAAACTGTTAAAAGAACTCAGGAAGGATAAGTTTCATGGGGCAAGTAGTGCTTCAAGCCTTCTAGAACAGGGGTCTGCAAACTTGTTCTGAAAAGAGCCAGATAGGAAATATTTTCATCTTTATGGGCCATACAGCCTATATTCCAATTACTTAATTGCTGTTGTCACGTGAAAGCACCCACAGATGATAGGCAAGCAAATAGGCATGACTGTATTCCATAAAAATATATTTACAAAAGTAGGCAGCCACCACATTTGCCTGGCTGGCAATAATTCGCTGACTCCTCTTCTGGAACACCAGCCACAGTAATCATCATCATGACAGTCATTTTTAATAATTAAATCTTTACTATGTGCCAAGCACTGGGCTCAACTCTCTTTTTAACTTATCTTGTTTTCTTATAACACTAGGTGGAATATATCATTATTACTCCTATTTGTCAGAGGGGAAACAGGCTTCTAGAGTTACTTATCTTATTTTCTCATAACACTATACAGTCACACAGATAATCAATTTTGGCCAGAATTTATGCCCAGGCAATTTGGCTCCGGAGATTGAATACTCTTAATCACTGCACTGTTTTGCCTCTTGAGTGGGAGTGGGGTGGGATTCGGACAGAGGCTATTCTAATTACCTATTCATCTCCATCTTGTCCTAAATGGCCACCGCCCAACCAGAGGCAAGGTTTTGCTGGCTCCTGATTTACCTTTTATGATAAGTGTCCACTTACCCTATTTGCTCCTATTTACTTTGGCTACTTTGCGTAGCTCGAATACACTTAACTCTTTAATGGCTCCCAATTCCCTGAAAGATCTGGACCTGGCCTAACCAGCCAGTTGGGTATCAAGCTCTCCCTTTTTCTCTGCATTCCAACTCACCTACCTTCCTTTTCCTGGAAGATTCCATTCTGCTTATCGCCTTTCTCACTTGTATATGATATCTCCTCTGCCAGGATTATTCTTCCCCTCCCCTTCTTTTGGTTGATTTATCTCTGATCACATCTTAGTTTAATCATCCTATCTTCACAGAAACCTTCTCTGATTCTGTATTCTTATAGTAGCACGTGACTTTCTTTCATAGGACACTGCAGCTTATAATTTTATATTCACCTATGTGATCATTTGACAAATTTTTTTTTTCCTACACTAAAACAGAGTTTCCCAACCTCAGCACTATGGGTATTTCAGGCTGGATAATAGTGTGTGCATGCATGTGTGCATCTGTGCACGCACATGTGCTCACACAGTCTACGTGTTATATGATGTTTAGCAGCATTCCTGGCCTCTACCCACAAAATGCCACTAACAACCGTCCCCTCCCATCAATCATGACAATTAAATGTCACCAAACATTGGCAAATGCCCTTTGAAGAAGCAGAATCTCCTCCAATGGAGAACCACTGTCCTAAAAGGAAAGCTCAAGGAAGAGATGGACCAGAGTGGTTATCTTCCACTTGCCACCCACCCATATCCCTGTACAACCTGTACTCCTCTCTCTGCCCTGAGAGCCTGACCCATATGGACTGTATCGGCAGGCTCGTCTCTCTTCTCATTTCCAGTTGGGATGCATTCTTAGGATACTAAAGGACAAGAAGGAAGTGAGATGGGGGTCTTATCTTGTTTATTCTAGGTCATCGGGGTTTGACTGTACATTTGTACCCAATGTCAGTGTTACTACCAAATAGCCCTCTCCAAACAGCCACCCCTTCTACCTGAGGTGGTAATGATTTGTCACTGTTACTAGCCTTGGAGTCCAGCACTGTCCCTTGCTGGTTGCCCAAACCTATGTAAATAATTCATTTAATAGGCTTTCCTCAAATGCTGCTGAGACTCTGACAGCTACAAAGACTACGTGTATATTTCTCACCATTGAATATGCAGTGCTAGTGGCAACAAGCTCCCAGTAAAAATGTGTCATATGAAGAAATGAAGTGGCATCTGTTTCTTTTCCTTTCTCTCATTTTCCACCTTTATCTGCCTCAACATTTTGCTGGACTCAAACTCGAGAGTCTTCACCTGGCTGGATACATGGGTTCCAACTCAAATGAGGGCTTCTAAGACATACTCAAAAATATTACACTCGACCTCATCCCTATCTCTAATTCCTGCTGTGTCTACTTCTCTAAAACATTACCTCTACTTTTGTCTTTCCTTTTTTTTTTCTTTCTTAGATTTGGGATCCTTCGTGCCAGTAGGCAAAATTCTTTGTAGAGTTTTACTACTCATCTAGCCTAATACCAACCATGGTAAACAAAATGCTTCAGTTAACTTTTGTCTTGAACTAATTATATTTAATATCATATATGTAAATTAATAATAAAAACACCTGCTTTCAGAAATGACTATTTCTTTCAGAAATTAGGAAGATAGAGCCATTCATAACTCCTGCTCCATTTCAGAGGACTGCTAGTTCAACAGATATCGCAACAATATTCTTTAATCTGAAATATTTCCAACCCAAGCAACACTTCACACATATTCCACAAATCCAGCTATCCATCTCTGGAATAAATAACATTTGTTCTTGAAGAAAAGCAAATATGGACAAGAAGCTAAGTAATTAAGAATTTATTATAAGGGTTCAGCCCTCTCCAAGACAACTTCTCAATCCTCAAGCCTTTTTTGTACACTCTGGACTCACAAATTCTGATCAGGACCTTTGACTCTTCTTCTCTTGAAGAATCAACAAAAAGATAAGCCCTAACAACATTTGACTACAGAGGATATATAGTTTTTCTATGTTAGAATTAGAAGCTATTTAATTTTTCTCTTCAGTTTGAATAGCTGAAAAATAACTGTTATTTAAGTATATCGATACATTTAAAACAAGCCGCCTTACCTTTGCTACATATTCAGAGGGCTTACAATGACAAACTCTTTGATTTCTATAGCCCTTTTAGGAAATGCAGAAAAATGAAAGTAAGAAAGACAAACATTCCTAGATATCACACAGGGAAGGGAGACGAAGCTGCCAGTTCCTGGAAAGTCAAGTCTATAAAACTACATTGCTTGATTTTTCTTGGAAAGAAACTTGCTCATGGTCATCTTTATTTCCTTGTTTCCTAGCCTGTCTTATACAATAAAACAAGAGGTCCTTCCAAGGTAATATACATAAGTAAATGTTATGGATATGAAGTCAAGTGTACAAATTAGCAATTGTGTAAAAATTAGTATCAATAATGACATAAAAAAATTGCAGTGTGGAAAAATGAAAACAGTTGTGACATTACACACATTGTGGAACTTATCTTTCATTTAATGATTTAGTATTTTAACAATAAAGGGAAGGGACTTCTCTGAAGATGTTAAATTCATCATGGATTGCTGATTTTGTGGCCCTTGAACCTGGCTAAGGCAGGATCTCAAAAAGCATTTTGTGAATGATGAAATAGAGAGAGAGTGGAATCATTTGAACCATGAGAAATAAATGCCTTCAGATTAAACGAATGGAGACAATAACTCCTTTGGGTTTTGGAATCTTTTGGGGTATTCTACATGATAACTCAATAACCAACAATTTTGAAATAAAGACATTAAGTTCCTTAAAAGCAATGTTTTTTTTTTCCAATGACTATTTTATAGAGAACTTGTTGCAATATGTGTAAAAAGGAAATCTAAAAAAAAAATAATAAAATAAAAAAATAAAAGCAATGTTTCTAACTGGCTTCAATAAGTGAAAGGGATGAATTAACTGAGATATTTCTCAAAGCCCTCTGGATACAATTGTGATTAACAAAGGAGCCTCCCTAAAGGGATTAATTAATTTAGATAAAATGTTGACTAAATGTTCATACCTTTCTTCATGCAATACAGACAAATGTCTGAGGAAGAAGAGCCCTTTCTAGGACATGTCTCTAAGTTAATCCAAGGTTTTCTCCCTTCTTTATGAGACAGTAAAAGAAGTAGTTCTAGGTTTGAAGAAACAGTAGAATGCATGATTTCCTTTATTTCAAATTATTTTGTTTTTAAAATTTTTTTGAGGTTTTTTTTTTTTTTTTTCTGAGAGAGAGTGGGAGGCCAAGCAGGGGGGAGGGGTAGAGGGAGAGGTAGAAGCAGACTCCCCACTGAGTAGGGAGTACAACTTGGGCTCAATCCCAGGACCCTGGGATCATGACCTGAGCCAAAAGCAGACACTTAACTGACTGAGCTACCCAGACTCCTGTCAAATTATTTTATTTTATAAATTTTCAGATGTATAGCAAAGTTAAAAATTTTAACAGTGACCATCCATAACCTACCACCTAGATTCTGTCATTAACTTTTTACTATACTTACTTTACTACATATCTATCTACTCAGGCAATGTCTATCAATCCATCAATCTATCTTATAGTTTAATGCAATTTGAAATTCAGCATACCTATCGTTAAAAGAGTTTAATTTTTTGATAGTTTTCCTCCTTTTGAGATAAAATTTACACATAGTGAAATGCAATGATCTTAAGTGAATATCCACTGAGTTTTGACAAATGCATACATTGTAATATTTTAAACCCTATCAGGATGTAAAACACCACGTCACTCCAAAAAGCTTTCATACACTCTCTCTAATCAATACTCACCCTCTCTAAACTTGAGACATATATTGTTCTGATTTTCTCTCATCATAGATTATTGCCTTTTCTAGAAATTCATATTGTCTTGCCTTGCTAAAAATGTATGTCAATTGAATAGTAGAATAGGTGCTCTGCTCTATATGATCTCTTACACTCAGCATAATTGTTTTAGAAATTGACCATATAATTGCATGTAATAATATTTTCCCTTTTTTATTACTGAGTAGTGCATTCCATTATATAAATACACCACAGTTTATTTATCCATTTTTCCAATGATGAACATCGCAGCCAGTGTGGGCTATAATGCATAATACTGCTTTGAACATTCATGTATAACTTATTTTGCAGATGTATGCTTTCATTTGTTGGGTAAAAAATGGAATTTCTTGGGTAAGATGTTAAATTTTATAGGAAACTGCTAGATTTATTTCCAAATTTATTCTTCCATTCTATATTCCCACCAATAATTTATACAAGTGCTATTTGTTCCATATCCTCGGTGACATTTGGTGTTGCCAATCTTTTTAACTTACAATTAGACATCTGCATATAAAAAAGATTAATTTAGGCCTTACTTCACACCAGATAACAAAGAACTCGAAACAGATCACAGACTTCAATCTTATTGCAACAACTATAAAACCTATAGAAAAAAATAGAAAAAAACTTTGTGAGCTTGTCTTAGGCAAAGATTTCTTAGGCGTAACACCAAAGGCATGATCCATAAAAGGAAAAAATAATAAAACTGGACTTCATTAAAGTCAAGAAGTTTTATGCTTCAACAGATATCACTAAGTAAATGAATGAATAAGCCCCAGATCTGGAGAAAATATTTGTAAATAATGTATCTGATAAGGGACTTGTATCCAGAATATATAAAGAACACTAATGACTCATTATTTTAAGAAGGCAAGTGACCCTATTTAAAAATTGGGAATGGACTTGGATAAATAGTGCTCTAAAAAAGATATACAAATGGCAAACAAGCACATGAAAAGATGCTCAATGCCATTGGTCATGAGGGAAATGCATATCAGAACCATCAGATACCACACTTCATACCCCCTGGATGGCTATAGTCAAAAAGACAGATAATAACAAGTATTGTGAAGGATGTGGAAAAACTGGAACAGTGCTTGTAGGAATGTAAAATGGTGCAACCACTTTGGAAAATAGTTTGGCATCTTCTGAAAATGTTAAACATAATTATACCATGCAACCCTGCAATTCCCTCCTAGAAATGAAAACATATGTGTATACAGACTTGCACATAAACGTTCATATTAGAAATAGCCAAAATGTGGAAGCACCCAACTGGTGAATAGATGAAAAATGTAAGGTATATTCATATTATAGAATAGTATTCAGCAAACTGCTCATCATGTAGGTACAATATAGAGGAACCTCAAAAACAGTATGCTGAGTAAAAGAAGCTAAGGACAAAAGGCCATATATTGTATAATTCCATTTATACCAAATGCCAGAAAAAGCACATTTACAGAGACAGAAAGTAGATTAGTGGTTGCCTAGAACTGGGGGGTGGGAATAAAAATGACTAAAAACTGGCATGAGGAATATTTTTGAGCTGATGAAAATATTCTAAAATTGGATTTTGATGATAGCTGCAAAATTCTGTAAGTTTACTAAAAATTATTGAGGTTTACACTTAAAATGAGTGAATTTTATGGTATGTAAATTATACTTCAATAAAGCTGTTTTAAAAAAATGTTTCCACAAAGAAAACTGCAGGCGCAGATGGCTTCCCTGTGAATTCAACCAAAAATTTGAGAAAGAAATATCACCAAATATTATAAAAACTCTTACAAAGAATAGAAACATAGGAAATATTTCCCAAATAATGTTTGTGTAGGCCAGCAGAACTTTTAAACCAATCCAAAAAATGGCACAAGAAGTGAAAATTACAGGCCAAATTTTTTTTTTGTGAACATGGATACAAAATTCCTAAATCAAAAATCAGCAAATTGACTCCAACATTATGTATAAATAATAATATATCACAATGTAGATGGGTTTAGGTTGAATAATAACTGAAAACCATTCCATATTTCTGAGAACGCAAAAGAAAATAATAATAAAATTAAATATTCTTTCATGATAAAGAAAGACAGACCTCTCCACAAACCAGTAATCAAAGAAAGTTAACTTAATCCTTTAAAGGATATCTATAAACACCTTATAGCAAACATGGTACTTATTGGGAAAACACTGAAAGCTAAGCACCTGAGATTAGGAATGAGATGAGGATGTCTGTTATTACCATTTCTATAAATGTTGCTCTAGAGATTGTTGCTGATGACATTAAGCAAGAATAGAAATAAAAGATTTAACCAAAGGTACAAATGAAGGAAGACTGGAAAGCTGTCATTATTTACAAATGGTTGGCTACGTAGAAAAACCCAAGAATGTAGGGTTAAAAACTTAGGATTAACTCATGAATTTAGCAAGAACACTGAACAAAAATCAATTTTATAACAAGCCTCAATTATATGTCATTATGCTGGTAGCTAACAATTGGAAGATGAGTTGTAAAGAAGTTGCTGTTTATAATAGTAAAGAGTTTGAGGCACCATGTGTAACAGCAAGGATAAACAGCAGGACAGAATCAGATTTAACAGGACTTCAGATATGAAAATGATCCAGTAAACACTATAAAATAACTGTATTTCTAAATTTAAAAAAAATTTAAAGACTTAAAATATAAGCAAGGAGAAAAGACTGCAAAATGACTAAGGAAATATGACAAAGAAACAAACATGTATACTAGTGATTTAAAAATGGATATAAGAATTTGAAAGGCTAAATTAAAGATCAGATCAAATGGCTGAAGAGAGATTTCATGTACAAGAAGATGGATAGGCTCATTTTCTAAAATGTAACATAAAGAAATAAGGTTATGGGGCACCTGGGTGGCTCAGTTGGTTAAGCGTCCAACTGTTGATTTCCGCTCAGGTCATGATCTCCAGATACTGAGATCAAGCCCCACCTTGGGCTCAGAGCTCAGTGGGAAGACTGCTTGAGATTCTTTGTCTCCCTCTCCCTCTGCCCCTCCCCTCTAAAATAAATAAATAAATCTTAAAAAAATAAAGTGAGCAAAAATATTACCAATAAATGAAAAGACATGGGAACGGAATGGGGAATTGTAGGATGGGGAGTGTAACTTTTTTTAAAGATTTTATTTATTTATTTCACAAAGATATAGAGAAAGTGTGAGTGGGGGGAAAGGCAGAGGGAGAGGGAGAGAGAGAATCCCAAGCCAACTTGAGCTAAGTGTGGAGCTGATGCGGGGATCCATCCCAGAACCCTAAGACCATGACCTGAGCCAAAATCAAGAGTCAAACACTCAATTGATTGAACCAGCCAGGCACCCCGGAGTGTAACTTGAAGAGATGATACCTGAAAAAATTTTGGAACACTTAAAAGACACCAAAACTCACATATGGACATAGATGAATATTATAGAAATACTTTTGAGTGAAATAAAAAAAAAATCAAGTCACAAATAAATATATACGGTTTGATTGCATATAAATCAAAAGCACACAGAACTAAATAATCCAATGTTTAGGGACTCCAAAGATTATATAAGTATTGAGAAAAGCAAGAAAATTCTAAATGACAAACAGGATGGTCACTGCCTTTGGGTAATGAGAAAGGAGACGGGAACCATCCACAAGGCTTTAAGGGGATGGCTAATGTTTTACGTGTGAAGCTAGGTTATGGGTACATAGGTATTTGCTTTGTTATTTATCTTTATACCCTTTTTAAATGGAGTGGCAGCTTTAGGCAGTTCACAGGAAAGGAAACAGAAATTGCTTTTAAGTATGAATCCAGAGTCCATATCACTCCATGTACAAAATATAAATTGAAACAATAAGGAAACATTTTTCACCTATTGGATTTAGACAAAAATTTTAAAATGTGGTAATGTGGCATGGGCCAGAATTTAGAGAAACAGACATACATTGTTGGCCAAAGTGCAGGTTGGTTTAACACTTCACAGAGCATGTGGTGGTATTGCTCATAATACCATAAACCTTGCACCTCATAAATGTCCATCAGTGGGTACTGAGTGAGTAAACTAAGGTGCATCCATCAAATCTAACGCTCTACAGTCATGAAAGATAACGAAGGACGGCTCCATGTGCTGACAGAGAATGACTTCCAAGAAAAACTATCTGGTGAAAATAACAAGATGCAGAGCAGTGTGGATTTCTGGTTTGCTGCTATTCATGAGAAAAGAGAAGTCTATGTGCTGTACGTCTGGAGAGGCAGGAAGTATTGCCGGAAGGATAGCTACGCGAAGAAAAGACAAGCCTGGTAAAAATGGTTAAGTCTGGGGAGAAGTGAAACAACGGTCCTAGGCTGTACTTTCTTTCCATTCTCATCCTTTTTTTTAAACCTCCTGTATTTTTTATCACATGCAAAAATGGAAAGTAGTCATTTGTATACAAAGATTCACATGTGTGCAGGGGTTCAACGTATGACAATATGGGAAGCCGTAATGTTGTCCATGTCACTGCAATGAGTCCCTCTATATTAGGAGTGCATTTATAACTAAAGCAGTAATTTAAAATCTCTTAAAATGAGTTTTTGTTTTGTTTTGCACTACTCAAGTGTTGTCATCAGGAAGAAAAATCTATTGCATGAAATTTCTGGGGCTGTCTGGGTTTATCTTGCTCAGAAATAATGAAAAAAAAAATGCTGTCTCAAACATTAAAAAAAAACGTTTGCTGAATCTCTCCTTTGAAATGTATAAATATAACAATATATATATTTATAACAATAGAAATAATTTTAAGATATCTATTTTGGGATCCACTCTCCAAAATCGGGAGTGTTATTTAATTTCACTTTTTATCAGTTGTTCATTTGGGGTCAAACTTTCTGCTGTTCCATAATGGAACTTGCCACTCTATTTTCAGAGGCGCAGATGGTGGAAAAACGTTTCACAAGTAAACCATTTTATTTGAGTGGAACTGAATTAGCTTTTCCAACCCACAATTTCCAAATACGATGTCAGAAATGAAATACACCCTTCTACACCCTAGTGGTGTGGCTCTGGGAAAATCTCAGAAATACAGTCTCTTTCTCTGCAAAATGAGAATCGCCAATGCCTTTGTTTTATAGTGTTGTGAGATTAAACCCCTGCCACATCCCTCTGAAAGGATCAGCAGTCTGCCTGGCACACCGTTGGGCCCCCAGCCCTGGCCGCTACCCTCAGCATCACTGGTCAGCATTTAAAAACACTAATACCTGGCGCCACGGAGGCCAATTAAATCAATATCTCTAGCCCCGGACCCTAGCATCTGCATCTTTCAAAGCTCCCTTGGTAATTCTCATGTACAGCTAGAATTGAGAACCCCAGGCTGACTCTGGACCAGAGAGCCTATCATATCTTCCAGCTGTTAACAACACTGACATTTGTATTGGTAAGATACCAATAAAGCTGTGAGGATCCACAAGCAAACAGACCGAGCAGTAATTCCTTTGTGGTAGCATTTGGGGTCCTCGTTCATTTTGATTCAAAACACAATAAGTACCAATGTTAACCTTTATGGATGCCACCAACCACTTTATCAGCCTCTAGGTGCATGGCCTATACAAGTGACATGTTAAGAGAAGGCTGGGAAGAGGAGTAAGTAGGAGAAAAGGAACTTGTATTTTAAAAGCAGAAAATCTGTTGTTTTATGTACCAGAAAAGACACAGCAGATGAGTATGCCACAGGTTAAGCTCTTATTCCCAGTCCCAATCAAGCGTAACCTGACATATTTCTTTCTGTGTCAATCATGGCTACTCTTTAAAATGACTCCGAGCCTCAACTGGACTTTCCAAAGTCCCTTCCCTCGCCCTCTATTTTGTGCACAATAATTTACTACACGTGTTTTATTCTATTTGCATTAGAACATGAGCTCCATGAGAGAAGTGCTAACATCTCAGTCCCTTCTTAAACCATTGAGATTTCTTCCTAAACTTCTCCAAAACAAGATACCTCTCCCTAAGGCAAGAGCTTTCTTATTGTCAAAGGAAAAGAGATTATGTCATGTATCAAAGTACAGCACAATAGAAAAAGCACAAACTAGAGGAAAGTGAAGTGTTCAGAATCAATAATTTAAAAAAGAAAAAAGTGCTCTCTTCAATAATAGCATTTTCCACACGTAAGCCTCTTTCTCCCATGTTAGCTTAGTTTGATAAAAAGGCTTGTTTCCAGTTCTGCTAGATCATCCACAACATTTTCTCTGGCCATTCCTTGGAGATCACTGTTACTCTAACTGGTCTCTAATTTTCTGGTATGGCTCTGGTTCCTTTCTTTAATAATTGGATTCTGTTGGCTGCTTGCTAGCCTTCAGCATTTCCTCCCATATAAGTGAACTTGTAACAATGTAAGATAAAGCTTTTCCTCCTTTTATCCTTACTTTCTTTAGAGTCTTACCAAAAATCTTGTTTACTCCTGGGGGCTACAACAAATTATCCTTTCCCTGTTGTTTACAGGACAAATCACATATGTGTGTTGTGTAATATTAAGCAGTTCAACATGCCATTCGATTAGCAGAGGGAGAACCTGACCTTGCTCCAGGATCCCGTTACTGGATTCAGCGTTTTTGTGAGTGTTTTCAGCTATAGAACTGTGTGGGTGACTTTGGCCAAACAAATTCTCCTGTGTAGACCTCAGTTCTAAATCTCACTTACAAAATGCTAGCTGGGGTCATGTCAATTTCCACTCCCCTACCTCTAATTCATGATTGTTTTATGAAAATAAATGTGCTAAATATAAACCATTTGGTAAGCTTGCCGAACTTGGTAAGGTATCCATGGCTTTAGTTTTAATTTTCTCCCACCAGAGCCTGGCAACACACTGTAGGATAGAACTTGCTCTCATCCAGACGCCATCTCCAGCAGGTTGATGTAGAAAGGTTCACTTTCTGTATTAAAACATCTGCTTTAGTCTAAACCTAAATTTTCCTGTTATATCCAGTGTAGAGCTTTTTGCCTGTTCCCCAAGCGCAAGTCTGACCTAAGGTTTGGAGAGTAGAAGTGAAGGGGAAACAAAACCAACTTTTTGCAAGCTGATATTCTCTGCCAGCCTACACCAGCCCTAACCAGCTTCCTTTCTGATTGGTCAGCACGCCTGCCCTTCTGCCCCCAATTGTGAAATATTTCAAATATCTATTATCCCTGCCCTTTTCACTGTCCTTTTGTCTCCCATCACTCCTGCTGCCTCTGGCCAGAGTTTTGGGCATTTTCTTGGATAGTAAACATCTTCTGTCTGTCTGTAAATATCCAAAAGCACATCAGTAAATGTGCTTTGCAGCACAAGAGTTGGCTTTTGGAGACGTCGATGCACAGACCCTTCTCAGTCAAGATCCTTTCAAGACGTCCAAAGCCTGGCCACATCTCACCGTGTCCCGTGGAAAAACACAGATCCTGGCTCTTCCAAATGGATGAAGGGCAGCCTCCCTTACTATGGATCTCTTCTCTCTTTTTTTGCAATCACCTCCAACCAGCCTTGGGCATTTAGAGTTCTTCCAGTGAGAGGCAGATGCCAGTCTCTGTGTCCCTCCCCTAAACTTCGAGGGACACTTTTCAAACTTTCTCAAGAATAACTATGTCCTTCACTCCAGGAAGAGCTGAAAGTCTCATCCCAGCATTCTTTGAGTACAGAGAGGCCAGTCTGCTTTTTGCAGACACCATAACATTTGATGGAGGGCCCCATTCTCTTGCCCTAGAAAGAGGAAGTACCCTCTCCCCTCCCTAAGGGAGTGAAGGAGGGCTGTCAGTTTCCTTCCAAAGGAAGTTTCCAAATCTACTTTTTTTTTTTTTTTTTATGTCTGGCCTTCTCTTAACTGAACTGTTGAAGTGATGGTGGCTGAATGGAGTTTCCACTTCCAGCCAATCCTGTGGGATTACATTTAGCTCTTTTCTTTTGTATGCTGGAAAACTTTTTTATCCTTTGTACCCTTTACAGCTTTAGCTTTTGCTGAACTTCCAAGACAACAGAAAAATTCCCATTCTGTTATATTTTACCTTATTTTCTCTTGCATGTAATTTTTTTAATGCCTGCAGAATACTTAGGACTTTAGAATTGCTAACTTTATCATTGAACGATCTGGAAAAGTACTAATCTCTCTAAGTTTTAGTACATTAGATGTAAAATGAGCTAGTAAGAAATTACCTGATATGATAATTATGAGATCAAATGAGATAATCTGTGGGAATTTTAGGTAAACTTTTTAGTGCTATTCAAAGATGAGTTAGTATGTCAAATGTGACCGGAGTAAAGTAGAAATTAGAGGCAGTTATTAAAGTAATTCAGGCTTAAAAAATGTCTACCAGTAGGTAATGTAGATAAAGCTACACCCCTGAATATGGTCTGAGACAGGTAAACAGCACCACACACCTCAATCCTCTACTTGAACTCTTAGATGAATCCTAAAATATTTTAAAATGGATGCACAGCACATTCTCAAAAAGAAGGAAGGGAGGAAGGGAGAGAGGAGGGGAGAAGAATTACTGAAGAAGAGAGAAAAATAATAACACCATAAAATGCTCACTCTGGCTGCACAAAATCTCCTTCTCTTGGCACATGACATCAACCCCAATCTTCATTTCTCAACCATCTACTCAAATCTTGCCACCTTAGCTTCCCTCCTGCTTGAGCATAGCTAAAATGTTTCTTTCCAAAGTGCCAAGACTGCCCTCTACGTAATTTATAGTTTTCCAGCTATTTTATGCATTTTTGGACCTCCCCAATTACAATGAAAAATTTGAGACGAATCCTGGTCTTTCTATTTCATCTGTGGCTTTTGGAAGATGCAACAGACAATTCAGTCCACAGGTGACAATAAATGTATATTCATGAGCCTTCATTCAAATCAAAATGTGACACAAACCAAGGTTGAGAAACCTCAAGGTAAATTGATTTCTGTAGCAGATTTGATGAATTCTAATGCTGCTAAGATGCTCAATAAAATATACATATTGGATAAATACCTCATATAAATGAGTACAGCTCCTGGGCTGACACGGGAGCCTCTGAGATTCTTGGTCCTTCCAGTAAGAGTGGAAATACCATGTGATATTTTTGTATTTCTGTTTTTGTATCAGCACTTCAGAGGAAATAAAGTATATTATTCATACACACACAAAAAACAAGATCTGCCAAATGCAGGTAGCTATGCCACTATCTATGATTAAGAACTTTTTCCAGACCAAAAAAATCTTACTTTACTTTCCCGTTTAGTCTTGATTTGTATCAATCACTTCATTCTTGCCTACTCTGAAGCACAGATTATGTGATTTCTGTTTGGTAAAGTGCGAATTCCTAAATGTGCAGAGTGATCAATCAGGAAAGAAAGAAGTTAAAGCAAAATAAGTGCTTAAGAAATAACTGTGGGGGCGCCTGGGTGGCTCAGTGGGTTAAAGCCTCTGCCTTCAGCCCAGATCATGATCTCAGGGTCCTGGGATCGAGTCCCACATTGGGCTCTCTGCTCGGCGGGGAGTCTGCTTTCCCCTCTCTCTCTGCCTGCCTCTCTGCCTACTTATGATCTCTCTCTCTCTGTCAAATAAATAAATAATATCTCAAAAAAAAAAAAAAAGAAAGAACTGTGAATCAAGGACTCTGCTATCAGTTCATATTTTTTCCCTTTTAAAATAGCAAGAGCCCCGCGAAGCAGCCAGAAGAGACCTTGAGGAAATAGGTCCAGAGCAGGTAAATAATTTGCCTGAGGTCACACGGATCTATGTGATGGGCGAGTCTAGTTTTTGAATCACTACTCCATTTTCTACCCCAAACTCACTTAACCAGGGCAAATGAGCATTGGCTGTTACTATTCTGCTTCTATGTGAGAGGAAATCAAAGAGTGGGATTGTGCATAAAACTGAGAACTGATAAATTCCCAGCTGGGCCTCATCTATCCCTTGGTTTCATTTAATCTGCCCTCATACATATTGTTTAGGCCCTTTGATTTTATTTTTCACAGGCCATCCACAGATCCCATCAAATTGCCTGCTCAAAAAATCTTCTCATGCCCCAGTAGAGCAAGACGTCTTAACAGAGTGCGGGGGATCTTGGGTATGAGGGGAGGGATGAAACCTTGGAGTTTTCAAGAATCAAGAATTGGGGCACCTCAGTGGCTCAGTCGTTAAGTGTCTGCCTTCGGCTCAGGTCATGATCCCGGGGTCCTGGGACCCAGTCCTGAGTCAGGCTCCCTGCTCAGTGGGGAGTCTACTTCTCCCTCTGCCCCTCCCCAAGCTTGTACTCTCACTCTGTCTCAAATAAATAAATAAAATCTTAAAAAAATAAAAATAAATAAAGAATCAAGAATAAAGAAGAGCTGAAAAGTGGCTAATCGACTAATTCAGACTTTCTAGTCAGGGGTAAGTCTTGCACACCCATGGTCAACAAGCTTTGTCAGGATTTCTCCTTTGGAAAACGCTTGCCCTCTGCCAGGCCCTCTGCTTCCTAGTCACCCTCTCCCCCTATCCCTGTCCTCTCTGAAAGTCTGTGAGACTTTCCCTCTCCTTCCTCCTCACCCTGTATGGCTGTCCTTTCCTTTGTCTATCTGCAACCTCCTCAGTCTTCACTTTCCCTTTTTCTCTACACCTGGCCATCATCTTCTATCGGCCACAAAACAGAGTACAACATCAGTAACAGCCGCGGCTCCACCACTAACAGGTTGCAGAAATCCACTGCACCCCGAACACACTCATGTGTTATCTTTAGTTCTCACAACTCTGAATTAGAGACATGACTTCATATTTTGCAAACGAGGACACTGGAAGTTGGAAACGTTGCTCATTTAAAAGGTCCCACTCTGTGGCTTTTCATATATTCACAGAGCCATACAGCCACTATACGGTCAATTTTAAAACATTTCACCAGCCCAAAAATATTTCACTGTGCCCCTTAGCTGCTAGCCTCCAGGTCCCCCATCCCTGCAGCTCCAAGCAATCACTTATTTGCCCTCTGGCTCCATATGTTCGCCTATTCTGGACATTTCATATAGTGGAGTCATATAATACGTGGTCTTTCCACTTCTTTCAACTGGTGTAATGTTTTCAAGGTTCAGTCAGGTTGCAGCATGTATTAGTAATTCATTGCTTTGTATGGCTGAATAATAGTTCAGTGTACACGTATGCCCCAATTTGTTAACCTATTCGTCAGTTGGTAGACATTTGATTTGTTTCCACCTTTGGCTACTCTGAATAGGGCTGCTATGAATATTCATGTATAATTTTGTGTGTGTGGACTATGTTTTCACTTCTCTTGGGTCTATATCCGGGAGTGAAATTGCTAGGTCCATTGGTAACTATGTTAGTTTCACTATGTTATACTGTCAGACTGTTGTCCAGAGTGGCTGTACCATTTCACCTGGGTGGAGGAAGGTTCTCATTTCTCCACACCTACACTTGCTTCTGTCTGACTTTTTGATTACAGCTATCCTCGTGGGGGTGAAGTGGTATCTCATTTTGGTTTCTATTTGCAATTTACTGATAGCTAATCCTTTTCTGGACATGCATCCTAAATATTTGTTAAAATTATTCAATTCAATGCTAAAATCCTTGATCTTAAAGCAGTTGAAAATCAGTGAGAAAAGGAAGTGGCTGCATCCACATTAAGCTGCTATGAATGTGTGCGCGCGTGTGTGTGTATGTGTGTGTGTGTGTGCACAGGCACGCTGGTACATCTCACATGCACGTGTGCATGTACGTGTAAGCATGTATTACCCAGAACTATTGAAAGCATGGGCTGTCGAGTTAAATGGCTTGAGGTCAAATCCAGGCAATGCCACATAATACTTGAATGATCTGAAACAAGTCAATTAATTACTCCACATTTGTTTTCTCTATCTATGAGTAGGGAGAGTAAAATAGCATATACTTTGCTTAGCATAGTGCCTTTTAGATGGCCTGTTTATAAGTATTAGCTCCACATTCCTGTATTCACGGACTCTTTCACATTTAGGGGATATTTCATGTACTGTGCAATTAAAAAATCAAGTTGTACATTTTATATCTGCACATATTTGTTTCTAAACATTTCCAGCCAATATTACGGTTTAGCCTCTAATAGATTCCTTGTTGGGGATCAGTGTTCCTCTATTCCTAACTTCTCACTCTACCCTTCAGAATGTAACTGAAAATTCCCCATACAAAAGGAAAATAATATGGAATATTTTTTTCTTTATTACCAAAACAGCATCTTCAGGTTTCATTGCAGAATGCCTATCATTTTGACTCAGCCCCAAGAGAGGTCCCAAGGCAACCAAAAGAGGAAAAAGAGGCCACTCAGGGCCTGTGACAGTGTGTGCCCTTGAAGGGCAGTGAGACTCTCCTTCCTTACTCCTCCAAAGCCTCCTGATTTAGCCCTTACATTCCCCACTCATCAAACCTGGGAGCTGTAGAAATAAGCAGCACAAATTGGCAGATAATGCACCTTATTTCCATGTAGAAGCAGGTGCATTTTCCTCAGGATAAGTGGTGCGATGACACTGATCCGCTCTGACAGGCCAGCTGATCTAAAATTACTTAGCACACATCGCCACTGGCTGGGGAAGCTTCTCCCAAGAGCTTATTCTGAAACTCTTCAATCCCCCGGGTGCTAATTAAAATTTACTGGATAATATTTGCAAAGCTCAATGGCCCTAGTTACAGCAATTATCAGTTACTAAATGTTAGTGCCAGAGATGTCACCTGATGATTGGCTTTTTTATTCAAGAGGATTGTCCCTCTTCCCCCTCCCCTGATTCTTTCCCTTCACTTCTTTAAGAAACCAAATGAACTAAATGTCTCAATTGGCTTCAGAGGAGGGAAAAAAAAATTGCCATTCTACACTTTAATAATGCTTTTCTCCTTGGACTACTAGTAGCTTTAAAAATTCTACACTTTAATAATGCTTTTCTCCTGGACTACTAGTTGCTGAGGGATCTGGCTTTTAAATACAAGCTCCTGATCCCACTGTTGAAGTGAGGGGCATCACTGGTGGGCCACCTCTGAGCTACCACCAAAGAAAAAGGGTACTCCTTGCATCTGCAGGAAGACAAAAGGTCATGGGTGGCCAAGACATGCTCATCTTAATCATGGGATGGCAAATGATTGCTCTTGAAATGGGAGATGGTATTTCCAAACAAAAGAAATCCAACCAACTTATGGAATTGGCCACCAAGTGAGCCATAGGTAGAGGACTCTACTGCCTGGAATCAGGTTCTGATGCTGGCTTCTAGAGACCACTGGAGATGGCTTCTCTTGGACCACAGACAAATTACTGCAATGACATACAATGGCATTTGCTGTGTTTAATTGAGTTCATAAAGCACCTGATGGCCTTCATTAAGCAGATATTCTGTGGCAAGAAATAAGATGATTCATATTCTCTTTACAGAAATGACCTTAAAATGGTCAAACTTCTTTAAGATCTCATTCAGAAAAGACATCAGATTTAACAGCAGTATTAATGAACCCCATTATCTGGGGCAATAGAAGCTTTTTCTCTGTGCTCATACACCAGTGGCATTTTTTTTTTTTTTTTTTTTTACCAAGACTCTATGCTCTCAAGTGTTTCCAGAAGAACATTTTGCCAGAGTTCTGTTCCAAGAGAACTAATATTTGTAGAATACTCATTATTTGCCAGATATTAATATTAGGCACTTTACACAAAGAGATATATATCTTTCTTTCCCTTGGTCAACTTTGTCAGCTCTTCCTTTTCCTTTCTAAATAACTCTGTTTTCAAAAGCAGAGGAAAAGAAAAAAAAAGAAGCAGAGGAAAAGATGACAGCCCAAATTTTTGATAATCACAGGTATGTGCATGAAACAGTAGAAGAAAGACCAAACTTGATGACAGAAAACCCACGGTTATTTCGATACTTTTCAATCGCTGGGGTCTTCCCAAGACATTTAACATTCTGAGTCTCTATGTACGTCACTGGGTCAAGATTAAGCAAAGCATGTCCAGCAGATTAGGAAGAGGTGAGGTGCTGCTATTCAAGTATAAAGTGGGAGGACATTTATTCCAATCAGGAGATCAGTAGAAGTGAAATATTTAGGACCTTCATGAACATAGGTAATACTCATTGAGATCAAACTGAAGGGTCACTGAATAAAGAAGGTATGGCTGCATACATTCTATGGCAAATAATGATCATCAATATTTTACGTTTTTTTTCTGCTCCTGATACTGTCAGATTTTCTTTAGAACTAAGCAGATGAAAACCAACTCAGCAACAATTAATATTCTGGATCACTCTATTTCTTTCACTTTACTTCTCACATTACTTATACAGATAGCAATGAATTCTGCATCTTTTCAAAATTATATAGGAAATATATTGTGGACTTAAGAAGGAGAATTTAAGTTTGTTGCACAATATACATAAGCATTCTCCTCCTTAAGCCGCCAATATATTTTCTGTAAAATTTTGAAAGGATGTGTGTATCTAGTAAATGCTAAAAAAAAAAAAAAAAAAAAGCTTGGGGTCAAACTTGCTTGATTTTCCACCAGGTTAAAATAATTTTTTATGAGTATGTCTAATCTACAAAACCAAATGATGAAAAAAAAAATGTAAAAGAGGCAGCAGTTTCATCTCTATTTTCAATAGCTATTTCCCTGGGCTAAATTGTTGATGAAGCAATTTGCATGGGTGGTACTATCCTCAGCCACAAAACATATAGTAACTGTCAAATATTTGTTGAAGCTTCTTGGTACTGATGTACAAATCACTCAAATGCATGAAGACCTGAAGGATGGGAGGGACTTACAGGTAAAGAGAATGAGGAAGAACAGTTCAGGAAAAGAAGCAGCACATGACTTTGAGTGGTAGAAATCATGGCTGGAATACAGAGTGACATGTGGGCAATGTAGGCAGAGTTAGATTATACAGGACCTTATAAATTCATCCTACTGGTCTAGGTCCTAAGAGGAAACAAAATTCACTCAGACGGTTTCAAACAGAGATTTTAATAAAAGGGATACTTACAGGTGTGTAGGCAGCATTTTGGGAATGAACAAAGAGACTCCCAGAGAACAGCAAGCTGCTGTTCCCAGAGAACAGGAAGCTGCCACCACCTGAAGAGTAAGGCGAGTGGACAGAACTACTGGAGACCTCCCAAAGCAGGAGCCATGGAAGTGAGGATACCCACAACTTCTGGCAGAGAGTTAGGCAGAAACAACAAGGCAGCAGGAGAGAAATACCTCCAAACCCTCTCTCCTCATGCCCTGCCAATGCCTCCCATCCTATGTCTTTCTTGGGACACAGAGCAGAGTACAGAAGGACAGAGGAACTGGTGGAGGAAGAGATGGCCAATAGAGGACAGTCAGCATATTGGACTTTTTAAATTTCATCCTAAGGAAAATGGGAATCCTTTGAAAGATTTTAACCGGGGGAGTGAAGTGGTGAAACTGGGCCGGTTAGGTCTCTTCTGTTATAGATTTTGTGAAAAGACCACAGCATAAATGTACATTTTGTTATTGCTAGTCACTGGGTTAAAAAAAAACAAAAAAAAAAAAAAGGGAAAAGAAAGAAAACAGCATGAGGTATTTCAGTTTTGTTGCAAGTTTAAAAATGAATAGACAAAGAGTATCAAGACTACAGGCAAATTTGAATACTCCAGTAATAACCACAAGTGACACTATGAAAATCTGTGGGTGATTTGTGGGGCTTTGTAAGAGAATGGCAATGATCTCGGTCAATGATCATGTTGAAGATGAGAACTCTAGCTTATGTTCTCTTTTTGAGGAGTTAGTTTTGCAAGTTTTCGTCAAAGGATTTGCTAGAGATCAGATGTTTCCTGTTTTTGTAAACTTGCAGTGAGAGTTACAAAAGCTGTTCTTTTTTGAGGATTTATTTTTTGTTGGGTGGTGTTTCTAACATTTGTCGAGAAAAAAAGGGGGGGCCACTTTAACATCATTTAGGTTTCACAGAAACAGGTTGGTTTCCCCCTTTGGTTCATTTTTGCGCCCCATTTGCCTAAAATTGGGATCTAGAAGCATTTTGAGGGAAATTCTGGAGCTTTTATTTTTAAAAAAAGGCACAAAAAAGAATATATATGTTGCATATTCTATAAATGAAGGGACCATGAAGAATCCAGGAAGCTTTCTGAATCAGTGATTCTGATATCTTGCTACATGTCATGTGTCTCTAGGGAGATTTTTAATATTGTAAATTCCCAAGGTGCCCTGAACAACCAACTGAAGTGAGATCTCTAAGGCCTAAGGCTCCACATTTTAAAAAAACATCCCCTCTGTGATTCTGATGTGCACAGCCATCTTCGGCAATCACTGTACATGTAATTTAAGCCCCAAACCACATTTATTTTAAAATTCCAGATAATTAAAATGCTGGTGATGTTAGCCTAATGAGTTCTCAGGTCCTTTTGCTAACAACATTCTATTACTCTTGGTACTCAGTTTCAAATTTAAACGCGCATAGATGGATTCAAATTCAAAAATTCCTAAAATTGGATTGACCCCAATGACTTACTTCCACATTGTACAATGCCAGTGTGCACTTTTTGATAATGGACTTTTAAAAATAGCATAGAATGCTTGATTTTAAATACGTTGAAATTCGTGGGTTTTTTTTTATTATGAATATATTTTAAGTGGCTTCTGAATTTCACAGACTATCTAGGCTAGGCTGGGGATGTATACATTGAGGAAGTTCAAGAAATAAAACAATTATTATTTATATACTGTAGAAGATTCTTGGCCTAGTGCTTTAGTTCAGATGCAATAAAACGTCAGTCACTGTCAATAAACAGTATCCTGAAATCAACCCAAATCCTGCTTTTTAACACGGTTATTGTTTTCAAACCTCTTTCCTG
>CM052892.1:62795702-62859091 GCA_028534135.1 Potos flavus
GGGGTGGGGGAGGGAAATGAAACAAGATGGGATCAGGAAGGAGACAAACTATAAGACTCCTAAACTCATGAAACAAACTGAGGGTGGCTGGGGGGTAGGGGGGTTAGGGATAGGGTGGCTGGGTTATGGACATTGGGGAGGGTATGTGCTATGGTAAGTGCTGTGAAATGTGTAAGCCTGATGATTCACAGACATGTACCCTGGGGCAAATAATACATTACATGTTAATAAAAAAAAAATCTCCCCTTCCGAAGTGAATGTACTCTTCGCTCCCATCCTACTCTGGTCTGAAACATACAACTCCAAACTCCACTTGGGGTCAACAATTTCATAGCTCTTCCAGCAACCCCAAAACCCACACTGTCTCCTGCTCCCAACCCCCACTGCATCTTCTTCCCCACATCAGGGGCTCACTGGCTAGCATTCTATGGCAGTTTACTTCTCTACTCAGACAAGCTTTGGTAGGCACCCGGGGACCCAGCTCCCAGACTCTCAGGAGGCTGTGCCATGGGAGATGGTAACAACGATCAGAACATTTTATCCACTCATATTATAATCCAGAGCAGCAGAAAGCACAGGATTGGCTTGGCTTTATTACATCAAGGAATACAAATGGGAGAAGACTTGGCAAGTATCCTAAGTGATTTAGCAAAGAGCTTCACTGCTGAAACAGTAAGTATCTTCAATGTTCCTTTCCCCACCTCCTTTCCATTTATTCTTGTTGTCATCGCTAGCATCACTCTAACAAAGAACCTAGGGAAACTAGGGCAAGGGAGAAGTACTAGGAGAGGGAGAGGGAGAGATGCAGAAAGAGAGGGAGAGAGAGAAAGAGGAGAGAGAGGTGGGGAGGTGGGGGTGGGGAATGAGGAACACCCTGCTATCCAATACCCAGAAAAAATTTGTTTTTAATTCCCTGGCTATCACAGATAGAGGCTGCTGCTAGCATTTAAGATAAGATTAGTTGGTGTTGTGCTATCAGCACCTCCACATTTTCCCTGCAGGGATTCCTTCTGACAGGCTGAAGCTGGAGGCATGTCTCAGGATTAACGCGAGCTAATGATTATACACTAAAGCTTTGGAACTGTTGGACTAATAGGATTAAGCAATAGCAGATGCAGGTCCCCGTTCAGGTTAAAAATGCACTTTTTACATTACAAAGTCAGACAGATCCCTTTGAACATGCAATGAATATGGATGTTTTCAATTATCACAGTCTTCCAGGGCTATACGATATGGTAAATTAATCCCTTTAGAACATCGGAAACAGGACAAAATAGCCTTCTTGAAGCTGAAATCCTTCGTTTTAGATTTTCTTTCATGGGGATAAGCAGCGGTGCACCTCACATAATTAATCTTATTACAAACAGAGAGAAAGGGGGCATTTTTTTTTTTAATGTGTAAAAACTGTTCAAATATTTGAGAAACTCGGGGAAAAAAAGCACTTTGAAAACAACATCTCTTAATTAATTTCCAAAGAATCAAAAATACAAACATAAGGCATGACAAACCAATGTCTGCATGTGTGTCGGGGTGGGTTTGTATTTCTCTATGCCTCAGGCCGTTGGTGCAACAAGGAGGAAGGGAAAAAAAAATTAAGGTCACTTAAAAAAATGAACAAAATAATAACTGCCAGTAGAAAGCACTATTTCTAAGATATTTGAGTTGATCTGATCTTACACTCCAGGTCCTGGGAGGCAAGGGGAAGGGAAAGGGCATAGTGAGATATTTATATTTTGTTGCTGCGGGAAAGGGTCTCTGCTTCCCAGTAGATAAAACCATCCCTCAGAATAGCTGAAGAGTAAATCCCCATTATTGCAATTAAATGGGGCTGGTTGTGGACATTCTAGTGGGGTGAGCCTCAAGAGTTTCGTGTGTCTGATTGACTTAGACGGGAGGGAGGGGGGAAGAGAAACACAACTATTATGGAGAGGACTTTCCAGAGAAAGACGTTTGAGGTGCCAGCAGGAAATGGAAGTAGTTTTGCAACAATTGGAATAAGGCATGCTCACGATCCATGATCATGGATTTAATTCTTGAAAATTCTAAAACCGAACATGTTTCTGTTTGGCCTGAGCAAAATTGGTATTAACTGTGTTTAACAGGCCCTAGTCTCATACTGCCTCATGTCACCCCCCACCCCACAATGTGGGCAAACTCATCACATGGAATGCCATTATTTTAAACATTGCAAAATGAAAGGGAGAAAGAAAGAAGGTAGACCATACCAGGTTCCTCCACGGAGTCCACTCGTGGTTTTTTATTATGCCTAACATGGCTTGTTTCTGGGAAACCACATGGATGCTTTCATCCGGGATTCAAATATAATCTAAATGAAACTAACAGGACAACAGAAAGAAAATGGGGGGTGCCTGGGTGGCTCAATTGGTTAAAGCCTCTGCCTTCAGCTCAGGTCATGATCTCAGGGTCCTGGGATAGAGCCCCGCATCAGGCTCTCTGCTCGGCAGGGGAGCCTGCTTCCCCATCTCTGCCTGCCTACTTGTGATCTCTCTCTCTGTCAAATAAATAAATAATCTTAAAAAAAAAAAATGGGATGGAACTTTGAAGTGAATGGTCCATGAAGTCAATCAAAGATAGTCAGGTGTCAAACTTCTTCAGTTTCTCAGATGATCTCGTATAACAGGATATTCTTTGACCAGATTTTTTATGAAGAACAGAAGTCTAATGTGCCTGCTCTGTAAATACTGCTTGGACAGACTAAAATACCTAAACTAAAGATGTTAGCAAACTTTTATAAACATTCCTATTTTTCAACCTTTTGATTGAAAAAAGTCAATTCTTAGCAGAATGAAATGAAATTGCTATTTTAACTGGACTACTTGGTATTCTTTCTTTTTTTTTTTCTTTGCTTCTCTGTCAGTTCACAATACATTCAGAAGATATAAGCTGATTTTCAGATATTTTACTGCTACCCCAGTAAGAGGCATCAAGGAAGGTGTCATGTTAAATATGTATGTTTTCTCCATTCTTGGAAGGAAACAGCAGTTGATTATTTTTTCAAATGGACTTAATCTCCCATAATCATCATGCATATTGCAATGACATATATTGAGACAAGTGCCACTCAGTTGTCATGTGAGTGTGAATCACCTGGGACTGTCGTTAAAATGGAGCTGTAGTTGCAAAGGTCCAGGGTGGAACCCTAGAGCTGCATTTTCAACAATTTCCCAGGTCATACAAATGCTGAAGGCCCAAAGGACCACACCTTGAAGAGCAACAAATCATTAAGACAGCAAAGCCACTTAACGAATGATGTGTTATAGAGTCAGACTTGTGGGAATCAAGCCTACCAACTCCATGCACTGCTTTCCTAACAAAGCACGAAGTTATCAACGTAGGAGTGAATCTGACAACCCAAACACCCCATTTCTTGACCTTTTTCCTAAATATCGAATCTCCCATTCCACCAGGCATATTCTTAATTGGTTTAGTTATTTGTCCTCCAAAACTACTTTGTGACAGATTTCTTATATGAGCAGCTTCCAAGCCATCATTTTAACGAATTGCAAGTCCATTACGATTTTTGCTTTTCTTCAACCACCTTAAAAACTGACAACGTTAATTCTATCATTTTCAAGTCAAGTTTATCGGAATGCTATCACTCTAGAGGCATTTGATATGTCAGTTTGATCTGCAATACGCACATTTAAAATTTCTACTAACTGCTAGACTATTTTCAATGGTAAACAAACTAACTCTCATATTAATATTGAATGATGTTCTCTCCAAAATTTTAAATAAAATCTTATTTTTTCCCAAATTCAGTACTTTTAACAATGCTTATTCGGTATTATGTAGCCTTGTGTATATATATATATATATATTTTTATGTAGCCTTGTATATTAACGCTGGCACCAAGAAGGAGGATGGTGGAGAAGAAAGCATTGATTAATGATTGCAGACCTTATCTTCTCCCTCCAACAGTTCTTGTACTAGGAGGAGAAACAGAAAGAAACGCACATTTACAAATCACTGTCATCTATACCACAGTAAAGGTGAATCCAAAGTATAACCAGAACAATAAATAAGTAAACAATTGTTGAGGAGCACTGGAGAAAGTTATCATAAAGAAAATAAAATATAAGAAAAGTTTTGAAGAATGAGAAGTCCAGGAAAGTTCAGGGTAAGGAAATTAAAAACACATTCCATTAATACAAAAAAGGAAACATTAAACAGCCTCACATAAGAAGATCAGGATGGCTTCAAAGTGTTTGGGGCTGCATATTTCAGCCCAGCACAGAATCCTTACTGCAACACAGGTTTTGAGTAAAGAAGGCTCAAAACAGACACGTTCTCTGCTTCGTTTCCTCTGCTAGGCTCTCTAGGGAATAGTAACACAGACTGTAGAATTAAGGCAGTATCTCCTGGCCCCTTTGGCTTTGGCATGAGCCTATGTTTACAGCACTCTTGCACTGGGGTTAACACCTAGAATTTCCAAGCCAGTTTGTGAATTTTCATGACCTCAAGAAAGACAGGCCTGCCAAAACATGGCACACTGGGAACCACAGGGCACAGGCTTCCTACACTTATGCCTTAAGTCCCTAGGATGGGTGCAGATCGAAAAGAATCATAGCCTCTTCCACCTGCCTTAAACTTTGGGCTATGTAACAAATAACAATAATGGCAATACAATCTGATACTACACTCAAGAGAGCTCCAAGGTGACTTAAAAAATTCATTCATCAGCCACCGATCACATTGTCAGCATGATCTTCAGCAGTTTAAAGAGGTAAAAGGTAACAAAAGAAATGTGTGCTGCCTTCAAAAGAAGTACAGATTAGCTGTGAAGGTAAGACACGAATATATGAGAGAGGATCCATGATAACAGATTTGATCCTTATAATTTGGAAAGACTAGACATAACAAATTGACATGGCAGATGAAAGTCTTTGCATACTTTGAACTCACATCACACAAAGTGTAATATAAAATCAGAAATAAGTTATTAGAGTTCTTGTGATAGGCATGCATTGGATCTAATGACAACCACTGGACGGTGAAAAGAAAGGTTATGCCATCAAAAGGATTATTAGAGCCCTTGATGTGTCGTCAGGCACACACAAGAAGATGCCTTGAAACCCTGCTGTTAAGAGTATGTCTGTCTGTCACAACCACTTTAAATGCATGCAGTTTTTAAATAAAGTTTTATCGGGGCACCTGGGTGGCTCAGTTAGTTAAGCTCCTAAATCTTCCTTTTGGCTCAGGTTATGATCTCACCATTGTGGGATAGAGCCCCGAGTCAGGCTCTGTGCTGCGTGTGGAGTCTGCTTCAGATTCTTTCTCCCTCACTCTCTCACTTGGTCTCTCTCTCAAATAAATAAATGAAATCAAAATAAATAAATAAAGTTTTATTATTAACCCATGTGTTCTATTCCATTTCTCTAATCACCATCCCATTCTTCCCTTCCCTTTGCAGTCTGCTTTGGCTGTGTTTGAACTCTGTGTCTCTTTCTGTGAGGCTGGAAATAGCTGAGTCCTCAGTGACTTAAACCCTCTGAACCCTGTCTTCCCTGGTGCCTCAATCACTCCTTAAGTGGCTGGCAGACACTTCTTTTCAGCCAGAGATGTTCATTACATAAGCAATTAGGAAGCATAGTAGATATGGCTAATTGTTCAAGGCCCAAGAAAGGGACAATTAAATGCATCTTATCTGAAGCTCTCAATGATTGTTAGTAATGCGTTACATGTCGCCCTGGTGCCTTGAACTAGTTAATGGTATTCGACTTGTAAGTAGAGTGACTTTGACTCTGGGGAGAAACTAACTCAATATTATTTTTCCACAGGGCTCAAAACCTTTGCACAAAAGCCAGTCAAATGTTCCTAATTCTAGGCAACATGCTATTTTAACCTTTGTGATGATGACTCAACACTGAGCCTCGCTGCTATGTGAGACTCCAACAGAGATGACATTTTGCAATCCAGAGAGGCAACATGTCCCCTGTCTGGGGGCGAACTGAGAAATAGTTCACTTTAAATGGGCCTCTAAACAGCTGTCAGGTCAGAATAACTGTAAGTCATTACCTATCTGAGCCATGTTGAACCAGTGACTTTTAAGTGGTGAAAATCTCTGTATCATGTTACTAATCTCACTGGCCAACGGTAGCTGTGTCAACAACCAACATTCCCTCTTAGTAAGTGGGCAAAAATAATACATGGTCCATGATTTGGAAGTTAGAGGAGCAGTTGAGAGGTTGAAAAGTTCAGGAAGCGAGGAAGTCGAAAATACACCTCCTCAGAGCTTTGCCTACAGAATGATTCATGACTGTCTTTAAATCACAATGTGCCACAAAAGAATTCACCCCAACTTCTGACCTGCTAATATTTAGCCATGCAGACCTTCCCCCACAAAGACACATAAGCTTCTTTCCTCCAGTCATAATTAGCTGTAGAGGTTGGGCCCAATTTCCTGACCAATTAGCAGCTCGAGGGTCTAAAATTAAAGAAATAGGGAGCAGCTGGTAAGTCTCTAACTATGATTACTTATAAACCCTTCAAATCTAGACTCAAAGAGCTTCCCTATAGTTTTGCTCAATTGATTAACTTCGACTGGTTTATCACTAAACCATTCATTTACTTTAACAATCCACTAAAGCCTTAGATAAAATGCATTTCATGTCTCTTCTTGGGCCTTTAACAATTAGCTGTGTCTACTATTTCTTTTAATCTCTCATTTAATGAGCACCTCCAATCTTTAATAATTTAAAAGGATATCAAGCCAAGTATCAATTAAAGAGAACTGTTCTAGGCAGCATAAACAGTAAGTGTTAAGTCAGTAGAGGATAGCATACAGGGCCTTGTTGCTTTCTACTTCAAGAGCACTTGAAAACTATGGGATTATTTCAAAACATTACACTTCACTGCTATTTATTTTAGTTGGCTTACAGGCAAAATTAAATATAAAAAAATGAGCATGAAACATCTTGTGCAGATTCAAAGGAGAATCATGCATGGCAATATCCAGCTTAACTCTTATTTCTGAATATACGACAACTTGCTACATTCACCCTGCTGGCCAAGAACACTAGCTAAATTTAGCTATAATTTAACTCCTTATTTTGACTGTTCCCATTCCTGACCCAACTTCAAACTCTTGATTTTTCCAAGTATCTAACCCGTGGAATTGTTTATACTACCTTGGAGGACAAGGCTCCCATACCCGTGAATGGGTTTTGCAAGAGACTGATATTGGACCATCGGTATTTCCTCATTCCTGGAAGATCCTTAGAAAAAATTTAGCTCAAGAGGGTGTTTGTCTCTTTTATAGACCTAGAAAGAGCCCAAGTATCACCCACCAAACTAACCCCAGTCCTTTGAAGGAGGTTTGGTGGACTGTTTGCAAAAATAGGTGTAATATTCCCCTCCTTGTATCACAAACTTTACAATGTGGCTTGGCAATGCCTCTCATGTTGAGGTGGAGCCAATTCCACACTCTTGAATCTGGGCTGACCTTGTGATTTTCTTTGGCAACTTTCACGTGGTAAGAGGTGTAGTTGTGCCAACTCGGAGCCCAGGCCTTCAGACACCTAATTTCTGTTCCTCTCTTGGAAATGCCCAGCTGCCTTGTGAACAAGCCTGGGTTATTCTGCTGAAGAATGGGAAACTGTGAAGTTAACTGTCACAGCTAAAGGCCATTCTGGCAGCCAACTTTAGCTAACCCAGTAGCTGACATAGACATAATGAGAGAGTTGGCTCCAAGAGCCGAGGAACCACCCAGTGGAACCCAGCCTAAATGGGATCTCAAGCCAAATAATTGGACATCCTTGTCTCAAGAGTTTAAGTCTGGAGGCAGTCTGTTATCGAGCAAAACCTACTTGATATAAAGTCCCGAATTCTACTACTTGGCCTGCTGGGAGTTTTCTGTATAACCTTAGGCCCCAAACCACTCAGCACTAATAAAACCAAATAGATCTTCAAAACCAGACCCCAAATTTCCAAGTTACATTCCACCTCAGGGGTCACTATGTCACCACCTTTAGCAATTTCTCAAGTACTTCCAGATGTGATCCTCATACATATTTCTATAAATCCCAAGGTCGTCACAATAATGATCTTGATTGTTATAAAATCGGAAGTCCTAACACTTCCCACACATGAAATTTCCTCCATTAATTGCAAGTCTGCGTGCTAGGACAACATTTTTGATTAAAAAAAATCACCATCCTTATCAATTATATTAATACCTCATGCTTGCTCATTTGATTATCTCAGTGACAGTCAGAGGATGCTTCTGGAGCTCTCAAACCAACAACTTTTCAGGCATTACTAGGCACACAGGCAGATTACATCATCGATATTTCCATAAGGAATGGATTTGCAAGATTAGAGTAGGAGGAACTCATAAGCTTCTTCCCTGATTTCAAAGAATCACTACTACAGAGTTCTGACACTTTCTGATGACTTCAGGAGATAAGGCTGAACACGCGCTGGGTGCAGCCACACCAGTGATGTCATCTGGCTTTTGCTTGCTGGTGGAGATAACAATATTGAGAAGTCAGTATTAACGTCTGTATCTTAATACACTTAAGCACTGATAACCTTAAGCATGGGTCAACAAAAGACAGCATGGAAGAGGAAATGGAGGTAAAAAAAAAGAATGCTTGTTTCTTTGTTCCATCCAGTTCTGTGAGTCCAACAGAAGAAAGACCCACTTCCCTTATCTCTGGATCAGCACAGGGGCAAGGCTCCCCGCAGGCCCTAAGTCTCCTCGGCCCGTATCTTTTCCCTCATCTGCATGTCATGCAATCGTTTCTAAAAGACTAATTCAGATAAAATATACCTTGGATTCATAATTCTTTACTGTAAGCCATTTAGAATACAAATTTCCAAACCCATCAAGAGTTCCTAAAAACTGTTTTGCTTGGAAGGCTAGTCACTATTTAGAGAGTCCAAAATATCAATTTCATTGGAACACAGATACTAAAATTGCACAATCCAACCTTCTTTTAATTCCTTGTTGTATTTTCTAAGAAAAAAATAGCAATTTTCTATTTGTTTAGGAAATTAGGAACTCTTAGGAGCTTATTTTTTCTAAAATAGAATTAGTCCTCTCATTATTTCCACAGGTGTAAAAAAAAAAAAAAAATGGCCCTTGTTAATCTCACAGTAAAGATGAGAACACAAAATGATGCATGTGGCCATGTGTAAATTAGATAAATGATAATGTAAATTTGTTTTGAAATTCTTCCTCAAAATAACATTACCCATTCAATAAACCAAGCTAAGGTAAGGAAAATGCCAAATTTACTTTCTGACTACTAAATGTAAGCCTCTACTTCAAACAGGGGAAAGATTCAGATCTCCTCAAAATTACATGTTGGTTATTTTACAGCTTTGTATAAAAATGAGTGTACTTTTACATAGTAAAAACTGTAATACTAGTGAAACACGTTCATTGAACACTTAGCACATACTCAAACACTGTGCTATGCTCATTAAGCACATTGTCTCATTTAATTTTTACCACAGCCCTGTGATATAGCCATCATTATTTCTGTTTTCTGGACAAAATCAGTAACTGTAAAACAACAACAACAACAACAAAAACAGAGCTTGCCAGGGTCCCACAGTCAGATCTTCCTATACCGTAAGTGTTTTCTTAATGGTGAGAATACTGAGCACATAAGTACATTAGTGCTTTTTTTTTTTTAAGATTTTATTTATTTAAAAAAAAGATTTTATTTATTTATTTGAGAGAGAGAGTGAATGAACACGAGTGGGGAGGGGCAGAGTGAAAGGGAGAAACAGACTCCCCGCTTAGTAGGGTAGCCTGACATGGGGCTTGATCTCAGGACCCTGAGATCATGACCTGAGCGGAAGGCAGACGCTTAACCAACTGAGCCACCCAGGCACCCCAACCACATTAGTGCTTTTGAATCCAGGTAATGTTACTGTGGATGATTTCATTTGTTTCCTATAATGTTATTATATATTTTCTAAAAAGAGTAATTCCTAAAATCCAGCTTTCTCATATCAATGGAATGAGATAAACCAAATCATTTTATTCTGTACACAAACTCTTTGGCTATGTTGGCTTTGGTTAAAGTGCAACTTTTTATGATACCCCATCACAAGCCATTTGTTGGCCCAGGATGAGTGGGGCATGGATGGATAAGTCATGCTTTTATTCTAAAATCAAGAGGTCTATCACAGATGTATCTGAGAGTCAGGGGGACACCATCATGTCTCACCTCTCAGACGGCCCTAATTATTTTCCTAAAATCTGGATTCCCACCAGTTGACTAGGGCATAAAGATTCTTACAATAATAAAATGGTTGAACAACCTAGGACACAAACACACAACATCAGGAAGTGTTCCCATTCCTCAACTCACATGGCCATCACACTACTACTAGGTTGCAGGATTTTACAGTTACAATTACCAACATATAGAAAAGGTTTTCCAGAAATACTTTTTTTTCAAGAAGGATACTTTCATTCCAGAGAATACTTATTAATTACAAAGGTAAACATGTATCATTATAGTAAAGAGATAAGGCAGTCACCATCTTAACCAAGTGATAAAACTTAGTGACATCAACAATGGTACAACATGAGGTCATATGTCTCTGTGAAGTAAAGTAAAGCCGTAAGAAGTATTCTGTGAAGCAGTGAGAAGTACACAGGGGACCCAAAGAGTGTTCCTACCAAAAACATTCAAATGAATCTAAATATGAGGAAACATACAATCTGGGACATTTCACAGTGCAACTTACCTGGACTCTTTTGAAAAGTTAATGCTGCAAAAACCAAATAAATAAAAAGGATGGGCTGAATAATGTTCCAGATTAAAATGGACTAAAGGCAAATAATAATCAATGCAATGATTAAAATTGATTCATCACTGAATTAGAAATAAGTAGCTATAAATTATATTTTGATTGTAAATGATATTTCAGACAAATGGAAATTATGCAAGACTATAAATTAGATGATATTGTTGAATTAATAACTTTTATATATGAAAATTATATTGTGGCTAATATATGTCTTTTTTCCCTACCAGACATATATTGAAATAGGTAGGGGTGAAATGTCTTGTTTGTGGCCCACTTTCATATGGTTTGGGGGAAAAAAACACACCTAGAGACTCAGATGCATACACAGGGATAAATGTATACAGAAGCAAGTATGGCTAAATATTATGATGAATCCAAAAAAAGGGAATGTAACTGTTGATTGAACTAATTTTTTTCAACTTTTCTGTAGTTTCAAAAATTTTTAATATAAAAAAGTGGGGGGACAAAAAGAGAGTGAATATCCAAGATGCTAACTTAGGTACTTTCTCTTCTAAATACCCCATTATTTTTAAAGTCCCAAGACACACAAAGAAAAAAATTGAAGGTCTTTATATGGCAATAAAATATTTGAAATTTTACAAAAGCCGCTCATTTATGAAAATGAAATGTTAGCATACATCTTCTGTTCACTCCTGAATTTGTTTTCTCAAGGGAAAAAGAAGTTTCCATGTTTACATACATCAGGGGGAATACAGAAAAGAACCAATGGCAGACAGTCATGAAACAGCTCCAACTCTTCAATGTAATCTAAGTGTGTGTATCATCCCTGAAATATCACCTGATCTCTTCACTGTCACCCAGAGCACACTCAGCACACATTTCTGGATTATCTCCTTCTACTTTCATGGGACCTATCTATTTACCTAATTGGTTTCTTTGAGGGGAGTGGTTTTAAGTTATTTCATTCATTCATTCATCTGTTCATTCATTCATGTAGCCATTCACTCAAAAATTATTCATTGAGAGAGAGAGGAGCAAGATGGTGCAGGAGTAGGAGACCTAAATTTTGTCGGGTCCCAGGAATTCACCTAGACAGTTATCAAACCATTTGGAACACCTATAAACTCAACAGGAAATCAAAGAAAAGAATAGCAGCAATTCTAGGAACAGAAAAATTGTTTATTGAGTGCCTATTGTGTATCAGGCACTGTTCTATGCAGTGGGGGATATTGCAGCAAACAAAGTAGACGAAACTCCCCTGATCTCAAGAGCTTTGTATCTTAGTAAGCATAAAGAGACAATAAACCAATAAAAATGTTTATATGTGTGTGTGTGTATATATATATATATATATATATATTACATATATATAGATATAATCTATCTAAGAGTGATGAGCGCTATTGGAAAAATAATAGAAATGGAAATGGGGAGATACACGTTTAAATTGACCTAGAGAAGGACTCACTAAGAAAGTGGTATTTCTGAAAGACTCAAATAAGTGAATTACTTGCATATCTGAGGAAAACCGTAGAGGAAAGAACATGTGCACAGACCCTGAAGTGTGAGTGTGCCCAGAGTACTCAAGGGACAGCAAGGAGGCTGGTTTGACTACACTGGTATAAAGTCAGAATCAAGGGTTTCATGCAGAGAAGTGACATGGTCTATACCAGGGTCTTAAGAACACCACTCTGGTCAATGTGTCAAGAATAAACTTTGGGAATGGGAAGAAGCTGGGAATGTAACCATAATCCCGGTGAGAGCTCTTGGTGGTAATGACTAAAGTAGAAGAAACGAATGTGGTGAGAAGTGGTCAGACTATGGAATAAATATGAAATGTGAGCTGTCAGGGTTGTTGGTGCAGTGAATGTGGAATGTGAAAAAAAGAGGGGTCAAGAATGACTCCATGTTTTCGGTCTAAAATGGGCAGACTGAGTCATCCATCTATTGGGATAGAAGAGAATGTAGAAGGAACAGATTTTTGTGAATGGCGATGTCTTTCAATAGACATGTTAAATTTGAGGCATCTGTTGTATACCTAAATTGGAATATCGAACAAGCAGTTAAATATACAAGTCTGTGGATTTCAGGGAAGTTTTATCATAAAGACACAAATTTGGGATTCTTCAGTGTAGAGATGGTAATAAAGCTATGTTGGAGGAGATAAATAAGGGTGAGTGTTGATTGAGGAGTGAGATCCAAGGACTTTGCTCTGGGGGCAGCCCAATTCTAAGAGGTCAAGGAGAGAGGATGATGAGATGGAAGAAAAATCAGCAGCATTAACGCTGAAAGCCTAGTGAAGAAAGTGCTTGACAGAGCAGGAAGTGACCACTTGTGTCAAAGTTGCTGGTAAGACAAGTAAGTAAGGACTGGGAATTTACCTCTGTGGGCAGAGGTATTAAAACCATTGGTGACCTTTACAAGAGTACTTTTACTGGATGATGGGGTAAAAGACCATTTTAGTAGGATTAAGAAGCAATGGGAGGAGAAGTAAAGACAGCAAGAGTGGATACTTTTTGGATATATTTTATGGTAAAAAAAAAAAAAGGCAATAAACAGTGCTATAGTTGAGGTGGGAAGAGTAAGAGGATTTTCAGGTTGTCGGCAATGAGCAAGTCAAAAAAAACAACTGTTTCCCTATTTTAGAGAAATAGGCAGAGGAGATGATATTTGGTATAAAAGTGGAGGTGTGAGGCTTAGCTTGGGGTGAGAACAGCTCATTTACAGTCAAGGGGAGAGCTGGTGAATGGCCAGAGACACAGGAAGGTGGTAGAAGCTGGCTGAAGGTCTTCAACTTTGTGTCTAATTGATTGTTTCTGTTTTTGTTTCCAGTGGACTAACTCATCAGCTAAAAGAAGAGACTAGAAGTACTAGACAGTTGAGGAGAAAGGAAGTATGAAATATCCCCTAAAATAATGGAAGAGTGTGAGCAGGCAAGGGTAGAGTCATAGGATTTCAGGGCAGAGCTGAAGACTCACTCAAGGACTTCTATTTAAAATGCCAATGTGGGGGGCACATGAGTGGCTCAGTCAGTTAGGTGTCTGAATCTTGATTTCAACTCAGCTCATGATCTCAGGGTTACGGGATCAAGCCCCACATTGGGCTCTGTGCTCAGCAGGGAGTCTGCTTAAGATTCTCTCCCTCTCCTTCTGCCCCTCCCCCCACTCGCTCATTCTCTCTCCCTCTCTCTAAAATACAGAAATCTTAAAAAAAAAGTGCAACTGGCCAGCATGGTTGTGTGATTGTCCTTCACCATGTTTAGCTGTGCTGATATGAACATAGTGTAGGCAGAGAGTTGATTGAAGCAACATAATCTTTTCCTATGGCTGCTATAACAAATCATCAGTAACTTAGTGGCTTGAACAACACAAATCGATTCTCTTCCAGTTTTGAAGGGCAGAAGTCTGAAGGCAGTTTCACTGGACTAAAGTCAAGGTGTCAGCAGGACCGCTCTCCCTCTGGAGCCTCTCTTGGAGAATCCATTTCCTGGCTATTTCCAGATTCTAGAGAGGCATTCTTTTGGAAGGCAGCTATGCTAACCACTATACCACCAACGCGAGAGGCATTCTTTTGCTTCTGGTTCCCTCCTCCGTCTTTTAAACCAGCAGCCTAGCACTTTCAAAACCCTTTCTGCTTCCATTATCATATAGTCCTCAACCTTCTGCAATAAATCTCTTGCTGCCTCTGTCCTACGAGGATAAAAACACTTGCACTTGCATTCAGGGTTCATTCGTACCATACAGAATGATCTCCCCATCTCGAGAGCTTTCACTGAATCTTGTCTGCAAAGCCTCTTTTGTCATATAAGATGACGTTCACAGCCGCTGGGACTTGGATATTTTGGGGGAGGGGACATTTTAACCAGCTTGTGGCAAGCAGCAATGTGGTTTTACCAAGCTGGTATAATGAACAGGAGAGGGGCAAGGGAGGGGCCTTATGGTGGACCGTTGAGTTCAACGTGACAAGGAGGGAAATGAGAGCAAGAAGAGGTGAGGGATGGGAAAACACAGAATAGGTTCCCAGAGACTGCAGGATTTGGCACCAGTTGACTGATGTGGTGAAGAAGGAATTGGGAGGTGGCAGTTAGAGAAGAAGATGATTGAACCCGAGGTGATGGAGGGATGAGCCTGACACAGAATGGAAGTCAGCGTCATCACAGGAGTCAAGGAGCTGGGAGCGTTTAGGTGGAATAGGAAAATCAGGTGGGTTTATGACAAAGATAGTATTGGGGAGGCTGACAGTGAGCCAGAAGCTAAAATTTGGGGGAAGGAAATAAATGCATCTTTACACCTATAGCACATGGACTAGAGTAATGGATTCAAATTATTTTGAAGTTTAGGGACCTTAAAACCTATTCTTGCATATCCTTCTCACATCACAGGTGAGTTCTATTAAAACTGAAGTCCTCCCACAGCTCATCAAATGTTACGTTTTCATACTGTTACCTTATCACATGGAATTAAATCTGCTGAAAGCTTTAGACCCGTTCCAAAATACTTAATACGGAACATCTCAAAGCAACCACAGACAACATTTATAATAGACTCTAATCTAGACACCTGGTACCTGAGATACAGTCCACCGATGAGCCTCACTGGGGTCGCCCCAGAGCTTGCCAGAAATGCAGAATCCCAGGCCACAGTCAGATACCCTGAGTGCAAATCTCCATACTGACAAAGATCATTGCAGATGAAACGTTGAAAAACATTGGTCTAGACACCAGAGCAGAGGAACATGTCAGGAGTGAAGATCCACAGTATTTTTGGCCACACCTGTAGGAGGAAGAGATGAGAATTTTTGTCAGAGAATTTTTCCCTCCCACTGCAACCAATACAAGTGATATGACTTAAATAATTGTGGATAGCTGAAGCATATGAGTTTAATATTTGCCTGAGGTCAAATTTCAATACTGAAACTAGAGCTCAGATGCCAACTAGTTGTTTTTTTTTTTTTTTAATTTTTTAAATTTTATTTTACTTATTTGAGACAGTGAAAGAGAGAAGGAGCAGGGGCAGGGGCAGAGGGAGAGGGAGAAGCAGACTCCCCACTGAGCAGGGAGCCCCATGCAAGGCTTGATCCTGGGATTCCGGGATCATGACCTGAGCCAAAGACAGATGTTTAACCGACTAAGCCACCCAGGCGTCCTCTGGTTAAGTAGTTTCAAAATGAAAGACTGAACAATCCTCCCAACAGTTCCTGGCCTCATGGCTTCTCCGAGCTTTCTGAGATCTGTAAACAGGAGGAGGCTGCCCTGCCTCAGTGCACAACACCCCTACCTGACAAATACATGTATGTACAAGTCATCCTGGAAATGGCATGTTTTTTCTCATACAAGCCATGCATTTTCCAGTTATATAATTTATTCACCTCCAGATGGGATCTGTCATTTCTTTTTTTCTTTTTTTTAAAGATTTTATTTATTTACTTGACAGAGAGAGACATGGTGAAAGAGGGAACACAAGCAGGGGGAGTGTGAGAGGGAGAAGCAGGCTTCCCATCCAGCAGGGAGCCCGATGTGGGGTTTGATCCCAGGACCCTGAGATCATGACCTGAGCCAAAGGCAGAGGCTTAACCCACTGAGCCACCAACCCTGGGTATTTCACATTCTAGCACTCTGCCTGTTGCTAGAATGTGAAAAAAACCCAGGCGCCCCATTTTTTGTGACAATTCTTATCATCATTAAAAGTAGGCTATCCCCAAGGCATAATACGCTTCAGGGTCACACCTGCTCTTAGGAGGAGTCTTTGAAAGAACACATTTTGAGATCTGGTCACTAACAGGACAGTTCCAGTGGATATACTGGAAGATGACAAGAAGGAGGCTGGGGTGTCTTTGGAATCACATTATTTCTAATAAAGCTAATTTGACCCTTCCTAAGGCAGAGATTGTTGAGACATTTTCACTCCCAAAAATGGCTCCTTAATGTCTCTTCGAAACTGTTGAACAATGTTGTTCAATGCCTGTGAAATATTCATCACATATTGTCTCATAATTATGAAACAATTTTATAATTTTCAAAATTTTTAAAATTTTGCTCTCAGCACTTTTGGGTTTATTAAAACTGACCAGTCAATACAAAACTACAACATGTAGACCCCGTCCTCAATCCCACTATTGTTCAAAAATTAGCGAAAATGAAATAATTTAAACAATATATACAGAAAAATTGCAGCAACACAGTGTAAATGAGCTGATGGTGCTTTTTCGTTCCTATAACAGATACATTTTCCATTTCAAAATGAGTTTCATTTGGGTCATTGCCTCCACAGTCACGGCACCAATGATACATCAATCTTGCGCAGCCATCTAAAAAAATATTGTCCCCCAGTTTAACATCCTTTGGGAGGTTGTGTTTGTCCTACCCAGTCCTGCCTCACCAATTCTCTGCTCAAAGCTAGCTCTTGTGCAGCTCCCGCCAAAAAATGTTAATTAATGTTAAGTTAGCCATCGCGACAGAGAATTCAGAGCATAGCCTGGCTGAATTCCACTTCTTCATTTAAAAAAAAAAAATGATAAGAAGTCGTGTTAAAAATAATACAGAAAATATTTAACCATTTGGTATTTTATTATTAGTTCTTGGTCTCCTTAGGGACAAAGACTGACATGCTCCACCTCAGACAGAGGCTGTGAACCCCCCATGTCTCTTTGCTTCTTCCGGACGAGGGAGATCAGCCAGTATTCCTGGAACCATGAGTAGACAGAAGCCACCCTTGTTCTCCACAAACTCTGAGAACCACAGGCCCAGAGCTCTGTCGCTGGCCTTCAGCCTGGTCACTCTTCCAGGGGAGAATGCAATTCTTCAGGCCTGTTGTCTCCCCTTCTTGTCCTCTCCCTCACTTGCTATGAGGACTAGAGCATTCTCACAAAACTTCCAGGCCCCATAGCTGGTCAACCCAAGGCTGGTTGGGATTAGACTGGAGCTGGGAAGGGAGGACGCTGATGTCGCATGAAAGGACCCCCATCTCCACGCCATGGTATGGCTCCAGCCATTGCCTAAAACCAAATTTCCCCCGAAGAGCACGCTCTCTGATTCCCCAACCATTGGTGTGGATTTGAATTTATCACTTCTTATTTTGCAGTCAACCCTGCAACACTGCCCTCTCTGCAAAGTGTTATAGAGCACCTAGAATTCTCTAAGTAGTTTGAATTCAGCATTCGAGTGCACGCAAACTGCTAGAATGTGAAATACCCAGGGTCGGGTCTCACGGGGTCAGAGAATCAGGTGCCAGCCCCTACTGCCCTCTAGAATAAACCAACGAGTGCCCACAATGTTAGGGTACTAGACAGAGGTTTCCAAGGGTCAGAGGGTCTATATTGTTACCTTCGTATTAATTCTAATTGAATATAAACAAATTGGAGCTGCCATCACTTTATATAATCTTCAGACAAACAGATGTTTATTTTTTAGATTAATCTGATTGATTACACTCAGCTCATACAGAAACCAGGACTAAATGTCTCATCCAAAAATCCACTCCCCCTCTTCCAGCCCCCCCGCCCATTTCCCCATCTCAACACTCCCATGGGGTAAGACCAGAAAGGCAGGAAGATACAGGCCAGTTACCTTCAAAGCTTGGAAAAAATCGGTGGAAATTCAGTCGTGGTTTCCAGATCATACTTTTAACCTGATTCTGAGGACTTAAAAGTCACTCTTATGCAAAACTGATGTGGGAACAAAAGCACTTTTAACTTTCTAAAGTGGGAAAAGTTTTTTTGTTTTGTTTTTTTGGCTTTTTTTTTTTTTTTAAGTAATCCAACTTTCTTCCAGCTTGGAAGGGCCTAATTTACATAAATCCCCTCACCCCCACTTTACCTCTGACAGTGGAATTCTAAACAAAGCAATCAGGCTGGCAGATGAGTCAGATTTGCTTATTGTATTGTATGCACGCATGTTAAAGAATGGTACTAGCTCTCTGTTATTTATTGGTGTCAAGAGGTACAATTTAAAAATCCTGCTCTTTAATTTTTTTTCTCTCCTATGACAAGCAGATTGCTTCCCCCTACATCTCCTTGAGAGCTTACTAAATATTTGAGCAAGAAGAAACCCCAATTTTTCCTCTCAAAACTAACTAGAAACATTTATTTTGATTAAACTTTTTAGACAAAGAGAACCTTTTGATTTGGGGGCTTTCAGGTTTCAGAATGAAATGATTTTAGGTAAATCAGCTGCTAAAATTACTGTTATTATGCTCATAAAAAGTGCTAAAAATAATCAGTTCATAGGGCAAAAAATTCATATATTATAGCATTTTCTTCCTGACAGATATTTCAGAAATTTGGCCTAGAATAGAAGATGTGTATTTTTTAAAAATTGTAAGAATTAAATTAACAAGAAAATAACTATTATATCCATAAATCTTTAATCGCTCTGATATTTCATCACCTGGGCTCTCCAAACACTTACAATGATAAATGCCCAAAGGCAATTTGAGTCCTGTCTGCCTGTCTTTGTTTCCGATCCAATTCAAGAAATGCAGGTAAGCAATAACATATTCCACGTTGGTTGCTTTCTTTTTATTCTAAACATTCTTTGTTTTGTTGAGCAAAATGTGCTGTCCCTCTAGCCATTGGATACTGGCTGTCCCCAACCTCTTTTCAATCCCCTTTAGGGCAGCAGCTATTTAAACACGAGACAGATCTCTGCTCATGTTTTCAAGCATGGAAGCAAACATTGGCAGCAAACATGAACAGCAATGAAAAAAAGTCATTTGAAATTTACTTTATTTTTCCCCCATTTAGAGTCAGCAAGAGTTGATTGGTGCAGTTACTACAAAGGCAACCACAGCAAGAAGTGCATCCTGCTAGCACTGGGCACATGATTCTGTTAATGAAAGAGATTCTCCGAGATTGCTCTGTTCCATCGAGCACCCCCCTGTCCCAGCACATCTACTCTTCATTTCCAAAGCATCAGCTGTCCACATTTTCCTTTTTAAAAAAGGGAGATAATGAAACCTCACTTTATCATTTATTTCAACATTTCCCAATCCAGAGATTGAAGAAATTCTAATTTCTCACCTAAATTTCATTTCCGGCAACTCCAGCCTTTTACCGCTGGCTACTGAGTAAAAACATGACTTGGTGATATATAACGCTCTTAAATTATTTTCTTAAGACACATTCAAAAGTCTAGTTAAATGTGGTTCCTTTGAATTATTTAAACTTGCCTTAGATTTGTATAGCAGTTTATAGCTCATAAATATGACTTCATATACAATCTCATTTGACTCTACCAACAGCCTCCCAAGGAAGGCGGACGAGATAATTGTCTCCAGAAAGACCCTGAGGCTCTGAGAGGTTCAATAACTTGCCTTGAGAATAACCGTGGAGGTTCAGGATTGAGACTAGTATTGACTGTCTCCTGAATCCTAGTTCAGCACCTGAGTCCCATTTGGTATTTCCTTTTTACCTTCTTAAACTTCTCTCATGTCAGGTGGAGAAACTGGAGCAGGGTATGGTGCTTTTGTATAAAGGCATTTACATAGAAAAAGGTACATACTGCCAAATAATGCCTTTATATTTCAGCACTGCACCAGTGAAGTGGAGGCACATTGAAAACCACAATGTCTGTAGATATTTTTCCAACTTCTCTTTACAGTATTCGTCCTTGAGTGATCGACCATCCTCAAATGGCATTGGTTGGCTCCCTTTACAATAAAGAGTGTTGGTGCGAATATGAATGGCAGTTGCAGGAGAAGAATGAAAGAGCTGGTACTGGGAGGGCTACTTTGGGTTCAACTGTATCCTGTGTGATCAACCCACACATCTGTGAATAGAGGTACCTTTCTTAAGGTCTATGTTTTTACAAACTCCCCTTGCAATGCCCTACGAAGAGAAGGGATCCTTTAATGAAATGGAGATCCATCCTGGGCCTCCACAGCTGCCTTTCCATTTGGTGTGCAGTCAACTGTGTATTTAATACAAACATTGCTTCAGGATTTCCAGAGCAGATAAGAAGGCTGCTGATGTCGGAATGCAGTGCAGAGAGGATCTGCACACAGGTAGCCCAGTGAAATTTAACTTGGTGAATAATTACCATGATGATCATAATTAATAATTATCTTGTGCCAGTGGAGAATTGTACTAATTGGTAATCTCTTCTCTTAAAAGTCCTAATATTTTATTTCTGCTTATTGCTAACTATCAAGTGGAATGCTAATGGAAGTGTGGATGACTGGTATTGTAATTATTATAACTGTAATCACATTCAGCAGCTAACCTCTAATTAAAATAAATCAGATGATGTAGTGAATTGGCTACATACCATTGTTTTTCCAATAATATATCTTATTGGAGAAAAAATTACTTTCTCCCACAGAAAGGCTTTGAAGATCAGATTAAAAATTATGTGGATGTGTTGTATTTCTAAGGAGGTGTTTTCTGTGATAATAAGTAGGTTAATTGCATATTCATCAGGTGATGGAGTTTCAGGAAAAACACAAGTTAGCATGTAATAAGTACCACTGTTTCTAATGGAAGTATAATATTGTCACCGTGCAATTATATGCAGGTCATTCTTGGATGTTCATCCAGTAATGAACATATGAATACAAACCTGAAATTTCTTGACTGAACTCTGAAAATCAATTGGATAAAATGATCTGTGTGATTTTTAAAACATCGGGCTGTGTGATTAAGGTGTGATAATTTTTATTTATACTTCTGAGCATTTTCCAAAGTGATGCCTACAGTTAATGAATATATACACTATACACACATACATGCATGTGTGTGTGTGTCTCTCTCAAATATCAGTCTCAGCTATCTTTAATCACTCACCAGCAGATAATGGCAAGGAGGCTGACAATAATGCATATATGCCTATCTTCACGTGGATAGAAATAGAGGGGAGGCCAATCTCTTGAAATGATAAATCGGAGTAATAACTAAATTCAGTATTTTTAGGAACATTTTGTGCTGCTCTCTGGTCTTGCATCTCCCTGGTGCACAGCCCATTTTCATTTATTCGGTCCATGAACTTTGTTCTGCAAGGGGCCAGATGGTAAATATTTCAGGCTCTGTGGGCCATAGAGTCTCTACTGTGACTACTCAACTTTGCTGTTGTAGAGAAAGCACCCATAAACAATATGGAAAGGCATGGGCATGGCTGTGTACCAGAAAATCTTCATAAAAACAGGTGTGGAGCTGGATGTGGCCCACAGACCATAATTTACTGACCCTTGATATAATACAAAATATTTATGAGCCCTTATATGCCAAGTGCTGTTCTAAGAACACGAGGTAGAGGGATGATAAGCAAGATAAGACTCCTTTTCTTATCCAGCTTCTGCTTTTTAAATAGGAACCTACTATATGCACGGCGGTATGCTGGGGAGCTCTGACAGGGAGTGAGATATTTTCCTTGCCTTCTGAAAGGTTGGAGTTTTCTGAAGGATTTAGATTCACACATCAGCGCTAATAATTGTGGGTAATAGGCCATATAGCAGAAACATCTAGAAGGTGTTACTAGGGTTCAAGCAAGGAAGATACAAACCATCGGCTGAGATTTCAATAAGGTGTGTCTTTGAGGATTTTCAGCAACAGTTATAGCAAAGAGCTGTGAAAGATGAGGGCGTGAGTGTCCAAGGAGAACACTAATTACAGAAGTAAGAATGGGTGACAATGAGCCTGGAAAGGTAGGGTGGACTGAATTCTGCAGGTCTTCAAGTGCCACACTAGAGACCTCAGACTTTATCTGTAGTGTCTGGTGTAGAAGAAACCAGAGGATGATAGGATGTTTCTAAGCATTAAATGGCACAAAGAGATCTGAGTATCAGAAGAATGAATGTGGAGACATTAAGGAAAGTTTACTGGAGGCAGAGGGTTTTGTGGGCCCCTAGTTTAAGACCATGGTTCCAAATGTAATAGAACAACCATATGAGATACAATGAGGTTCTGAGCCAGCTGTCTGTCCAGGATCTTCTTCTAGCAGGGGGTTAGAACATCTTGCTCTAAAGCAACTCATCTCGATCTGGTTGTAGTCTGAGTTCAGCTATCACATCACACTTATTATTAGATTTTAATGAGAGAAAATGAGGAAAGAATGAGCGATGGCAAACAGCCCTAAGAGTTAGGTGCAAAACTTAACACATCTCTTTTCAAGCCCGGTTGGGAGCAGAAGAGAGGGTCACAAAAGCTAGTATATGCCATTTATTTTTAATATGTTTGCTTCCTTCTTAAATGTGCCCAGGTTTGTCTTCACACCCTTCTCTTTCCCCTCAAACTAAGTAAAAAATCTTTTGGATACTCAGGCAGGTTGAGGAGAAATCTGCATGATCTAGGGTCACTAGATCTTAAGGTTAGATTCAGAAAGGACCCTGACATCTCAACTTGTAGACAGTGTGACCATTTAAATTCTATACCTTTGAGTGGATGTTGAGCTCCAGAAGACAGATAAAGATGGCTGAGAATCATTGATAAAATGCATCACTTTAGAAAAGTAACCCAACCGTAATGACAAATGATGGAAAACTTATAAGAAAGTGGTATAAAATTCAACTTCAATAGATGTGAATTCAGGTGCTATTTGTTGATGGCATCTGTGTACATCATCAGACTATTTTGATTTCTTCCCTTTTTTTTTCTCTGGGAGCCAAAAAGCCCAAGTGCTCCATAAACATGGAAAATTAACCCAAATGGGTGTAGTTAATATTCTACAAATATATGGGGCAACTCTCTCTCATCCAGGCATATATACATGAATATTCTTATAGGTTTTGTTTTTTAAGAGAAAAATCAGAAACTGCCTAAATGTTAATCAACAGGTGTGGCTATCATTTTATCTCATAGGGTCATTATGCTCTGAAATGTGGTCTTAACCTGGGGTCCCGCAAAGCCCTCCCCCTCCAATTTACTTTCCTTACTGTCCCCACACTCATTCTTCTGATACTCAGATCTCTCTGTGCCATTTAATGCTTAGAAACATCCTATCATCCTCTAGTTTCTCTTACACCAGTCACCACAGATAAAGTCTGCAGTCTCTAGTGTGGCACCTGAGGACCAGCATAGTCCAGCCCAAATTACCTTTCCAGGCTCATTGTCATTAATCATAAAATGGAATAACATATACAAGTTAAAAAAAAATAAACCAGGGTACATATTAACATGGATAGATCTCAAAAAAAACACAGCATTAAATTCTAAAAAGACAAATTACAGAATGGCACATTTTTGACACTATTTATGAACTTCCAAAACACAGTAACACAATAGCAATACTCTATTATTGTCCAGATATACAGATAAAAATGTATGTAAATTACTTAAAATTTATGAAGGTACTGCCTTTGGAACAGGAGAAGGGAACAAGATGATGGGGACTTCAACCACACCTACATGTTTCATTACGTTTTATTCTAACAAGATTTAAAGAAAATGCTAAAAAGTTAGCAGGTATGTGTGGGATGATTCTTTGATCACAGTGTTCTTAGAAGTAAGAAATCTATTTTTCAACCACTTAAAAAATAGTTATGTTTTAAGGATGTACAGGCTGATTTCAAGCCAACTTGGTGTAATGTTTTCTGACTTTGTACTTATTCAATTTATGTCATTATATTCACATGTTTAACTCAAATAGTATTGATTAAAATTCACCTTTCTTGATTAAATATTGTTTAATTATAACTTCTGTATCAGAAGAAACTATTAAGATCATTTTTGGCCAGTAATGTTTACCTAAAAATTTGCAGTTTCACTCAATAACATGGACAGTGCTTTGGCATCTATTGCTGAAAATAGGACAACAGACCCAAAATGGAGTCAGTTATGCTAAGCCCAGCATCACCAAACCAAGACTTAGCTTAATTACAGTTTCAGCTTTCCCAGAAATGGAATCATAAACCACTCAATTAGGAATCCGTTGACCAACATTAGTTAGGTCATCTGGCATCCCCTAAAGGAAAGTAACCTTGCAATAACCCAGCCATTTTTTTTTTACCTAGTATAGCTTTATTGTTCCCATTCTTTTCTGCCCTGAAAATCTTTCATTTTGTACAACTCCTCGGAGCTCCTGTCTTTCTGCTAGATTGGATGCTACCCAATTTGAATTGAGTTTTGCTCAAATAAACTCATAAAACTTTTAATATGCCTCAGTTTATCTTTTAACATTATGGAAGTGGAGCTTCACCAGTAATATCAAGGTATTGCTCTCCAACTGAAAAATACACCGAGAGAGCAAACAGGCTGAGTACATACATCTAAAACGCTGAGCAACTAAAAACTCTAAAGCCTCTGTGAAGAATTTATGGAGATATATATATATATTTGAGATCATCATAATGGGGGAAAATGAGAATGTACTGTATATTGTTGTACCCTCAAACACATATTTTACAGATTTTTGTCTGTTTATAAACTTTGAATCTCATAGTTGAGAGGAACTTTATCCAGTCCTGTAATGCCTTCTGACTTTTCATCTCCTCTCACGGAAAAACTCTTCTGGACTTACCAGAGTTGCTTGGAAAAGGTCTTCTTATCAGGAATCGACTAGCTCTGCCCGAAATCAGTTTGAACTTTCCAGAGTCCCAACTCAGTACACGAACGTGGAGCGGGTTGGACCCACAGGCACTGCAGAAATGGCGTCTCATCCGCCAAGGGAGGTCGGCAGCCCAAAGCCAAGAGGATTGTGGGAATGATGAACACGGGCCAAATGTCCCATGCTGGCGCCAAAAAGGAAAGCAGCTCTTCACCAAATGATGCACCCTGGGAAAACAGAGAAACACTTGAAAGGTTTGACTCCAGTACCTTTGTTCCCCACTTCGCCTGGTATCTCTTGGAGGCAGCTCTTTGTTTTTCCGCCGGAGATCATGCAGGAATCAACTGCCAAACATGCCTTCCACCTCCATGCCATCTAATTATAGCCTGTAACACTCCGCGGTGCTGACAGTGCTGAGCTATTGACTCTTGACACTCTCTAAAGCTCTTAATTATCTTTTCACATAAGCCCCTTTCAGACCTGTCAACTTCTTTGTATTGTTTATGGAGGGAAAAAAGTAGCATATTAAGATTTCAGGACTATGCACTCTGAGGCAAACTTGCAGTTACACTCGTGAGTGCTCTTGAATGTCTCTGCACTCATACACACAGACAAGGGAAGAGGTTTCAGATTGTGAAACGGAGCTCCAGGATGACAATTCTGCTGCCAACTCGTAACGGGGAGAAGTAAACTTATCAGGCAAAATAAAATTAACTCAAACTTTAATCACTCTGTCACTGAAGTAATTTTTGACCTTCCTCTTCTTTAGAGGTCAAATATGTATACATATATACCCACACTATGTATATATCTGTGTGTTGCATATATACAGGTATATATACACACATATACATATGTATATTTATATACATACACATATAAACTGTCTGAAAAAAGCTTTAAAAAATGCATTCAAAAGCTTACTAAGTTTTTAACTCATCGGATTTGGCAATTTCAAAGAGATATCTATGAAAAGAGAAGGAATCCTAGCTCAAGGTGAGTATCAGACTGAGTTATCAATCCTATCATTTGAGACGTGGTTTATAGAATCAATTTCTAGGCATTCTTTTATTTCTTGTTTTAAGAAACACCATTGGTTAGCACTAAAGCACTTGTAGGTTTAAAATCTTACATTAAAAAAAATAATAAAATCTTACATTTTTAACTAAAATAATAATGGATAATTATAAGTCTTATTTAATTTTAATCTTAAGGCAGGTGGGTGATAGCAATGCAGAAAGGGACACATAGGAAGGGAATGCCTGAGCAACCATACGTGTATTCCTTGCTCTGACCTTTGGATGTCCCTGCAGGTTTCTCCTCCTTTGCAACAGAGAGAATGCAGAGTGGACTTCAAAGAGGAAAGCCCTGCTGTAGCTCTGCCTAGAAAATTCACTATTCGGTGCAGTTTTTAGATTCTGAGTTAAAAAAGAAGAGGATGCCTGCAGGTGGGAGTTAGCCGCAGGGAAGTAAAGTAGAGAGGCAGCAAAGCTCTAAGGAGCAAATGGCTGGGCGGAGAAGTAGAAACCTCCACTTGAAGTTTGCATCTCCCATTCAGACATCAGCTTCACACACACCGCCCCCAAGATGTGAAATGAGGCACTTTCTAGAGCCACTTCCTGGCCGGGTCACAGCATTGCCAACAGTCCTGCCTTCAATAAATTGCTCCCTATGGCACCAGGTAATTCAGCTTTCTCGTGGCTTTGATAGAGGGAAATATATAAGAATATACATAATACTCAGAATAAGAAAGAAGAGTAAGAGTATCGGGATGATGGTCAACATCGGCAAATGGTAGAAATACACTTTTCATCTCACAAGCAAAATGTGCTAAAAATATTTCTGTAAATCAGTGTTTTAGAATTTAGAATATTTATCTTATATTTATCAAGCTTATCAATAATGGTAATTTTTGAGACTCATCTCCACATATGCATTTTACCCACAATCTAACGTTGTTTTACAATGTATACAACATAAGGAGTAGTACAAGGAATAGGATACGAGGACAAATTTGGCTTAACTCAAATGTTTTTTTAGAAATTACCTTAAGTCGCAGCTTCCTAAATTGTACATTTTTAAACTTGTGGATTTCATTGTATGCCAAATAAAGTTTAGGAAATGAAGTTTAATAAGTGAAGTCAATTAATTAAGGTCAAATAATATTGATTCTGTTAAAAGACCAAGAAGAGTTAAGGGAGCCCCATTTCTCCCCTTCCTCAATCTTATGTATCATGTAATAGGAGAAAAGACAGCAAATTTCAGTTTGCCTTATCAGTGCTGAAGCTCAACTAAGTGAAAGTTACAGAGGTCCTTATGAGCTGACCTTAGATCAAAATAGGATTTAAATCATCATCTTTATCTAAAAACTTGGTCTGGTCTGCCATCAACCTATTTGCCAATGAATTGGTCTTGTTAGGAATTTGAGACTTGGCATATCTATTCAGCAACAATTATCTCCTTTAATTTGTTTACTAATCTGTGTTCACTGCAAAACAATCAGAAAACAAAGACATGCAGGAAAAAGAATAACATTTGATCCTGCTTCTGGAGATTCTCTTATAATCGACTTTTGATTTTTAATTCTAATTAGAGAATATGGTTACAGACCATTTGAAGCAGTATGATAGTCAAACATAATCTATATTTGGTTTTGGAAATTCCCTTGGATTTGACTTTTGAATATCAGGAAATCATTCACACATCAAATTACTATTATCTTCCTGCCTTGAGATAGTAATTATTTCATAACAAAGGACTTCTTTTCTAGCTTCTATGGGCTAGAATAAATACAGCTTTATGTTCCCATTATTAATTCACACAAATTAGATACAATTTCAATATGGTGATTTTCTCAATTCATCTTTTGCTTCCTATATCCATATTGATAGGTAGATACAACCCTACAAAGAGCCTCACCCCCCCAACCCCCCAACAGGCACACACTCACATAGGTGCCCCAACATCTGGTGTGTTAACTTTTCACTACTTATGGTATATGAAAGGACCATGGAAATGTAATTGTGCTTTTATTATAAACACATACACACACACATAATACACACATATATGCATTTTACATAAATATATGTATACATGAATATATATGCATATATAAATACATACATATATATTTGTATATATATTTGTGTGTATATATATGTATGTGTGTGTGTGTGTGTGTGTGTATATATATATATATATATATATTTGGAAGCAGGTTTTATCACACTATCCCTTCCAAAATCTTACTGCAATGCTTTTTAAAATATGATGTATTTAAGAAGGATGGTGTTAATAAAGCAAAAACAACAAATTATTTCTATTTCTCTTTTCATGTTGCTTTGGCTTCCCTTATCTTCTCCTTGCCTTATACATTTCTTTGCCCTATCTTGTCTTTCTCTTCCTTCACTGGTACAAAGCCCATTCCCCCAAATCCCAGTTCCTTCACTTACTCAGTTCCATGGATTTCCTGACTTCTGCCCCTAATTTACCACCACCACCAAAATTTACTGCAAATCTTCCCTGATCTTATCTCCTGTTAATCTTACAGAATAAATCAGTTTGGAAAATGCTGGTTCGCATTCTGTTAGGGGAAGAACATTGTGAATTGGAAAGAGTGGGTTCTGAGATTAGACTTGGATTGTAATCCCCAATCTTTCGTTAACTAATTCTGTGACTCAGTTAATAGCTTAAGTGCACTGATCTTCAGATTCCTTGTCCATAACCATGGGTGCAGTGATGACCACCTATAGAGGGCTTGTTCTTTATACTATTCATTAGAAAGTAGAACCAGAACCTTAAGGGAGCTACCTTGGAGAGATGTTCCCTTAGACCCATTGTGGTCCCCAGAACCTCAAAGTAGATTACTTGTCTTCCCATCTGCCAGTTGCCCTCCTCCTCCTGCCATCCCCCACCTTCTCTGCTAGCCCTGCCATCTCCTCCCACATCTGCTCTTGCTTCCCGCGAGGTGCCATTATCCCAGCCTGCAGCTCTCTGGTTTGATCTAGAACAGATGAAAGGATGCTGGAGTCAAACACAGCAAGATACAAATCTGGACCTTGCTGCTTACTAGCCGTCCAAAGTTTGCAAGTTACTTAGCCCCTTGGAATTCCAGATTCCTCAACTTTAAGATGAAATCAATAACCCCCACCTCTTGAGGTTGCTGTGAGAGATAAATTGTGTAGGGCAGCGCCTGGAACACAGTAGGTGCCACATAGCTGGGGTTATGTCAGGTTACTTCTTAAAATGCCCACCGGTTATTTCATATTTGATCTAAATCCATTATACCCTTGCTGACTTTCTGAAATAAATAAAAGGAACAAGTGCTCTCGAGACCTGAGAACGATGATCATGTCATAGTTTCTTATGTTAAGAGTCATGAAAACTGTGTGTGCAGACTTTTGCACAAACATGAGCAAGTCTTATTAAATCGCTAAGCCTGTCTTTCTTAAAGCATGAGGACTAGCTACAAAGCAGAGTTCTTGGGGGTAAGATTGGTGTTAAAATCTGGAGTCCCAAGCCTTGCCCCAGACTTAGTGGTTCGGAATTTTTTGCAGGGGCTGGGGAAACAGAGATCTGGATTTTTAAATTTTTTTTAAGATTTTATTGATTTATTTGACATAGACACAGCGAGAGAGGGAACACAAGCAGGGGGGAGTGGAAGAGGGAGAAGCAGGCCTTCCACCAAGCAGAGAGCCCGATGCAGGGCTTGATCCCAGGACCCTGGGATCAGACCTGAGCCGAAGGCAGACGCTTAATGACTGAGCCACCCAGGTGCCCCAGAGATCTGGAATTTTAACATGCTTTCCATGGACTTCAGTTTGCACTGAAATTTAAGAAATACCACTAAGTGAAGGCCACTCATTGAGAGTGAGTAATGAATTTAATTTGAAAGGTTCCCAGTACACAAAATCATTCCCCAGCTGCATATGCAGTTTCTCTGTTAAAAAAAGCTGTTATGAGGCCTAAAAATATGTGGGATCCTATAGCTAACAAGTTCTTAATCAACATTGTTATATTTATTTATACAAATCTTGGTTATAATGCAATTATGGGGTACTTGGAGGTGCTTATAACTCAAAGGCTGGATGCCTTTCATTCTTGTGCCCACCACCAACCCAATGGGCCAGTTTCCCTCAGTTCATGGTCCTCTCATATCATGAGTCCTTATGCTCACATATGCTTCAGGAACCACAAGATCATTTATTCATGTACAAGACTTAGTTTCTGAGGCTAGCCCCTGACCACAAAATCTCCCCTGTCTGCAAGTTAGACCATGAGATTACTGTCCACATATAAATGGTTTTATGGTTCACATTCCCACTCCCCTCAAAGAACTAGTAAAGTTCACCCAGACAGGGCTGTGCTTTCTTACAGGCCTCTTCCCCACGTCCCAAGAGTGACAGTTTTCCAGAAAGTAATGTTGGCCAAAACAAGCTCACGAGTATTTGAGCATTTAGAGCATTCTTGTGTTGACTACTGGGGAGCAGGGCCCTTCCTCTCCATGGAGCTGAGCCACCTCAGCCAGCCCCCATAAGAAGACAAAGGGGAAAGATAATATTCTGAGTCAGTGTTACCCTGCCTCTCACAAGGCACCACCTGCTCATCGCTGCTGAACACAAGCTTTTCTTAATGTCCCCTCTGGGGATTTGTGAAAAGTTTGGTCTTTTGGTCCTCATTAAGTGATACTCTAATCAAAATGATTTACATGACTGTATTATAAACCAGACAGTATGTGAGTTGTTGTTCTGATCCTAAGTTTGGTTAGCTGTTCACCAATTCCACTTCATCTTCTCCCCAAGCATAAGAATCAACTACATTCCCCAGCCATCCTTGTAGAGAGCTAAGGCTGGGAGCCTGACTTTTAGCCAATAGGAATTGAGCAGGAGGGATATATGCAACTTCCAGGACTGCCTCATAAAAACCTCCCATACCATACCCTCTAGGTACTTTCTCTTTCCAGGGGCTTCATATGTAGCAATGTTGGAAAACATTGAATCCTCCAAAACACAATTCCAACTTAACTGCAAAAAAAAAAAAAAAAAAAAAGAGCTTTTTAAGGATTATTACTGAGAAATGAGTTCAGCTCGAAAATAAAGATGATCCTTGGCATGAATTAGAGAACATCTCATTGTCTTCAGGTAGGGTTATAGCCAATGTTCCCATTTTCTAGGTAAAAGAACACCGGAGGAGATAGAGTGACATTTCCAAAATAACCAAACTCAGATCCAAAATGACAACGAAAGGAGCTAGCGTTCAGACTTTGGTCTTGTGATCCTAAACCCAGTGTACTTTCTCAAAACCAATGTTGCCCTTTGAGCTCTTGATAAAAGCTCTTAAAGCCACTTCTCAGAGAGAGCAAAATCAGGTCAACTTTGTTTGCCATCAGGCAGATATAGTAGAGAGCATCCCTACTTGATTTCAGGGTCAATTCATAATTTGTATAGAAAACTCAAGTTGGGAGTCTCCTGCCTCCCCCTAAAAATGGATAAGGCCTTACTTCAGATTCAGAAAATATACATTTTCAAGTACAATGCCGTCTTCAAAATCATCTGCCCTGATTTGAGATCCTGAATTCCCAACTCCGATTCTCAAATCATATCAAACTTGCTTCTGACTAACACTCTGATTCCAAAGCTATTTCGCTTCATTTAACCAAGTTTCCTGAGTTGAAATGACCAGTTTTTAAATCTCTCCTCATATGAGAGGTCAGAATAAATGTAGGCAACCAAGTTCTTTTGGCTGAGAATGGGGAGAATGATAGTAGCTATGTTTGTTCCTGATTCTAGACCAGAAGAATGTCCCCCAGTCTGTCACTGATTTTGTGCTTTCTATAAAACTTCTACTGGCAAAGGATTAGATGTTGGTTTGTTTTGTTTCATGGGCCTTTTTCTTTTAAGCCCAACAAACATTTGCTTTATGAGCTGCCCTGACTTCTCCGCTGACTCAAGTGCAGTCCCTCCCATTGGAACACCCAGTCTGCTTCTCAGAAAGAAAGGGGCCATGGTGACTTGGCACTATTAGCATAACAATTTACAGCTGAGGTTGCCGCATTCCCAGCCCTTGCAATGTGACCCTGTATACAAGCATAAATATGCCCAGAGACAAGGGAAATATGTCCAATTATTTTATTGCATTATTTTACAGTGTACATCATATCTCCCCAGGCATCGAAAATAGCCCAAGTAAAATGCAAATAAAGATAAATCCTGTGATCATCAAAACAAGGACCAAACCCAAAATATGCCTTTGGTTTGTGGTCAAATATGTTCGGGTAAAAGGTTTTTTTTTTTTTTTTTTTAATCTTAAGTCTATTTCTTTTACGTTATATTTAAATTAATTACACATGGAAATATTTCTACAATGAGATATGGTGACGGTTTCCTGAGAACAAAGCTTAGTGGAAAATCCTAGATTTATTTGGGGACATATTTGATGCAAAATTATGCCATCTTTTATTTAGTTATAAGCCTGAAATCTAACAACAACAACAAAACATTGCATGTGGTAATTCTCACTGTCAATCTTGTTTTCCTTGCTCAGAAAAGAAAGAAAGAAAAGGATAGAAAGAAAAGGAAAGGAAATCATTATAGTAATGATATAAAGAAATTTAAGAAAATTATTATAAGATCCAGGAAAATGGTCTTACCAGTCTCCTTTTTTATTATTTAGCATTTATTAAGCATCCTTAGCTCACAATATGTTATTTATAATACAAGAAAGAAATAAATAGTTTCACTTCTAAGTGGAATACAAGTACCTACTTTATGCTGTGTAAATAGATTTCTAAAAGTATTGGGTCTCACTTTGAAATGCTGACTTCAGCCAGATATGAGGTGAACATTCATTCATTTGTAATAGACAATTCAATGTACCCCACAAAACTTGGCCCTTGCATAAAAGTTGTTCAGAGAATCAGCCTGGACACTGAACAAATGGGAAATGGTCCAAGTATTTCACTGATACATCTCCTTAAATACTATAAGCAAAAACAAAAACAAAAACAAAAAACAAAACAAAACAAAAACACTAAACACTTTAAATACAGTACAGGGGCAATAAGGAAGGACTGAATAAATACATGAAGGTATGAATTAATAAAAAATTGCATGAAAATAAATGGATTCTTGCAACTGGGTAGATCCAAGTCTGAACTATTACGAAATGTGGTCATAGATGGGAAGAGGTCTGAGGAAATATTCTACAAAGACCATGTTGAGGGGAAGGAACTGAATGCTGAGAGACAGCATCTGTACAGAGGTCTCATAAATCTAAATAAATTTCTTCTTACAAAGAATACCTACTATTTTGCCCTCCATTATTGTTCAGAATGACTGGGAAAATAAGTTTTCACAGAGTAAAGTAGAAGAAGATGTGCAGATCTGAAGAAGGGGTGAGATTTGGTGAGTGTTACCATCAGAAACATCCACGAGCCCACAATGAGATACACTCTTCCACACTCATTAGGATGGCTAATATTATAAAATTTAAAAAAAGGAAAAAAAAAAAAAACTAACAAGTACTGGCAAGAATGTGGAGAAACTGGAACATTGCGCATTGCTTGCGCATTGCTGTTAGGAATGTAAAAGGATGTAGCCACTGTGGAAAAAGAGTATTGCAACTCCTTAAAAAAAATTACACATAAAGTTACCATGCAATCCAGCAATTCCACTTCTGGGTATGAACCCAAAAGAAGTGAAAGGACTTGTATAGATATTTGTACACCCATGTTCACAGCTGCATCATTTACAATAGGCAAAAGGTGAATGCAGCCCAAGTATCCATCGGTAGATGAATAAACAAACTGTGGTATGTACATGCAGTGGAATATTATTATGCTTCAAAGGGAAGGAAATTCTGAGACATACTCCAATGTGGACGAAACCTGAAGACAGTCTTCTAACTACAACAGGCCAATCACAAAAGGACACATACTGTGTGATTTCACTTCTATGAGGTACTGAGGGTAGTCAAATTCACAGAGACAGAAAGTGGAAGGATGGATTGCAGGAGCTGGGGGCAGAAGAGGGAGGAATGGTGAGCTTGTGTTTAATGGGTACTGAGCTTTATTTAGGGAAGATGAAGAAGCTCTAGAGATGGATGGTGGGAACAGTTGCACAAGAGTGTGAATATCTTTAATGCCACAAAACCATATACTCAAAAACAGTTAAGATCATAAATTTTGAGTTATGTATATTGTATCATAATAGAATTATAGAGCTAAAACCAGGAGGGCAGTAGTCTAATAGTGCAACCAAATACTACTCCAGAAAAAATCAAAAAGTAGGATTTGGTGACTTGTAAGTGTCTGTCTCCACTGAATATTTCTGAATTTTCCTTTTGGGTTAATACTTTCTCTCTTTAGCTATACTTACTAACAGAAAAACTCTAGAACTCTCATGCCTTGTATGCTGATCTTTAAGAAGAAGGAAAATGAGAGACTGTCTTCAACTCCGAAGCAAGAAAGGGAGAGGTAGAAAGTGCTGAAGAAATCCACAGTCGCTAAATGACCACTAAGGAAAGGAAAACTAAGATCACAGTACTGGGGAGAGTGCTAAGAAAATGCACTGATTACAGTATGTTTTACGTGATTCTTCAATCACCATCCAGGTACAGCCTACAAGAGACCAAAGCTTAAATGATGACGAAAAATAGAGTCATGAGGAATGAAAAGAGCACTGAAGAAGCACAATATGAAACTAAGTGACCATAGCTGCACCATATTTATCACAGACCCACCATAGTTATCACAGTCCTGGTTATGGCATTCTCCTACAGTGAATTATACTTAGATGCATTTGTGCAGATCTTCCCCACTGGGCTTGAAATTCTTAGTTGTCAGATAGCAGTCATTCAACAAACATATACTGAAGAAATACATGACAAATAAATAAATACAGAACTATACTAACACCAGTTGGGATTCAATTCAACCCATGAAATCTTTTAAGAGCCTGTGATATGCTGTGGATATCTTTCCCCAGGAATTACAGTGAATCCAGAGAGTCAACCAAGTAAATAATCAATAGTGGCTGACTGTAATAGAGTTTAGGTAAAGTTAAAAAAAAAAGGGGGGGGTGGGGGACAGAAGAAGGCTTTTGGAAGAGGTTAGATTTCAATGGGCCTTTGAAAGGGCTAAGTTTGGTATGGAGGTAAGAGGCAATTGGAATTCCAGAAAGAGAGAAAAACTAGTGTGCTTAGAGCACAAAAGCAGGAAAAATGCAACCTGTATTTAGAGAAAAGCAAATACAGTTCTTAGTTCTGTAGGATCAAGAATGTAGGACTGCAGGTCTTGTGGGAGCTTGGGGAAAACTGTAAAAGTCAAATTGCAAGCCTGAGGGACTGTATATGATTTTCCATAGAATGGGAGAGGACTGAAGGCTTTTGAGTAGAAAACCGACTTGGTCAGCTTTATGTTTGGAGAGGATTATGGATTTGCAAGAGGGAAGGACTGCAGTGACAGACCATAGTGAGGAGGATATTGCAAACAGCCAGAAGAAACATCACACAGGATTCAATTAAGGCAGGGGCTGTAGAGATGGGTATGCATAGAAGAGAGATCTGCAGTTGTCTTCTGATTGGTGTTGGAACTTTAGGAAACAGAAATATATTGAGCATGACCACATGGTAAAATGGGTTATAAAATATACAAGAGGAAAAGTTTGGGATGGTATTTTTTTTTTTTTTAATCATGTAACCATCCCATCCTCGAGAAATCACCTCAGTGTACCCACCCCCCAACCCTGGTCTTCTGCTGCTTTTTTTTTTTTTCATGTCATATTGTTTCTGCACTGATATTATCTAAGCACTCAACGGTTTATCAGCACTGTTCTTCTAGGAGAACACAACTCATTCGCTCTGCTCAGAAATAGTCGCCGTCCCTCGCTTTAGTCCTGAGAACATGAACGTCGCCATGAGCCAGGACAGTGTTTGCAGTGCTAAGAGGGCATGGCTCAAGATTGACGGGAAATGGAAACAGGTCACCTACAGAGGGATAGAAGCTTGGAGAAAAGAGTTCTAAAAAGTGGGTCAAAATAATCCTATTTGGCTTCCTTCCCTGAACCTCATTTTCCTCATCTGTAAACACTTACTATCTTCACCTCAGAGGTAATTTCAAGCAAGACTTCTGTTAGAGTGTTCCATAAAATTAAAAATGAAAAAGACTTGTAAGTGGTTATTTTCATTGTTATAAGAGTGGGTCATCAAGTTTTCTGAAAGGTCTCCATGTGGAAGAGACATGAGGATTTTCATATCTTCTTAGGAGGCACAGGTAAGACAGAGGCTTTGAAGCCAACATTGGAATGTTAGCGTGTCAAGACTGCCCTGAAGATGGTGGGGTTCTAGGCCATAGTTAGTGGTCTGATATGATCTAGTAAAGCATCCCAGACTCTAGGCTGTTGGGATTGAAGCACTAAATGGCAAAGTGGACTATGTGTTTCTTAGCCTCCCCTCCGTTGTATAATTCTAAGAAATACTTCTCTCTTGTGGTGACTGGGCAATGCTAGATATCATTCATTCATTCATTCATTCATTCATTCATTTTAGAGAGAGCATGAAGGGGGTGGCACAGAGGGAGAGGGAAAGAATCTTAAGCCAACTCCCTGCTGAGCACCGCGCGCAAGGCAGGGGTCGATCTCACGACACTGAGGTCAGGAGCTGAGCTGAAATCAAGAGTGAGACCTTTAACCAACTGGGCCATCCAGGCACCCCATTAGATGTCACTTTAAAATGGGAAGGCACACAGATTTGAAAAGTAATGTTAAATAGTCATTTTCTTTTCTGTTTTGTTATTTTATTTCTTAACTTGAGAGAGAGAGAAAGCGAGAAAGCCAGAGAGGGAGAGAATGAGCAAGGGCGGAGAGGCAGAGGGAAAGGGAAAAGCAGACTCCCAGCTTAGCAGGGAGTAGTTATTTTCTTAATAGTAAAACAACAACAACAACAACAAAACCAAAACAAAATTTCTCCATGAGAAGCTAAAAGAAGAGAAGAGTGTAGTGTCCTGGAGGTTCTTTGATTGAAGAACATGAATGCCAATAACTTCCTGATGAATGAGAGGGTAAATGAAGAAACTAGAGATCATTTCTCCCACCTGCTTCTAAGATAATTTTCCTATGAAGTGCTATGATTTGTATGCTATATCCCAGTTTTAAAAGTGTAATGAGATGCAGTAGATAAAAGCCTGGCTTCAGAATCTTCAGTGTTGCTTGTTGGATGTAAGAGGCCCTAAGCAAGTTCCTGAAACTTTTTAGGTCAAGCTTGGTCACCTGTAGAAACCAGCTTATAATATATAACCTAGAGGCCTACTGTAAGTATGGCAAGGCAAGGAAGTGCCCAGATGAGTCTTAGTAGTATTCACATTAAGTTTGCCATATCTAGCAAACAGTTGGCCAAACCTTCCATAAGCACACTGGAGTGGAGCCTGAGGAGGTTCCCATGAAAGAATCCAAGCTCAGTTCACTGCTAGGTTCAAATACGCGAGGATACATCTGTTGACCTAGGGATGCTTGTACAATTGAAATCTCTTTGCAGAAAAGGCAACACTATTTCTTGAGAAAAAAAAGACTCATGCCAAATGAAAATGGAATGAATAATTGAAACAGCCAAATAGTAACAAAAAATATAAATAAACACAATTAGTTAATACATCTATCAACTCACAAAATTAGCATTGTTTTTGTGTGTGGTGGGAACATTTAAGATCTTCTGTCCTAGCAACTTTGAAGCGTGTAGTACAGTATTGTTAACTATAGTCACCATGCTATACATTCAATCCCTAGAACTTATTCATTGTATAGCTGCACATTTGTACCCTTGGACCAACATCTCCCCATTTCCTCCGACTCCTAGTCCCTGGCACCCACCCAATTTATGTAATGTTGGATGTCAGTTATATTTCAATAAAGCTTGAAAAATGCATATAGACATATATAAAATGAAATAAAACCAAAACCTCAGTTTATGGAATGGAGGAATGAAATGTAATGCCACAAAATTCTATTTGTAGCAGCAAAATTAAGAGCCTCTTGGGGGGAAAAGTCACTTTGAGCAGTAATGGAGCAGAGGACTATGAACTGACCCACTAATAAAGCCTTAGTCTTCTGAATGATGTCTGATATTCATATTTCCTCCTGACTCAACAAGAGGCATAGTAGGGAGGGATTAAAAACTGAAATAACAATTTATTTTAAAAGCCTACCCTATATCTGGCAGAACAACCATGCTTTGTGATATTTTCAACACTGTGCAATTAACAAAGAAGAAATATTTTATCCCACTTTGCCATGGATGACCGTGTAGCTTTGTCATCACGGGACTTGGACTAATCAGTTGGAAGCTCCTTAGGGAAGGGTACCTGAGGGAACATTCAGTGGGGCAGAGACGTTCCCTAGCAAATGCACAGTGGGTGGATGTTCAACAGAGTGCACGGTATCCAAAGGGTGTACCCGGCAGGAGTTGACAGAGCCTGGTAAAGGAGTGGAGTGCCAGGAAGGGCACTTTGACCACAGTGGAAGAGGGCAATGTCCTGTAAGAGTGAAAAAGTCTGTTCAGTGAACACGTTCTCTCAAACCCTCAATCAGTAAGAGAATTAGTATTTAGAACCAAAAAAGAAAGTTACATATCAGAGATGAAAAGCCACAAAATGTTGACTAATCATTTCTTGAAGAATTCTAAGACTTTTGCTAATGTACATAGAAGTTATACAGAACTAGATGTCCTTTCATAATTCAACGTTCCAAAGGAAGTTGGCATGGTCACTCAGAACTGACAGAACTAGAATAACCAAAATGCTAAGAAACCCTACGGTTTCCAGTTCTTATGTTTCATGTGACCTTCAAGTTTAACTTCAAGTTTCAGATTTATGTGAACTTTAAAATGGATTCATGAGTTTCATTTTAAGATTTTATTTATTTATTTGACACACAGAGAGAGATCACAAGTGGGCAGAGAGGCAGGCAGAGAGAGAAGAGGAAGCAGGCTCCCTAACTGAGCAGAGAGCCTGATGTGGGGCTTGATCCCAGGACTCTGAGATCATGACCTGAGCCCAAGGCAGAGGCCAGGAGTTTCATTAAGTCACTGTGATTTTCATGGCTTTCTTAAAAAGATGTTAACAACAGATCACCTGGGGCTTATTTCAATCACACCCTACTCTGGAACCCAAAGAAACAAGGGATGTTTGTAGAATTGTATTTTAATGGATTTATATTTTTGCCTACAGACATGAAATGGGCTGGGAGAAAGTCAAGTTCATGATTACGTGACAATAGTTTTAAAGAACTCTAGCTCTTATTATAGTCATGTAGGAGATTTATGGGTTGATAAAACTTGTTAATCAAAAGCATACTTTAAAAAAAAAAGCATACTTTAATTTAATATTTAGGGTGAGAATTTGCAAATGAGCTCCGGATGTGTTTATGTGAGTCAGACGCCATGGTAACCAGACTGTGAAATAAACCTGCTTAGGTGATGTGTAAGGGGAGACCAAAAAAATTGGTTGACTCAAAGATTTCAATTTATAGACAAGAGATTGGAAAAAAAAAAAAAGCTATCAATTTATTGCTAAATTTAGCTGGCTAATTTGGTCAAAAAGATCTTTTTTTTTTTTTGATACAGCCTTTGAATTATGAAATTTCTAGTACGAAAAAATAATATAGTATTTTAGTATACTATAATATTTTAGCATACTATAATTCTACAATAAAATATTAAATTTCTTGGGTATCCAGAGACTCGCCTACAACGCAGACACTATTTTGAAATGGAAAATGTAAAATTCATAGCAATTTCCAGGAATAGCACCAACAATTTCAGCAATTTCTAGAGAAGTAAACTAAATGAAAAGACTTACAAAAATTATTTAGGTAAAATCTGGAAACTATTTTGTAGCAGTCTTTGATTAAAATAGCATTCCATAGCATAGGCCCAATAGGAGAAGGCATTTTTCTACCACCAGATATCTCCCCTAGTCCTATTTTGAAGATTTAATGGATGGGAAAAGGTATCCACTATAGCAAATGAAACTCCTTTTAACCAACTCTCTATTCATTTGCAAGGGGCTTCCACTCCTTGGATAGCATGTGGTCCCTGGTCTATTGGATACCAGTGAACAAGCTCCCTTTGGCATATTTACCCATGTCTGCTAGCACCTACTGACATGCATGCTTAATAAGGACCAATTGTGTTTTTTTCCCAAAACTATTTAACCAAGTTTTAAGATGAAATATGAAGGCAATAAAAGAAGAATTGTCATTTCCCTGAAAACTGAGCTGAATTCTTAGTAAAAACCCAGTAAAAATGAGTTACTAAAAAAAAAAAAAAGCTGTCACATTAAGTGTGAGGAAAGAAATTGCAAGCTTTCCTCTTTTAAACTGCACTGCAAGTATCTTTAAATTCCCACGAATCTTTAAATAAGCCAAATGTGAAAAATGTATGTAATGGATTATTGGAATATTTACACAATAAATAGAACATCCTAACTGATGATGCCAAATTCCAGTTATTGTAACAAAAGAAGTTTGATTAATACTAAATAAGAACTTGAAGTGTATTGATTGGCCCAAACTCTACATATATATATTTCACAGTATAATAAAATATGTAAGATATGTGTGTATATATACATATATATTAATGTATGAATCATATTGTATGACTATCCATTTTTTCTTTAGAGAGAGAAAGGGGGGTAGGACAGAGGGAGAGGGAAAGAGAGAATCTTAAGTAGGCTCCACGCTTACAATCCTGAGCAGAAATCAAGAGTCAGATGCTTAACCAACTGAGCCACCTAGGCGCCCGATCCCACTTAAATGAAATTTCTATTTAACTGGTCAAATACTTAGGACAATTATTTCTAATAAGAGAACTTCTACATTTAATCATGCATCCTCTTAACCTATCAGCCTAAAATTGAGAGAAATTCAAAAAACTCTTGAGATGGTAAGACAATTTGTGAGACTCAAGTGACTTTTTTCCCAACTGAAGAAAAAAATGGGAATTTGAATAAGAAAGTACAGTTTTTGTCAGCCTTGTTCTAACACATTGTGGAGTAGAATTGGGCACCAAAGTACAAACAAAACAGGTAACAAAATACAGAATTCTGAGAAAATTGAAAGATCCAAAAGAAAATGTGAATGCAATGAAACTGAAGAAATTGAAGTACAATGGATTGAGAGGACGGTCAAGAGCTCCCAGTCAAAAAACAGAGTTTGCGTACCAAATCTCATATGAATGTAATGTTTGGCTTCATACACTATGCGTTTGTGTGAGTGTATATATATATATGTATATATACATATATATATATATAATAAAATTGGTACAGAATTCTAATTAATAATAAATTACTTAGAAATCTAATTATAAATATATATGAATTATTTTATGTATTTAATACATATATATATTGAATATGTGTCTGTGTGTAAAATTTCTTCTACAGTCCATAAAGCCCCCAAGCTTCCAAACATATTTTGCCTAATGTGAAGCAGCCCTTAAGAGTTCTGCATGCTACTCATTCCCAGCAGCTTCTGCTTTTGGAATGCGATACTCAGAGAACTTAGAAGTCACTTAAGTCAAAGTCTTATAAGGACTTTGCCCTCTGAAGCTAATGAAAGAAGATAATGAAAGACATGTGAGCACTAAAACACATCTTGCTGCCAAAAAGAAAAATCTCAAATTTTGCTTATTTTAGAGAATTATTGTGCCTACCAAAAATTGATAGATTTCTATACATATTTTTAAGTGCCTGTTGGATAATTTATATAGAAATTTATTAAAATAAATTAACACAATGAGTATGAAATAAATTTTATTTCTTAAAAATAAACGTGTGTATATAAGTTTGTACATATATATAAAGATAAGTGTAGATATACACATGCTGAACATTGGCTATTTCAAGGGATAGAGATTGGTCAAGAATGTGAGGAAGTGAGGAGAGAAATTATTAGCTTTTTATTAATACATTTCTGTATTATTTAACGTATTAGGTTAAACATACATTACAACTAATTTTTAAAATCTGATGTAATAAAAACAGAATATGATCCAGATAGTTCTCTTCAGTGAATAAATTGGGCAAAATCTGGTTCCACATTTTGGGGTGGCAGGAAAAAATAGCTTCTGTTCCATATTTAACTATTTTTAAGGTATTCTATTGCAGTAATGATAACCGAGGTATTTCATATCAAATCTCCTATTGAGAACAGCTTGAAAATCTGGATAAAATATGTGTAAGAAAAAGATTTGAATGCAATGGAGAATTAACATATCATTGAAAAATTATAGTGTCAAGATCTAAGAAAAGAAATAAATTTTGAAAGTTGAAATCAGCACTTGAGACTGCTTTTCTTCGAAGAGTATCTTCCAGTTTCAGAAAAAAAAAATACTAAAAAGCTAAGCTACTGAGCTGGATGACCAAACTCTCACAAGTATAGGGAAATACAAATTAAAACTGAGGGTTCAACAATAGAGGAAGTAAGTCCCTGGAGAACCTTTCCAGCTTTCAATTAGGATTCTGAAGCCACATACTCCCTACAGGCAAGAGTAAACCAGAAATAAATCAACCTTGGCAAGGTCTAAACCTATTTTGGGATTATTTCAACTCTTGATTGGATGAATGTGACCTGAGATGGCTAGTACCCCTAATCACCTTCCAGACACAAATCTAATTCTCAGAAGGAAGATACCATAAGCCAGGCCTCAATTTATCTCTTCAATTTTTAAATACAATGTCTAGCACTCAATCAAAACTAACCATATATGACAAGACAGGATAGTGTGATTAAAAATTGAGAGAAACAGAGCGACTATAGAAACAAATCTATAGACCTACAAGGGATGTTAATCAGAGCTATCACACACAAGTTTTAAAACAGTTTTGCTTACTATGTTCAAATATATCAAAGGAAAGACTTAGACTTTCAGTGAACTAAAAACTATTACACAAAACCATTCCCCATAAAATAAATTACCTTCTTCTATACTACATTATCTTGTACGATTTTCAGAATCCTTTGAAATAATCATGTCAATAGCTAAGAAACTAATTAACCCAAATGAGATGGCTTTTATAATGCTTTTATCACAATCCTGTTTTCTCAGACATTTTTAAATTTGGAGAACCCAGAATTTCTTTGACAATATTAATTTGATATCTTCCAAACATTATGGTTTCTTATGATCATTTTATATTTTAGAAAAACAATTTTACTCTCCTTAATAAGTGACTGATTTCATCCAACTGTCATTATCTCCCTTCTTACTCCCACACATTTTTCAATTTGGTCCACTTCCTATTGAAAAAGGCTTTTAACGCTGTCTTAATTATAAGTATTATGAATGTTAATGAGTAAGTACAGAAAATCTACATAATATATGTACTACAGAGAATATACTGTTATACTATAAAAACTAGAATTTAATGACAGAATAAGCAAGTGTTAAAAGGCAGAAAATTATATGAAAATAAATTAAAAATTAAAATCAAACTTTATTATTTCTTCTGTTTAGAGAATAGTAGCTGCTTCAGTGTTATCACTACTTGAAAAACAGTTCTGTTTGGTATCTCAGCTTTATATATGTATGCATACCTACACACTCAGATTTATAAACAATGGAACACACACACCAAAAAAAAAACCCATAATGAATTGACCGAGTTTATTTTTTTTCTTCCAAAACATCTTCCTTTGACCTGCAATCAAAGATGGAGAATTTCATCCAGAGAAACCCAAATTCTAAAATTCTGGAGTTATGACATATTTGGAAGTACTTCTTTCTTAGGAGGGTTTCTTTTTTTCCACATAACATAAGCAAATAAATTTTAAAAAGAATCGTATCTAAAATACCAAAATGGAAATAAATATTATCAAGCAATCTTTGATAACAAATCATATGTTAAAAGGTTGACCAGGAAATTTGTATTGTTTGTAGATGCTGCAGTTTATAGCATACCAGTGTTCCTAGAGAAAAAAATTTGGAAGTCCCATAAAATACAAAACATCTCTTTGTAGGCATCAGAGCATTACTGACAGAAAAAATTGAGGGGCCCAGATTGTAGAGAGAAGGAAAAATAATTGAAATTAACTCAATTTTTTGCTTTCTGATATATCCCAGGACATTTGCAGAGCCTTAGCAAGAGGAGATGGGCTGGATAGGAAGACAAGGTGTAGTTGATAAGAGATGGAGAGTATTTTCAGGCAATATCATCAGTTTGATGAAGACAAAACTTGAAGTTCAAGGCTGCTAAGGCAGCCAAGTATTGAGGAAACAAGATCCAAGAGAGAAGTGAGGTCAAAAGAATTAAACCCAATACTTGGAACACATTTTATTCTGGAGTCATTTGCTGATTAACCTGAGAAAAGCAAAATACCAAGAAGTATAAGATAAAAATGGTTGAAAGACATATGGGAGTTTTGGTCATCCCTTTATGCTAGGAAGCAAAAGTTAGAGTTCATGACCTGCAAAGTGAGATAGATCTTAGGAAGCTTCAGGCTGTGGATTAAAACCACTGAAGGTGGATGAGTGGAAGAAAACCAGAAGTAGAACAAGATTTACATAAAGACTGCACACTAAACTGAGTCAGCACAGTCTGCAACTAGGTTGAGTTGATCCAATCTTCTGCTGCATTCCAGAGGACAGGATGAGTCCACTCTGGAGGAAGATAACTTAGTTCAAAGCCTCTACAGTTTTTTCAACACAGTGTCTAACGTTTAATCAAAATAACCAGTCACACCAAACAACAAGACCAAAAGAAAATAGAGACAATTCAAACAAACTCAAAGGAGACCTACTTACTGATATATATTTCACAATAACTAATGTATATGTTTCGGAAAATAGAAAATAAGGTGGGCCACCTCAAAAGAGAACTTTCACATATGGAAAAGACTTGTGTGGATGTTGAAGAAAGAAAAAACACCGTAACGACAATTAGGAATTCAATACATGGTTATAAAAGCAAACTTATCACAGTCAAAAAAAGGTTTAGTGAGCTCAAGATAGTCAGTAAATATTTACTATCTAGACTGACGCCTGGAAACAAAATATATGGAAATTCTAGAATTAACTTGTGAAAATTACTGTAATAAAGAACATAACAACATATTCTCACTGTTGCCTACAATCACTCTGCTAGCAACTCTGTACCAACCATTCTTCTGTCTGTTGTGCCAAAGCCAACAAACCACCTCCTATATCACTTTGCTTATTTGTGTCATTATTTAGATGGTGCTTGCCAGTGACAGTAACTGAATACATCACCAGCTTAGAAGAGCAAGTTAAAGAAATTAAAGAGATTATTGACTAGCCAGAGACAAAATGAAAATTGGTTGGTGCAGATAGAGACTTGAACTACGGGTTTGTAAGGTTAAATATTTCTTAAATAAGCTTTGGCTGCAGCACTGCAAAGTTAATCAGAATCATTTTACACTTTGCAATCAATAGCTCTTCCTAGTCAGACTGAGTATTAAATAAGGGGGAGGGGGAAGGCTCTGAAATTCATCCAGGTAAAATAAAACAAGCTTCAAAGTACTGAATAGGATTTTCCATATTAAAATGGAATATTAGCACATTATAAAAGATTTCTGCCTCTCACCTGAGACTCTACTTACTGGTATTTAAAGTATTAAAAAAAAATGTCTTAAGTGAGTAAGGCAAACTTCTTCCTAAGACTATTTTTTTTTTTCTTCTTCCATGGTACTCATCTTCACTCCAGATATCCAAGAGTTGTCCTCCCTCCTTTTTATCTCCATACTCTCTTGAAATGAACTCAAAGTAGACATTTATACCTCAAAATGCATTTATGCTGTTGAAGTCAGGTGCCCCATCATATATCTTATTTTTTCCTCAGTGAAAATAGCCACCAGTGGCTCTTTGTGTAGACAGAAATAAAGGGTCGCCTTGGAGAATGTTGTAAGTAGTACAGTTTGACAAAAGGGAAGTACACAGGACAGGCCATGCTCTGGGAAAGAGCAACAACAGTTTGGATTAACACACCAAAGTATTCATTGTTGAATAAAGGCATCTGAGGAAGTGAAGGAAAATTCTGTCAGAGGAAGTCAGGGGTGTTTCCAGGAAAAAAGAGTGTCATAGGCAACAAATCTCTTTCCCTAAATTTTGGAGTTAAAGAGATAAGGGAGAAGGGGCACAGCTCGACAACTGCCCAGTGGAAAGGAATGGAGTCCCCAAAATAAAGCCACTCTGTAAAATTACATGTATTGAGAAATATGGTACCGGAGGCCTTCTCTCTGATCATTGCTGCAAGCAGAACAGCTCACGTCTGCTACAGGAAGCTACACAGCAGTGGCTAGAAGGGAGGAGCCAGATCCAGACATGATCTACCTTCGGGGGCCAGCTCCGCCATGGTGGACCATGCACATTTCACGGAACCTCTGCTTCGTGATCTAGAAGTTGCAGCTGCCTCTTCTACTTGCTGCATTACTTCACTCTGCCACCTGCCAGAGAAAGGCCTGGCTTTCCTGCCACCTATTTAGTTGCTTCTTCCCAACGCAGGAGCATGCTCAGTGTGTTTGCTCAACATCAAGGAGGCCTAGTAGTGAGGAGGTACAATAGGAGATGAGAAAAAGGAAACAAATACGAGCCAGATCTTCTATGGGACTTAAAGTTAATTTATGGATTTTTCGCTTTTATTTTGAGCGACATAAGAAGCCACTGGCAATTTTGTGCCTAGAAATAATATCATCTGACTTACACTTTAATGAGATTATTTTAGCAGCTGTGCTGAGGATAAATGACAAAGGAGAATAGTAGAAACAGAAATAGCAGTTTAGAAGGCAACACATTAATAGAGGTAAAACAGGATGATAGCTTGGAATAAGATACTGGCAGGGAAGATGCCAAAACCAATATTCATACTTTTTAATGACTATAGTTTTTTTAGTATATTATGGTATCTGCTCTCTGTACTCTCCTTCAATCATGTTTAGATTTCTATTGATACATTTTTCTTCCAGATGAACTTAACTGTCAGAATATTTCACACACACAATGTCATATCTGACCTTTAATTAAAATTTCCTTGAGTTTGATTAGTTCTTGGAGAACATGCATCTTTACATTAGTGAGGCATTTTATTCAAGAAAAATATTACATCAATTTGTGTTAATAAATTTTTACTATTTAAAACAAGTTTGTACATTTCATTTGAGTATATTTATACACTAAATGTCTTGATTATTTTATGTTGGTTATATATCCAACTCACTAGATTTTAATAGTTTTAGTTTGAATCTCAAGGTAAATATTGATTATTTGAAAATAATGATAATTTCAACTGTTTTTTTTACAACATCAATATGATCCCCAAAAGAATAATAGACAAAGAATTCAAAGAAGTTATAATAAATATATTTAAGAAAAAAACTTTTAAAAGCTTTCTTAATGGTTGAAAGAATGGGGAATATCAACAGAGAATTCAAAACTGTTACAAACAATCAAAATTCAAAACATGTAATGCAAAAATGAAAAACTTGTACACTGGGTATAGCAGAGGAATGGATCAGTGAACTTAAAGCAATAAAAATTAGGGAACACCTGGGTGGTTCAGTCAGTTAAGCATCAGACTCTTGATTTAGCTCAGGTCCTAATCTTAGAGTCATGAGATAAAGTTCTGTGTTGAGCCCCGTGTTCAGCTCTGTGCTCTGTGGGGAGTCTGGTTGAGATTCTCTCCCTCTCCCTTTCCCTCTGCCTCTTCCCCCACTTTCTCTCTCTCTCTCTCTCTCTAAAATACATAAATCAATCTTAAAAAATAAATAAATAAATAAAGCAGGGCACCTGAATGGCTCAGTTGCTTAAGCATCGGAATCTGGATTTCAGCTCAGGTCATGATCTTGGGGTCCTGAGATCAAGTCCCACATCTAGCTCCATGATCAGTGTGAAGTTGTTTGAGATTCTCTCTATCTCTCTGCCTCTCCTGCTCATGTGCTCTTGCTCTCTATCTCTAAAATAAGTAAATAAATCTCTTTTAAAAAAACAAAGGAACAAGAATTATCCAATATAAAGAAAAGAGAAAAAATAATGAGAAAGAATGAACAGAACTTTGATGTTCTATCAATGACTATCAAGCAATGCAATACATGAGTAATTAAAGCCCAAAAAGAGAAAATTAAAACATTGAGAAAAAACAAATATTGGAAGAAATATTACTAAATAATGCTCAAAGTTTGTTCCAAAAATATAAAAAAGATTCAAGAATCTCAAGCATCCCAAGGTAGAATAAATACAAAGAAAACCACAACTGCATAATTCCAACTATGTAACATTCTGTAATAGGCAAAACTGTGGAGACAGTAAAAGGATGGTGTTGAGGGAAGGGGGAGACCAACAGGCAGAGCATAGAGGATTTTAGGGCAGTGAAACTATTCTGATGGGATGCTACAATAGAGGATACGTGTCACTATACATTTGTCAAAACCCATATAATATAAACACCAAGAGTGAACTCTAATGTAAACTAGGGACTATGGATGATAATGATGTGTCAACGTAGCTTCATCTTTTGTAACAAATGTACTGCTGTGGTGCAAGATGTTGAGAGTGGGGGCGACTGTGTATATGTGAGGGCAGGGGGTATATCAGAAATCTCTGTACTTCCATTCCATTTTGCTGTGAACTGAAAATTACTCTTAAAAAAACCCAAAATGTCAACCTGTGAGTCTTTATTATATGAAAGTATCAATAAAAAAATTAAAGCAAAATAAAGATATTTTCAGGTAAATGAAACTTAAGAGAATTCATTATCAACAGATTTGGTTCAAAAAAACAACACAGAAAGTTCTCAGGTTAAAGAAAAATAATACCAGACAGAAACTAAGGTCTATAGGAAGAGATCAAGAAATACGGATATAGTAAATGTACAGATAGATATAAAAGCCTGTATTTTTTCATTCTATGAATCTTTTTGAACAACATATGATGAAAATAACACAAAGAAAGAGAAGTGAAATGGGACTAACCTGCTGTAAGTTTCTTATATTTTAAAGGAAGTGCAATATTAACTCCAAATTGATTTTGATAAGTTACAAATGCATATTACAGTTCCTAGAAAGCACTGGAAACAGAAGGCAAAATGAAAAAAAGTTAAAAAGCAAGCGGGGCAAATAGGAAACAAACAACAAAATGATACATTGGTATCCCCTCATATCAATAATTATGTTAAGTATACATTGTCTAAACATTCAAATTAAAAAGCAAAGTTTGTCAGAATAGATAAAATAAATATGGCCCAACTATATATCAACTATAAGAGACACACTATGTATATGAAAAACAGAGATGAATGGAAAGTAAATGGATGGAAAAAATATGCCGTGCCAAGAGTACACATAAGTAAGCTGGAGAGGCAATATTAATATGAGATCATACGGAAGACTTCAAGATGAAGGGCAAACCAAAGACACAGAGGGATATTTTCATTACAATAAAAGAATCAATTTGTGAGGAAAACACGGTAATTATAACTCCATATGTGTTTAATAACAGAATTTCATAATGTATGAAGCAAAAATCGACAAATTGAAGAGAAAAACAGAAAAATCACAATTATAGTTGGAGAAATTAGCACTTCTTCTTAGTACTGATAAAATGAAACAAAACAACTGGAAAATACATAGAAAACCTGACCCAAACTATCAGCCACCTTGACTAATTTATGAAATAAGACTCCTAGGAACTGAAGAATATTCATTCTTTTCCAGTACAAATGAAACATATGCTAGACCATAAACAAGATTCTACAAACTCCCAAATATTAAAGCCTTACAGAGTAGGTTAATGGACAATAACATAATTTTATCTATCTATCTATCTATCTATCTATCTATCTATCTATCTATCTATCTATAGACTCCATGCCCAGCGTGGAGCCCAGTGCAGGGCTTGAACTCACAACCCTGAGATTATGACCTGAGCTGAGATCAAGAGCCAGATGCTTAACTAACTGAGCCACACAGGTGCCTCAATAACAGAATTAATTTGGAAACAAAAGAATAAAAAAAAAAAAAGTTACCTAGAAAGGCCCTAATATGGGGAAGTTAAAATCATACCCAGGGGTTAAAGGAATTTTAAAAAACTAAGAAATATTTTTAACTGAATGATAAACATATTAAAATTCATATATTCTTAGAGTAGATTGTCAATTAGTAAATACAAAGAGAGTGATGGAGTTAGAAATATTATCTAAGGCTAGCATGGATTAGAGACATATATGACAGATGAATGTAATGCATGCTTGTGGATTCTATTCTGGATTACTGTTACATTTTCAAGTTTCAATTAAAAAGTGAAGATTGGGAATTGAAATTCATCAGATGCATTTTCATCAGTGGAGGCAGTCACGTAATTTCTTTCTAATTTGATTTGTTAATATAGTAACCAATTTTTATGTTATGATTTTTATGCTGTCGAAGCAATCTTTGCATTCCTGACATAAAAATGTATCATTCGATTAACGTGTTGCTGGTTTCAACTTACTAATATTATATTCAGGATGTTTGCTTCAATTTTTAAGCAAGATTGGCCTGTGATTAAGTTATAGGTGAAATTCAGGTCCATTTAGTGTATTGGAATTATGCTAGGGTGGCAGAATGATTTAAAAAAGGCTTCCACACTTTTGCTGCTTCAGAAAAATTTATTAATATGGAAAATGATTCATTTCTTAAAAATTTAAAAGACTTTTTAGTAAAATCATCAGAGCCTAATGTCTCCTTAGAAATGATTTCTGCAATTTTGGTTTATGCTATAGTTGTACTTTTTTTTTTAAAGATTTTATTTATTTGTCAGAAAGAGAGAGAGAGCATAAGCAGGGGGAGCAGCAGGCAGAGGGAGAAGCCGGCTCCCTGATGAGCAAGGATCCTAATGTGGAACTCGATCCCAGGACCCTGGGATCATGACCTGAGCCCAAGGCAGATGCTTAACTGACTGAGCCACCCAGGTGTCCTGCTATAGTTGTTCTGTGAACGTGTGCAAGTGTTCTACATATTGTTGAAACTAATTTTGTTATTTAATAATTTCCTATTACTTTATCCATTTGATCCAATTTTTCAAAATTTTTATGCAAAAATATACATAATATTTTCTTTAAACTTTTATATCTTTTATAGGTATAATTCTTTTGTTTCTTAATACTGCTTTTGTAATTCCTGGGTTTTCTTTTTTAGCATATTTGTTCATGTTTTCTATATTTTATTCATCTTTTAAAATAGCATTCAGTTCTGTTTATCAAATTTTTAGTTTAAATTTCATTAACTTCTTTTAATTTCTTTTTTTAATTTGATTTAAATTTCACAAATTTCTTATTTTACTTTAGCAATTGTTTTCTCATGCTTTAGATTTATTTTCCTCTAATTTCTTGAGTTAAACGATTAAAACATTTTCTCCAAGATTTCTCATTTTCTAACACAATTTTATGATTTCTAGTAAAAGAATTTCCTTGAATAACTTTGGCCACAACACATACTTATTATATAGCACCCTTTCTGACCTAGTAGTTAGCTGGAAGATTGGCTTTTAAATTCCATGTGGATAGATTTTATTTTGCTACCTAATGACAAAAATATTCTAAATTTGAGAACCAATTTCTCTACTTTTTTAGCTATTTTTCAAAGATTCTTTTTAACATTTTATGCTAAATACTGAGATAATTCTCTGGCTTAATATTTCTGTTCAAACAACCCATCCTTGTCCATTCTGCTATTGAATGCGTCAACTGAGTTTTTGTTTGTACCCATGATGATGCTGTTTAGATTTTAAGTGCCCCTTTCTCATAAAAAAACTGTTCTTTCTTACAGAATGAAATATTCCTTCTTCTTCATCTGAGTATATTAGTTATATTTATTTTACATTTCCTATACTATCTTCACTGTATCGATCATTAACACTTCTATGGTTTGGTGCTTCTATAAAACAATGTTGTTCTTTTCCTTAAATATTAATAATTTGTGTGTGTGTCTTTGCTCATTTTGAGTCTGATATGCCATGTTTACCTATTGATAGAGGGCTATGAGTGTGTCTATATGTTATTAATATAGTTGATGTATTCTCCAGCTGGTGTTAGGGGAGTGATTTATTCAAATAGTCACACCTGTTTGACTTCTTCATTCAATTATTCTTTGAATTACCTAACCCACTAATGACATCTCCTTGTTTTCCATAGTCATTTATTATTGTATCACAATTTGCAGAGATTCCTGTGGGAATGAGTATGCAGAAATGCATACCTAGCCTTCCAGTTTGATCCATGCCTTGTATATAATGTAATAATAATCCGTTTATTCCAGTATGCAAGATTTGCATTTATTAGGCATCTATAATGCATACGGAGTGTTCTGCAAGTTGCTGGGAGGTAGAAAATACATAAAGAGCTGAGAGTTTAGGGAAAGGGAAAAATGTGTTGACAATTATAACATAAAGTGGCATGTATACAGATCATAAAAATACGTACAAAGTATATGTGGGCCAACAGGGTGCCGAAATTGGTGGGAAAAATCCCGTAGTGAGGAATATCTTATTACTAACACTGTTTAATCATGGTAATTAAAGCAGACCAATAGTTTTACTATTGCTTTTCAGTTTTCTACAAATAAGAGATAGCAACAATGAAAGGCTTCTTGCCTGCACGTGTGGCAGCCCGCTGCCACTGTTCCCCCTTGTTGTGCCACTTGGAAGCTCAAAAAGGGACATGATACACTCTACTTGGTCACATCACTTTACATTATGAAAAGTCTTTGCAATTTGGCATGTTAGGGAAGGTGGGGATGGAGAAGAGGTGATAGACACAAGGATCTTAAGATACTAGACATGGGGACACGTATTGATGGATTGTGTGTTGCTGATAACAGAGTGGGCAGTTGGGGCACCTGGGTGGCTCAGTTGGTTAAGCACCTGCCTTTGGCTAAGGTCATGATCCTTGGGTCCTGGGATTGAGCCCTGCATTGGGCTCCCTGCTCAGCGGGGAGCCTGCCTCTCCCTCTCCTTCTGCTCCTCCCCCTGCTTGTGCTCTCTCTCTCTCAAAGGAAAAAATAAATAAATAAAAGAAAAGAGAGTGGGCAGAGTCTCAGGTGCTTCCCAGGTTTAATGAGTGGAGCATGTAACAAATATGAAGTACTTGTTCAAGAATGTTCTAGAAAAACTAATAGCTGGTTCTATAAACAGACTGCCAAGTTCAACAGGATATTTGGTTTAGAATACACATCTTGTTATAAACCAGTGACTCTCAAGCATTTTAACATGAGAAGAATAGCCAGAACTGCTTATTTAAAATGCAGGTCCCAAGGCCCGTCCTTGGAAACCGTGATGCAATCAGAATCAGGTGAACACAGGAATTTGCCATTTGAAAAACCTTAAGTGATTCTGCTGAAGCTGGCCCTTGTACACAAGTTAGTAAAAACCGCTATAAACACATCAAATTAATGGCCCAGATGAAAAGGACTCCCTACTACATGACACTGGTAATGTAATAAAATTCATCAACTCCATGAATAGTAAATCAATTGAGTCTAGCTCCCTCAAATCATCACAAGTCAATTAACTGTCTCTCCACCCCATCGTTTTACACCGGTATTTATGACTTATTTTGCTACTGTTTTAGAAATAAGCAACAGTTTATAGGTGTATCACATGGTACCTTTTTAGCAGAACAGAATCAGCAAATAAAGAGTTATGTTACTCACATTATTCACAAGCTAAATATCTGTACACTTTAAACAAGGTCAAAGTGCAAATTACTGCAAGTTCAGGAAACCAGTACAGTCACCTGACTTTGAGGTAGACAGAAAAGAGCTGATCTTACAAAAATATATTGGAAGGAGTGAAAGTAGCATTTGGGGGAGTTTGGGGAGGACGTGAGGATTTTAGGGACAGTGATTTAAAAGGATGTGCAGGATTGGAATTGAGAATGTCGATATTTTAGCTTTTATATGTGATGCTATAAATTCTTCGCAGGAAGAATTTGAATTGCCTATAAATAAAATAACTTACGCCTTCTCATTTCCCTTTGCAAATATCTGTAATGTCTCCATGATGAGACATCCCAAAGAGAAGAATATTGCCAGTGACAGGAATTTGATACACTGCCTTTATTTTCTCACACACCTGTTAAAATTATCAATAGATCAATTTCTTTACTGTAGATTCAGGAAAATAATATTAAGTAGCAGGCTTTGTAAGCTGCGGGAAACTTCTCTATTTATCATTTCTGTTCTACCTGGGAAATGTGTTTTTTTGTCCTAAGAAATTGTGGTGCTGGAGTAAGCCTTTGAACCAAAAAAATATATATATATAATCACAGTGCTGGGGGAGGAGTTTGAAAACGTATTTCAAAAAGTTATTTACATATTCTCCTGGCAAAGGAGCAAAGCATTTTTATTTATTCAGGGGGAGGGGATTAACAGGAGTCTTTATCTACTGAATATTGAACTGACCTAAGAAAAATGTATAGTACTCTTAAGAAATTCAAAAGGGAAAAAAAAAAAAAAAGAAATTCAAAAGGGTTCTTTCTAGTTATATAAATAGGGCCAGAACTTGTAGAAAATACAAACTATCCATTCGTTATTTGAATGGCCTTTTTTTTTTTTTCCCAACAAGAGAACTGTATCCGGTTATTGCCTCTTCAGTTAAAATAGAATGGAGAGAAATCGAAGCTGGGCCATCAAAATAATACTGAAGTTGGTATATAATTTCCATGAAGTAAACTTCATGGAAACTTCAAAGTTTAGATTTGAGAAGGAATGGTTAACAAGCAGTTCTTCCCCAGTTGCCTTTAGGGAGAGAAATGAGGCTTACCGATTATATTATCAATTTTCAATCTATATAAAAGGAAATGGAACAAATAGAAAAGGGGGTCCTTATATGCACGTGGAATGATCTACTGACAAAATGATTATTAGATGTACAAATATTTTATCAAGGCGTGTTATTAAAAACATGACAAAATCATTGTATTATCTATTATTAAAGACTGAAGGGAACTTTTTTAGGGGCAGAAAAAAACTTGATGATCTCCCCGTATTCTTTCTAGACTTAAAAATTCTATGATTATTTACAGCAGCTTTTATGCGTAGTGAAGTCTAATGTTTGTCTTTGACCTCCATCCCTATAACAAGCTAAATGCCCTTCCCGCGTCATCAGCATGCTCTTCAAATTGGTCTTGCTTTATTCATCACATTTTGCATAATCAGTTGCATCCATTCTCCCTTCAGAGAATCCCTCTTGTCCGGTTCCCACTCCTAGCCCTCCACATCATCAGCATTGCTTCCCTTCCTCCACAGGCCACCTGCAGCTGGCAAAGCCATCAACATTCTTCCCATCAGTGGACAATGAAATATTGAATGAGTTTGGAGGTCTTCCTTCCTTTCCACCCACCATCGCCATATATCATCAGAGACCAGGTCAGTTGTTCCTTCCTCGTGTGCCTCGAATTACTTGCCATTCTCTCTGTATCCAACTGGAACTCCTGTTCTTCTAATATGGACATTTGTTGAATTGTTATATTTAATATGTTATAACTCAAATCTCATTAAGGTAAACATCACTGGAACCCATTCGATAGCCACAATGGCCTACTTATTTCAAATCATGTACAATAGTTAATAAAAGTAAAAGCCACAGGGTCTCCAAATAATTTCACAGTGGAAAAAGATTTGCTCAAAGTCAGATGTCTTAGAGCCAGCTCTTGTTTCTGCCACAAATCAGGTTTGTGACTTTGGACCTTACTGTAATTGTCTATAGAATGACTGGTTAGTAAGCTTCAAGGACCTGTTGTCTCGTAAAGTGTGGGATCCTCTGATAAAGGTCCTAGAAATGGGATCCATTAACTACCAAGATTTTCTTTTCTGGCTTTTCTTTCCATACCCATCATGTCCCTTATCTTCTGGGCCCATTGCCTCCCAGTGCTAACAACTTCTCTCAAGTGTCGATGTTAGGGCTTTTCTTTGGCTTACTTTGATTTTCTTATTGTATTATATTTATCTTCTATTTTCTCTTTCCAGCCTGTGTATACTCATACTAGATTTGGGGTCCTCATAATATCTTGCACAGTTGTCTATCACAATATTTATCACAGGATTCAGGGACTATATCTTACACATATCTACATTGCTAGTGCCTGGACTACCACCAGAAACATAGAGTTGGCTCGCTAATTGCTCATTGAAGGGAACTAATAATACACTATATAAGCAGGAGAAATAGGTACATATTCTCAGACTTATCACTTACTCCTCTCTTTTTGCATGTTTGCTATAATCACAACTATTAAATAAACCTTAAATTAATATGACTTCTGGTTTTTTAGACTTTTGGTTGAGATAGTGATGAAAGATCTACATTTTATTGGCTGATTATATTACAGCATGAGGAAAAAAACCAGGGTGTCAGAAAAAAATTCCGAGAGTTGAGTCTTTTGTTTTATTCTGAGCTATTATTTTTATAATTTTTATATAAAGAATCATGGACTGCTAGGGTTTGAAAGAACCCTCAGAAGTCTTGTAGCGTGAGGATACTACCTATGCTGGGTTATTGCAGAACAGTTAAATGACAAGATTTGAGAGGTGTTCTGAGAAAAAATTAAAATGATTTAAAAATAAAGTTCTGTGAGCAAAATTGCTTGAGAAATGCTGTTTTTTTTTTTTAATCAACTTTGTTTAAATAAATAAATAAATAAATAAATAAATAAATCAACTTTGTTGCTCTTATGGACCTTCTTAGTGCCTACAATATGATAATATTCTTACTGAATTTCCAAGACTATACAAAGGATATTATAAGCAGTTCCTGAAATTTTTTAGGTATAGAAACTTTTTGTAATGAAATGCATATTAGTATCTTTTAGAACATTTTTCTGAAGAATGTGATAGATTCTGACACCCAGAAGACTGTGGCTTATCTATAAATACATATAATTAGTTAGTAGTACAGATAGTATTAGAAACCAGAACACTTAGATCCCCTGTTCTATCTGCTTCTCATAATATCATAATAACAATTTATACCACTCTCCAATATTTTATACTACTTCAGGGAAAAGCACAACACCCCTACCAAAAAATGCTCAATAACCATAGTCATTTCTATATACGGTATCATGAAAATTCAGACTCATTTCTGGTGTTAGTACTCCTACTTGAAAAAGCCAATGAGATGCTCAATTGAAAAGTTTTGAAGATTTTTGGCAGATGAATTATAGCATGGAAAGAAAACATAAAAATACTCTAAGGAATATTTTATACACATATATCAAACATGTGTGAATACACACATGTGCATATATATGCCCCTCTTTCTCTTTCTCTCTCTCTACATATATCTGAAGTTTATGACTCTTCCTATTCCTATTTAAAATAGGTATAAAAAAATAAAATAAAATAAAATAAAATAGGTATAAATCCTTGATTTTTAAATAAATAAAATATATCAATTAAAGTTGTCAATTATAGAAACAAATAAGAATTCTATGGTACTTTCTAATCTCTCACATTTTATCACTTTTCATTGTGCAGAATAAACCAATTAATTTACAGTTTAAAAAAAAATCCTTTGAAGACAAGCAAAATATCAGACCAAACTTCAAGTTCAACCATGGCGTGTGGCATCTTACTTCTCTAAACTTGAATTTGCATCAAATTTCCAAATGTATGGGGCGCCTGGGTGGCTCAGTGGGTTAAAGCCTCTGCCTTCGGCTCAGGTCATGATCTCAGGGTCCTGGGATTGAGCCCCACATCGGGCTCTCTGCTCCGCAGGGAGCCTGCTTCCCCCTCTCTCTCTCTGCCTGCTTCTCTGCCTACTTGTGATCTCTCTCTCTCTCTCTGTCAAATAAATGAATAAAGTCTTTAAAAAAAAAAAATAAAAATAAAGAATTTCTAAAAAAAAAAAAAAATTTCCAAATGTAAATATTTACGAAATGGAACTACAATGGCTTATCGCCAGGTATTTAAAAAGACATAAAACTAAATTCCTTGTTATAATGGCAAAATGCTTAAAGGCCAGTATTAGTAAGCATGGAAATCATTCTGCACACTTTAAGAGAAATGGTAAAGAATTTGGCTACAAAGATTATTCTGTTCCTCCAAGGCTGCAGAAATCTTGCAAGAGTCAAGTGAGATACGCCCTTAGCCCTTGACTCCACTGTTTATGGAAGACAGTACACAGATACTGCTGGTTACTCCTGCACATCTAGCTAAAGAAAACAAAAGATAAGGAAGAGAGACTCATGGAATCCTAGACCTGGTAGGAAATGTAGAAAGAACATTTGCTGTTTCAATAATAATACTCTCTAATAAGGTAAGAGTACCAAGGTCTACTGAGGTATGCTTGGGCAAATATTTGATTGAGAAAGACTACACCCATTTATGGCTCTAGAATCTGGCTAGACCATAATGTATATACTAACCAAAACCCCAAGTCAGATGGATTCATCCAAACAGAGTGGGATGGGGTTGGAAGTACTGGGAAGAATTCTTTCCAAGAACAGCACCAGCAAATGTCAGCATCTCTCATATATTCATTCATCCAAAAACATACATCAAACACTTTCTAGGTGCTTCTAATTAAAAAGCTTATATTAAGCAAATATTTACTGAGAAAACAGTATGTACCAGACAATATTCTAGGTGTTGGAGATTCAATAGAGTAAACAGGCAAGGTCCCCACTCTAAAAGGAGCTTACATGCTCCAGGAGAGATATTCCATAACCAATCTCAGATAGTGGGAAATGCTTTGAAGAAAATAAGAGAGGGTGAGGTCCTAGGTGGTTGGAAAAGGATGTATTCATCAGATGATGATCTGACAACCGAATTACAAGAATCCACGCATAAACGGATTTGGAGGGAAAATATTCCAGGCAAAGGGGACGACAGATGCAAAAGATTTAAGGCAGGGACATGAAGTGTTGGAGGTGCAGGAAGGAGGATGGCATCATAATGAGCAGGTGGGAGGGAGGTGCTGGATGAAGTGGGGGTGATGGGCGGGGTCAGCTCATGCAGGGCTTAAGCAGTACGATTTCATTCTATGTGTGGCAAGAAGATATTGGATGATTTGATGCAGAAGAACGGCATGTTCAGATTCGCCTTCTTAAAAAAACCACTTTGGCTCCTGTATAGGGAATTGACTGCAGACAGTAAGAGGAGTAGGAAAACCAGTTAGGAAGAGAGTGGACTAATTTATTTGAAATGGTAGTTTAGAGACTTAGACTGAGGAGTTAATAGTAAAAATATGGAGAAGAAGATGGATTGTGGTTATATTTTAGAGATCAAATGGCCTACAATGCTTGTGAGTAAAGGAGAATGTGGTGAATATAGGATTAAAATAAGAAATGACTCCTAGATACTTGGCCTTGAACCACTGAGTGGGTGAGGGTGGGAGGGAGCCTTTATAGACACAGGATGGCCCAGAATAGACATGTGTGCTTGTGCAAATGTTTGTGTGTGTGCATGCACATACATGTGTGTGTTTGGGTGGGCACAGATTGTTTATCAAGTGATTTTTTTTAATATGTTAAGTTTAAGTTGCCTACCAACTCTTAAAAGAAGATGTCCAGTGGCACTTAGATCTAGGATGCTGGATTCATGAGGGAAATCTGGTTTGAAGACACAAATTTGAAAGGTATTAGCACAGAGATAGGTATTTAAAGCCATAGCCCTAAAAGCAGTCACCCAAGCAAACAGTAAAGGCCAGAGGGCTCTATTCTAAGCTCTAGACACCAAAACCTTTGAGCAGTCACAAAGACGAGGAGAAACCCATACAGAAAGCAAAAGAAAAAGAGCTCTGTGTACCCATTTGTGGCCATGAATGGAAAATGTGGCCAGTCAACAGAAAGTGGGTTTCCCTTCAGCAATGTTGACAGCAGTGGTTTCTGCTTTACCTGTGCAGTTCTCCAGGTCCTCTTGAGAGGAGACCAGAGTGGAGTGAAGCTGGAATATTCCACTGCCCTGGAATAAAGAGGATGTCATGAAAGGAAATCCATGGACCCATCTGAACTAGACGAGACAAGCTGGACACAGCCTCATGCCCACCTGGAGAAAAACACCAAAAGCAGTTGCCCTCTGCAAGTAGAGGAAGAGAGAGGGAAGAAGGAAGAAGGTGAATCGGACAGAGCCTCCTCCCTAGACTGTCATTTTCAATGGCATTGGCCTTCTTCCCCACCATGTCCTCCTTTGTGGTTTCCCTTCAGCTGATCACTTCAGACACAAAGCCATAGGAAGGACCTGAGACAAACATTTTCATGTGATCTGTTGTTGTTGTTGTTGCACTATTTTTTTCTTAAGTTCTCATGTTTTTTGGACCCATTTTCCAATAACAGAGTAGCAACCCTTTCAAAGTTCAGAAGCCTTGGGAAAAGGGCTAGGGAGGTCAGGCCTCACAGTGAGCAGCTGATTTCTGTCTTTTGATTTTTCAATAAACCCATCTGCTACTTCTCAATCTATCAGGCTGCATACAGTCCAACTAAGATGTGAATTAACTCACAAGTATTCGAGCAAGGAGGTATGGTTTATTCCTGTTTTCAGCTATGACATTTGAGGGAGATTGTGTGATTAGAATCTTAGGATTGTACGGTTGCCAGATTAATTCTCTACAACTGTTTATTAAGGTAAAGGTTTATGGAAATAATCCATTAGCTCGGACTGCCTCCTCTTCCTTTCAGGTTCTTCGGCAGGCTGTCATGAATATTAATGTTTGTTGTTACCACTTAATTCTGTATCCTTATACCATTTTTCTCTCTGCAGCAACCGTTTTGAAACTCCCAGGGCAGCCCCTTCTTACTAAATTCACCCGGAAGAACTGTAATTCTCTGGGCAACAGAGATATTCTGTTTAATTGAATTGTCTTCTCAACAAGGACTTAACACCGCGCCCCCATAAAGCAAACAAAATGGTGAAATGCCCGCTCTTCTAATTTCAAATGGTCATCCAGACAGTGGGACTCCTGGCTGCCCCAGGAAATCTCTTGTTTTCCACGTTAAAAGCTAAGGGGACAGAAGGAGAAAGTTTCAACCCTCCAATAAGCCAGGCTTTCAGGGTGTTGCCGAATGGAATCACTCAGCAGCAGAAGAGAATACCCCGGCAGAACGGTGCAAACATTCAGGAGTTCATTTTCCTCACACAATAAGATTTCAGGAGGAAGGCTGCTGCTGTTGGTTCTGGGCCTAGGTCTTAGGAGATCTTGCTGCTTCCATTTTCCCCTCTTGGAAAGAAATCCTGGCTCCCATTGGAAAAGAGGCCACATGGAGAGAGAGTCCCTGGGGAGTGAGAAACCACATGGAGAGAGAAGCGGCATAGAGGAGACCGAAGGGCCCCAGCCAATCAGATCCTCGAGCTCAGCCAAGCTGCCCCAGGTGACACCATGTACAGCAGAGTTGGGCCATCTCCCACTGAACTTTGCCATAGTTCCTCGTTCATAGAAGCATAAACAATAAAATGTATATTGTTTTAGGCTGTTCGATTTGGGGGTGGTTCATTATGCAGTAATAGTAAGCAGAAACAGAAGGTGTTAGTAAGGTCTTACGGTGATCTATTTCCCCTGGTGGAGCTCAGGCTTTTAGAGAGCTCTCCGTTTCTAACTCTTTACGATCAACAATGCCCATTTCGATTGTGGTTAGGGTTATCAGACTGCAGCAATTCCTAGAAATACAATGTGTGTGTGTGTGCGTGCAGGCTTCTGCACCAGGCATATACATGCTTTGAATAAAGATCAAATACCTGTTGATGTACCAGTGAATGCCAACTGCAAGGGAAAAAATGATGATAAAATCCATGTGTTTATTTCACTTTTGCCTAACTTCCTAGTTTCAGGTACAAATGATTTACTTATGGATTACAATCTTGTTTATACTAGTAGTAATATCTGACACGTTTCTTTGAAACTTCTCTTCCGAAGGCTCTGTTCTGTATGAGGTCAGCACTCCATAAATAACACGAATGTCGACAACGAGGCCTTCATACTCTACTTGAAATTTTTCAATATGTTTTCAAGCCACCAGCCAATGCCATTGAATTTTTAAAGCAATCTTTTCATGTAGGAAGTTCAGATTTTATTATCTTCATTTTGCATATAAAGCAAGTAAGATATTGGACATCGTGTGATGACTCTAAGTACATTTAGCTACTTAGCCATAGGCCTTGCTAGAACAAAGTGAGTCAAAACCTTCACCCAGATCTTCCCTTTTCAGGACTCTGTCCTTTTCATGCTATAGTTAGGAAATAGGGCACCATGCTGATATCTCATGGCCTTCTTTGTGTTTCCAAGAGAATCAAATTCTTGAAAGAACAACCCTTGAAAAGCAACATATGATAAATATAAACTTATCTCACTGAGAACTACCTCTCAGTTATGAACCATGTCTCAACACTCAGGGTCTACCACAGTTTTAATAACAAACAAAGTCAGCTCAGCCTTCCCAAAAGCTTTCTAAAACTAGAAGGCCTGCCAACATGCTGACCAGCCTTCTCTTGGCAAATTCTTACTTGACCTACCTATCCTCACCCAATTTTCTGCTCTTTTCATTCTGTCCATAAACTGACAGAGAAAACTCGGACCCCAAGACAAATACAACTCTGACACAGATTCTCAAGAAGGAAAGAAAGAGGGAGACAGTCTCTAACACATTTCCTTTTGGCCCGCTGCCTGATTCTCATTAAGCCTGCCATGGTCACGTGATCCAGACGGCGGCCTATGTAAAAGATCAGTGTTCATTTTACAACTATGGAGAAGAAACATAGCATTACATTCTGTAACCCAGATGTAATTACGAAGATTACCACTTAAATGTAAAACTGAAGGTCGGTTTTCCACATCTTTATTAGTCGTATGAAGAAAAATGATTAAGCCTGCCTTCTATTAGGCTTCCTTTGATTTCTTTTTAGGCCCTGGGAACGTGAACTAGTGTTTGTTTTCATGACTGCCAATGTTTAAACCTTCTGAGCAATGTTGGATTCAACAACTGAACACATTAAACAGCTAATGTATAACACACACTACGTTCTCAAAGACCCAACAGCAACTCCTAAAACATCTTAAGCCAAAGCTTTTGTCCTGAAACTATTGTAAACCTGTGATCAAAATCTTGTTTAAATTTTGTTTCAAGCTTTCTGCAGGAGGATGCCTTTTTAGACTATGGGTTCTGGAAGTGTTTATATCAGAGGCACTTATTAAAGG
>CM052892.1:62859591-62895532 GCA_028534135.1 Potos flavus
GCATTGCATTTCTTATGTGGCAGTGGGTTTCCCTAGAGAAAAGAAGAAGGATGTCAGGCTTCATAAAAGCTAAGCCCAGAACTGGCATGAGTGATTTTTGCTGTATTCTATTGATCAAAGCCAATCAGAGGGGCTGAGGGGCCAGCCTAGATTTAAGGAGAGGGGCATCTCCACTTAATGGATGAATCAGCTTGCCCAAATAGGGAGGCAAGGGATTGTTGGTGGTGATTTTTGAAGACTATCTATCACATATTGTTCACTATACCTGGATTTAAGAGCTTTGTATTTGGGATGTGTCTTGGATTTTGAATCTTGAGCACTTTGGAAAATACTATCATCTAGTGGCAACATATTCTTATTTTTAGAAGGTACCTAAAAAAGGAAAAACCTTTTGGGCAGTGAAATGGTAAACACCTTTAGACCATAAAGTAATATCCTTTCTCACAAATTAAATAGAAATTACTAGTGTAGTAAAGACACAGAGTTCAACTTATACTACAATGCTGACATAGGGGAAAATGTAATTTTAAAATTTAGTTGCTAATCTGGTTTGACCTCCAAATACCTACCCACTGGTGAGTGGGGGAAAAATGTATTCAGTATGCAATCTGGCTTAGAGCAATGATCTAGACCCTAAGCAGTCACCTAGGCAATGTTCAGGCTCTCCTTGCTTTTCTGTTTATATTCCAAAGGGTGCCCGAATGCATGGGAAAGAGGGTGCCTTGTGTCCCCCAGCATTGAGGGAAAGGGACCTCTGGGCTTATTCTGGTTCTGGATATTTGCCTGCTGGAGGAATCTCCCTTCTCTTCCTGGTCATCATGGCTTCTACTGGTCTCTGGAATTGTCTGGGGCTGATATGCTTGTGATCCATTCTTCTGCCTTTGTAAATGCTCTGGATGGGGTTCCCCCAAACAACCTGGCCTCCCCTTCCTCCTGCTGGCTACAGAAACCAACCCTGCAAAATCCTCCATCCGGACCAGCGAACCTCACCCAGCCCAGCCTCTCCTGTGAGATCATCCCTCCTTGCACAGTGGACCCTGTGGCAGTCCCATGGTCTTTTAAGGTAGCACCTGTGCCATTTGAGAACCAAAGGCTGCCAAGAAACTCTATCCTCAGATCCCCTCTGCCTGATCACCCTCGGTGCAAAAAAGAGTTACAGCCGGCCTGAGAATGCTATCCTACCGTAAGGCCCGCTCACAAGGGTGACCCTTAGCTGGCATCTGGGAACTTGGAACTGGGGAGAGTTCCTACTATACTAACTGATAAGAATGAATTGGTGTCTCTAAAGTGTTTGTGCAAACAATGAGGTTTATACTGAACACCTGTTTTCCTCTGGGAGTCTGGAGTTTTGGTACATGCCAGGAAGAGAATGCCTTCATGATCAGTTCCCAATAAAACCCTGGGGTGCTGACTCTCTAATGAGCTTCCTGGAAGACAGCATTTTACACGTGTTGTCACAATCATTGCTGGGGTGAATCAAACACATCCCATGTGACTCTACAGGGGAAGTCTCTTGGAAGATTGCATCTGCATTCCTCCAGACTTCACCCCAGGCTCCTTTACCTTTTGCTGATATTGTTTTGTATCTATTCATTGTAATAAATCACAACCATGAATCAGACTATATGCAGAGTCCTAGGAATCCTCCTAGGGCATCATCAAACCTGGGGGTGGTCCGGGGGGCCTTAGAACATCCTCTGCCACCATTATTTACTCTGATATGGGGGGGCCTCAGAGTGCATGGGCCAACCTGCAAGATGGCTTTCCCCAGACCCCAAACAAGTTGGAAAGAAGTCTAGAAAAGATGAAAGTTGGGACCCACTTGACTTCACTTCTCTCCTCTTTGCCCCTTTCTCTCTTGTTCTTCCTACCATTCCCCCAGTCTGGATAGGGGGACATATCACTTACAATCCATCAAGCCAAAGTTCATTATCTTAGGCAGGTCAGGCCGTCATGGGCTTAAAGCAGGGTCTTCTCTACTCTGGACTGGAAAATCCCCCTCTCAGCTCAATAGCCTGGCTGACAGGTGCTTGTCCCACGGCCTGGTCTCAGTTTGCATATGGAAAATTACCATCTCCTCCCCATGGTCCCCATGCAGATGGATGCATTGGGTAGGACAGGATTAAGAGCTTGCACTTGCAAAGGTAGACGACTAAGGCACAATAATCAACATTCAAAATGTTATCCACATTACATTAGCTTAAACTTTGTTGCATCTAGTTCACTCCAGTATGAACAAAACACTAAAAGTCTGTTCTTGTGTGGGTGTGTGTGTGAGTGGTGTATACACATGCCTATCCACACACATATCCCCCCAGGCCAATAACATCGTATAAATTTCTACACTTTTCATGTGTTCATAATTTTACTTCCTAATTCACATCTTTTGTTTTTCAATTTGGAAAAAAGAAATAAATCCACCTAATTGGAAGCAAACACATGGGCCGATATTCCTTTGTAAAGCAGTTTTAAATGAAATAATGGATTTAAAACATCACTACAAGGGAATGTTTAATGTTGTACATAGTCCAATAAAAATGTTTTTAATATGTTGTCCCCAAAGTAAATTTTCTAGAAGATGCTAGAAATAACAACCAGTTGAGGGGCGCCTGGGTGGCTCAGTGGGTTAAGCATCTGACTGTGGCTCAGGTCATGATCCTAGGGTCCTGAGATCCAGCTGGGCGCTGTGCTCACAGAGAGGGTCCGCTAGGCCCTTGGCCCTTCTCCCCACTTGTGTGTGTGCGTGCCTGCTCTCTCTCTCAAATAAATAAAATCTTAACAAAAAAAAAGAAAGAAAAGAAAAGAAATAACAACCAGCTGAGTCATCAGTGTCACCTGGTCCAGTGTCACCTGAATGGTGTGGGTGATACTAAGCAAAGAACAAAAAGTAAAGTGATTAACGACTGGCACATTCCCATGACGGCTAGCGGGCACATCTCTGGGAAAGCACAGAGTACTATAATAGTACCTTCTTTTTCTCTCCAGCTTTACTGAGAAATGATCGACATGTATAACATTGCGTAAGTTTAAGGTGTACAATGGGTTGATTTGATGCACTTATCTATATGGCAAAATGATCACCACCACTGTGTTAGTTCACATCTGCATCACATCACTTTATTACCACTTCTTTTTCGTGGTGAGAATGTCTCAGATCGACACTGAGGAACATAATCCATTCCTCTAACTCCCTTTCTCTTTACTTCTTCCCTTCCAAAACAACTTTTTCCCCTGCTTATTTACCAAAATAAATAAGTAAATAAATAGCATTGGGGCAAGCAGGCATTACCTGATTTCCCATTGGATTATCTACCCCTGAACTTCACTGGCACACAAGATAAAAAAGTAGCTTGGTCTGGGCCTTTCAGAAGGGGGTAGTTGTTCCCATGTGGCATGGTCTGATTTTATCATCAGACTGCTTTTGTTTGGCATTAGGGGGACTCCAGAAATAAATGAACTGGTTCAGAACACTTGATGAAAATAATGTTGAAAGGCCCTGTTTACCGCTGGCCACCATGCTGCGGAGCTGAGCCCAGTGTCTCCCCCGCCCCAGTCTCCCCTCCCCTACATCCCCTCCTATGTGATAGGAGCCCCTCTACTGCCAGCCAGTGAATATTTTTTTTTTTTAAAGATCTTATTTATTTATTTGACAGAGAGAGACACAGCAGAGGGAACACAGGCAGAGGGAGTGGGCAAGGGAGAAGCAGGCTTCTCGCTGAGCAGGGAGCAAGATGCGGGGCTCGATCCCAGGACCCTGGGATCATGACCTGAGCCGAAGGCAGAGGCTTAACAACTGAGCCACCCAGGCGCCCCCAGCCAGTGCATATTTAACATGAAACTCTTCGAGTACCGCTGCAAAGCATCCAGCAAACACACCACCTCCAAACTTAGTCTTACATATGTAGCCAGAGACACGGATAAATATAGAGACCTAGAAATACATACAGAACTCCCGAGAAACGTGCTCTGGGCCAGAAACATATTGTGAATATGCAAATATCTCAGAGTCTGGTACTGAAGCTTTGCCCTTTAACACCTGCCTCACCCATCTTTCCGTCTTTTTCTCTCTCCATCATGCTTCCCCACCACCAGTGTCTTCCCATCTGTTTATTTTTTCCAAACTTCCAGTTAAAAAAATATGGTATCACCTCTTAAAACTAAGAAAAATATGGTGCCACAAATCACACTGCCAGGTGCAGCATATGAAGCTGCTTCTGGGAGCGGGGGAACAAAATGTCTAAAGGAGGTTGCATTCAAATTTTCTTACAAAGGTTACCGGAAATGGATTTTATCCATTTTGTCTGAACTCTGTTCGTTCCTGGTTAGGTTTCAGGTCTGCTTTGTACTTTAAAGAAATTGTATAATCCAGGCCTTGTCATCAGCTCTCTTAATTTATTTCCCTGAAATGACAGCCCTGGCAGAGGCAGGCCTGCCTCTCAAATGTCTGGATTACAGTGTAGCTATGGAAACAGGAGTTAAAGTGCCTTGAATGTCAAGTTACTGGTACTTTGCACATTGCGTCCTATACGGATGGCATGCTACTTTACATGCTGACCAATGGAGCTGCATCCTCTCTCTGATTTCCAGGAGATGGTCACAGAGAAGGACATTTGCCCAGGTGAATCTTGAGGTCTTATCCAGGGTAGAGCATGGAGATGGCGAATTTGTTGTAGCCTCTAAAGATTTGGTGCAAGTTCTCTATTCTACCAAAAACTAAACTGAACTAAAATAAAATAAAATAAAATATAAGAGAGAGTAAAGGAAATCCGAACATATTTTCCTCCCATGGACTAGTATTTCCTTCTCTTCTCTAAAGGGGGGAAAATGAGAAGAATGTACTAAGAAAGGATCCTGCTCTAATTCATACCCTCTCTCTAGAACTTTCCTGAACATTTCTATTCTCAGCATGAAAGATCTGGTGAAAATCAGCATCATTATAGAGAAGTAGCTCTTTTCAATAACTCGCTCAAAACGTTGCCCACCATTAATGTGACACACTCAGAAAGATCAGGGAGGAAAGAAATGGATAGTTCTGGAGTAGCCACCCTGTGCTAGCCTAGCGATCAGACATGAGTTATTGTATTTCATTTCATCTTTACAAACTGCACTGCAGGGGAGATGTAATCCCTGTTTTATGGGAAAGGAAACTGAGACTCAGAGAGGTTAAGTAATATGCTCGAGGCCTCAAGGTTAGAAATGCAACAGCCAGAATTCAATCTGAGGTTTGTCTACAAAGCCCACGTTCTTTCCACTGAATCAATCTAGACAGCAAGTTTGGGGCATGTAAGGCCAAACTGGCATACCCTCTCCCTGGCATGCTTCCCCCTCAGTTTAGCCGGTTTAAAAAGACAAGGCACTGTATTTCTGGTTGGGTCACAATAATTAGGTGTGGTCCCGACACTGGAATGGTGTTGGCCTGGCTCCAGCTTCTATCTTAGCATTACTCAATTGAAATTGTATCCACCCCTTGATGAGTTATTAAAGCAAAGTCTAATTTAAATGGATGTAGAGAAACTCTACACTTAAAAAAAACAGTGGCATAAAATCTAATGGATCCCATTTGCTCCCTTTATAAATACTTACTATAATTTTGGATGTATCACTGACCTCATGAGGGGCAAAAAAAAAAAGGAGATGGAGCAGGAATATTCCTAAACTCACCTCTGTGTAAATTAAGAAAAAAAATTTTTTTCAAAGTTTATGCTTCTGAAGGGGGTGTGCAGGGTTTGTATTTGACTTAATGGGATTATTTTTTCTATGTAAAAATGTCGTGTATAGGCAAAGCTAAGTGACTCCAGGTAAGTGTCTATACTGAGGATCTCATGAGCGATGAGAAAAGAGCCTCAAAATTACAGAACCCAATAGAATAGGGAAAGACATTGTGAACTGGCTCCTGAAACTAACAACAATTAAAGAAGTTAAGGGCGAATTCTGCTTTACAGCCATTCTTATAGTTGTCTTTTTAAAATCTGTACTAATGGACAGATGTAAAACAACATTACTACGAATGCATTTTGGCTTCAAGATACAGTATTCAAACTGTGCAATTTTCAATCCTAAGGGATCATTGCCACAAAGCAGGCAATGCGAATCCAATTCAAAGATGCAACTACACCTCTTCAGTAAGACCCATCTTCTCTCTCCTCAGAATAGAGTTGGCTCTGGAGAGGTCAGCCTGCAAGTCCGAAAGAGTGGTGCTGATGGAAGGAAGAGAATATGCATCTTTGTTCTCTGCCAAGGCAGCTTCCCTCAGTGTAGAGCTAATTTATATTGATTGGGAGGTGAGAACCACTGAAGGAGAGATTGAAATTCATGAACTGTAATGACATGGTTGGTGCAGAAGGATTGCCGAGTCTCCCTGCAAGTTCATGCAGGGTCTGCCTTAGAGAACAGGATCTTGGTGGGACAGAGAAGAAAACTGGTGCTGTTCTCAGAGTGCCTGACCCAATCCAAACCACCTTCTGAGACACAGAAGGAGGGAGCTAATATTCCCTGTGTGAGTTATCCTTTTGAACACTTATAGTACCCTCGAAGATTGGACTTATTACTATCACTATCCAAGATCTCAGAGTAAGTACGTGGTGATGTCAAGGTTTGAATGCAGAGATGGCTGCTGCTTCCATGACTCCTGCTTGGTAAGAGACCTCAGGGATTGTCTGTTCTGCTTTGCTTGAATTGTGGTCATTCCAAGCCCTTCCTTGCATGAATGAGCCCCGATTCTAAGTCTGCAGCACTCAGAATTAGCAGACTTTGACAGTCAGTGACTCCTCTTCTAATCCTCACTATTTTCTACCACTTACCAACTAGAACAATGTTCCATCCTGATAAATTGGACTTCTTGTCCATTTTGTCTCTGCTTTGGAATAACCCTTTTACACTTATTTAGGAACAGTAGGAAACTTTTTTTTTTTTTTATCTTGAGCTTCAGGATTTTTTTGTAGACATCTATTCATTCAACGTTAATTGAACACTTACAATGTGCTCAAGATGCTCAACGCTGGAGAATGCAAATGTTTTCAATTAGTTCACAAGTGTCTAGTTAGAAAGACAAGTAATTATGTGGCTAGTATGATGATAGAAGAATGCACAGAATGTTTTGGGACTAGGAGAAAGGGGCAGATAATTCAACATGTAAAGATGCAGAGAGGTGGTTGAAAGTATCAGAGGTTTCTTAGGGGAGGTTACATGGGATTCAAATTTAGGCATTCTCCACTGAGGTTAATTATTGCATGAACCACGTTCATAACTCCGTGTTTATTGCCTCTGTGTCTCTGGGTGTTTCACAAAATTTGTGCCAGGTTGTACTGTACCATCAGCTTAGGAAAGAAAAGTTATCCTGAGATTGTATTGTTTTTTTCACCAGGGTCAAATTTATGAGAAAAATTCAGCTTTATTTGGGACTTCCTACACACGCCCCTGTGTGGGCCCCACCTCTCCCTGGGTCAAGCAGCAGTATGCTTCTCGTGCTCCAACTCCCATGGTGCCCCGGGAGGACAAGCTTCTACTTCTTTTCAGTTTTCCTCAACAATCAAGTATGTTTCAATTAGGCAAGGCCCCATGAAGCCACAAATGACCAAAGTCAGCCAGGGAATAATAGGTGAACTTTATACCAAGGAGTTTTCTTGAATGCAGGACAAATCTTTTATACTTAACTCCATGTCTTTCCTCCAGGCCTAACCAAGTAACACAAAACTTTCCAAAATCCCACCCCAGACCATCCTGCAATGTGAAGCTACCTCGACCCCACCGGGATCCACCTGCAATTAACATTTGCTCAGACGGCATGGTTTTGTCCCATCGTAATGGCTTTTTCACAAAGCATGGCCCCGGTGTCCAGGCAACTGGGTGAGATACAGTTTGGCACACAGGGACACTTTGCCCAATTTGATTGAATTCCCAAGGGAGTTCTTGGCTCACCTCTCTTCTGTGCTAACAAGAATGCATAAAAGGGTCTTCCTTCTGTGTTTTGTCTGTTCCCCCAAAGGTCATGGTGACTGCCGCAGGCTCCCTTAGAGGGACTGACCTCACACATTCCATTGGGCTACATTGCCCTGAAACATTTCCCCTCCTTCCACGCAGCAGATACCCCGCCCTATCAGTACGAGCCACTCAACATATGTAGATGTCCACATATCACTAAGTGATGAATGCAGGCTGTATATATGTGTGTATGACACAGATCATGACAAACCTATTTACAATTATAATTCCCTTGCCATTTGGTATCTGAAAATCAGTTGATCTCTAGAATAAATTTTCATTCAATCCACTGACACCTATAACTGATGTATGTGCAAAAAATGTATCTTTTTCATATTTCTTATGAAAATAAATACCTTGTGATCCTCCAGATAGCATTATGCCCACCCCATCCATGTTATTTTTAAAGATAATGTGCTCTAGAATGATTTTAACTGACTAAGGATGTGAACGCAAAGGTAAAGATGATTTTAAATCCAGCCAGGACATAGAAGTATTACATTTCGGTCCCCAGATTCTTTTTCAGATTTTGAATTGACTACACTTGATTTACTGGTCTGACTTACAGAGTGCTTTCTATTTATCCCCTACCCTCCAATCCCCCTAAGGAGCTACTGTGCAGCCTGGTGTCCTTTAAACAGAGAAACTCTTTGCTGTCCTGGTCAAATGGAAGGCTGCTCTGCACACTTCAGATGACTGAAGTTTTCTCTGAAATGAAATATAGGAGCCATAACTCAGTTTCTCTGGCAGTGAACCAGAGAGGCCATTTATCAGGATGTGGCAGACATTTATCTCCTCAAATACTCCAAGGCAGATGGAAATAGCATCTAGCCTCCTGTCAGAATAAATAACCCAATATTACCCACCACCCATGAAAAGACCCAAACAGATCAGTGGCCATAGCTCAGCTAGAAACGAGCCCAACCAATCAGCTATAAACTTTTGCTCCCACTCCCTCTGTGAGCATCGGTAGGCTCCTTCCACAATGGGCTGGCACTCCAGAACTAAGGCCTTCTAGCTTCTGGGCCTATGTTTTGACCCTCTTAGTAAGAAGTTCAAAGCTAATGCGTTATTTACTAACGTAAAATTCCAATCTTTCTCTCTTTTGACTTAATTAGAAAAAGGACGTTTTCCATCTTCCAACCTAAATACAAACATTGAAACATTGCCTCCTTCAAAGAATAGTCTGGTATAAGCTTTGTCCCTCTTTAAAAGCAAATTGGTCACATACACTCAAAATGGTTAAAATAGTAAACTTTATGTGTACCTCACCACAACTTGAAACCATTTTTCAAATTAAGAAAAAGATCAGTTGAAAACTCAGGAATAGATAAAATTAATAAAAATGCCAGCTTTTAAAACATTGTCCTTTCTTGATTGTATCATATTTAGAATACATCTAAGTTCTCCAAAGACACAGTGGAAAACTAGCATTTTTCCCCTGTAATGTTAGCATCGTGCCTTAAATTTCTGAGACATTCAAAGCTACATAGTGATACTTTAATTTATGAAATTTATAAGCATAGCCAATTCCAGATGTCGAAAAGGCTGAACGAAGTCTAAATAGACTAACGTAAGATTTCTGGCCAGTCCTTCCTCCTTCCATTCCCAAAGAGGATTTTGATCTAAATTTTACGTCTTTTTACCATTTTTTTAGTGAGATAATTCTCATTGAACCTCTTGTGTCTTAGCTAAGAAAATCTCTGTTGGTAAATTTGAAGTCACAAAAAGCCAAGGCATTTTCTTTTGTTTGTTTGTTTTAATAAAAATATGGCTTCTTTCCCCCAAAAGTTCCCCCTATCCTTTTTTTAAAGTAAACCTATCAATGTTTCTGAGAGATTGTCAACTCTTTAAGAAGAGAGAGGATGACACGCAGTCTCTGTAACTCCACCTTCCATGGCTCACTGCCATTCCTTGGTAGGTGTTCAGAAAGGCATACTGGAATGATTTGAATTGGCAGGACAATTAAAACATTCTTAAAAAAAAATATTTGGGAGATGACAAAAAACATAAGCATTAAAAGGCCAAATGCTGTCCCTAAATAATGAATCACTCAGAAAGATGGCCAGAGGGCTTTTTGCCTGGTCTAGGCTCACATGCTTGGGCAGTGGGAGAGAACTTTTGACATTAGGGTCAAGCCACAATTAAGCATCTCAATCTATAGCTATGTTTGTTAATTTTCCAAGCAAGTCACACTCTCACACCCCTGCATCCTTGTACAAGCCCTCTATAGCCTTATAGAGTATTCTTCTCAACAATGACACCTGGAAAACACCGACACACAATTTAACACACACTCAATGGTCTGTGAGACTTTCTGTGACATGGCTTGGTGAGACTCAGAGGATCCCTTCTTCGTCTCCCCATGGCCACTGTGTGTTTCCCAACTAGAGCCCCTCCCCTCTTGTTACAACTGTTTGTGTATATGGTTTTCACTGCTTCCTCTAGATTATGTAGGTTATATAGTGCTATAGTGCCTACAAAGTAGAGAGTCTATTCCTTCTTTATCTTTATATACCCAGGAAAAGAGGGAGGAAGGCAGAGTAAAGGAAAGGAGGAGGGACAGAGGAAAAAAAAAAATCACACAGTCATGAATCATTCATTCATTCACTGCCTCATTCTTTCATTCATCCTAGAGACCCAGGTTTAGGATGATGCTCAGGGGAGTTAAAAGAAAATGCAAGCTGCAGTCTTAAAAAACAAAAAATAAGCTAACCTGTGAATCACTGCTATCAAGATCAAAATCAAGCCTAAAGTCCGGAAACCCAGGCAGTTGTAAAGTTAAGAGGCATGAGACAGGGTTGGATTGGGAGTTCACAAGTCAGGATGGTCAGCCCAGTAGTCACTGTCCTCTTCACACGGGGCATGTATGGTTTTCAGTTTTCTGCAGTTCCTATCATGCCTTACAGCTTTGTCTACCTAGATTCATTCAATTATAATACCAATCTAGACTTGGTACTTGGTGCTTGGGTTTGGGACCTCTGACCTCAGGGACCCCCTTAACAAATGATTTTTTTAGAACTCATCTGATCCACTGGCTTGGGTGCCAAGAATGTAGAGAAAAATAGCTTATTACTGACAATGTTTTTTAACCATGAAGCCATAAAGCCTTTGGTAATATCTCTAGCTTCATTCATCAAACCAGGCATTCTAAAAGTCGCTTGAGGGCAAGAAGCACTTGATGACAAATGACTAGTAAAATACATAAACACACAGGCACCCCGACCACTGCCCTCACCACCATCACCACCACCAGAAGAACAACAAGAACAAAATAGACAGGCCCTTTTCCCTCATGACAGTGATTTTCTTTCTTCTACTCCCTCCAGAGAAAATGTTCTAATTCTGTGCACTTTGCAGAGCTCCTCCGTAGAATGCCAGCAATGGCCTTTTCTTAGTTCTGTTCTAGTGAGAATTATGATCCTATCATTCAACACAAAAGTCGAGCTGCTATCACAGGAGGGTTGTTCATTTTCAAGCAAAGCTGAAAAGTGGTGTTTAGTCCGTGTTTTTTTTTTTTTTTTTTAATGAGGTTGTGTCTATTTTTGCCTCCTTAAGAGGCAGGGCTGCAGGAGATGGCAAGGAGCAGGAAGTCCTTGAAATCAATTGGCTTTATGAAAACGAAGGGTCTAAGACATCCTTCATTTGCTCTAACCATAATCCATTGGACTTGCATTTTGTGCTCTGTCTATCAAATCAAACTTTCCCCCGAGGAAAACCTGATTCTTTTAGGCCCAGTCTGGGCTGTGAGAGCGCAAGCCACATGGCCTCCTTCAATAAGTCCCCATTACCGTCGACTGCAATGGTTTCTGAGCCAAATCCCAAGGGCTCGCAAGATGGATCATTCAGTTGTCTGAGCAATCAGTCCCCAGCGCCTGCCCATCTGGGCCCCCCCTCAGCTCAGCTGGGAAATGGCCTGCTTCGTGGCCTGGGGAAGCGGCTGCAACACATAAGCCTCCTCTTTCACAATCCTCTCCACAGACACTTGGAGAGGGCAGTGGGAAGGCGTGAAAACAGAAGCAGGGGTTGAGGGAGGAGGCGGGGAAATTCCATCCTCAACAGGTTTAACTTAAAAAAAGAAAGCGGTTACTTAACCCTTTGCAAAAACCTCACGCCCCACAGTGCCCTTTGGGAAACTCCAGCCTCTCAGCTACGTTGTCACACAGTGAACCCACACCCGGGGTGTTAAGTATCACTGGCTGTGGGACAGAAAGATGTCATCATTCCCTCCTCCTGGCTGGTGTCTTTAAATAGTTCCTCTTATTTACGGGTGTACATAGTGTTAATGTCCTTCGGTGGCTCCATTTCCAAGGATGGAAAAGCAGTTGCTAAGCATTTCTAAATGACAGCCCCAGGGTTCATTAAAAATATGGCAAACATTTGCTAAGCTCATTAAGGGCAATTTTTGTGTGTGTGTATCAGATTCCTCCTCTGCATGTTCTGCGTGACCAAACATCTATTAACCCTAATCTCATTGACGAGTCGGATACATTCAAACCGGCAATTAGACAAAACAAAAGGGATATTTATGGAGAGACTCCTAAATGGGCTTTCATATTGGTCTAAGCTGTTTGAAAACGACAGTTTAATTCCCCTCTGTTAATCCCCTGCTTCCAGAGCACTCTCTTTGTTTGATTATAGGCTGTCAGATTGAGGGATTCTGACTGAATCAAAATTTGAGGCAAACTGGAAACACATCATAATTACACCACTGAAGCACCTTTGCCTACCACATGAACCGGCGAAGTACTCTACAAAATGAAGACTTCTCGGCACAAAAGCTTTCTAAAATGCGCCGCTTGTACAGTTAGAAGCCATAGAATATGAGGTAGGTGGTTGTTTCTCTGGATCCTTTCGAAAACCCTCCAGCTGATCACTTTGATGGTAAAGTCTCATGCATTAAATCTGCTGACTAGGCAAAAATATTTTAAGACGGGCTCCCTCTGCTCTGCTTCCCCTCCACTCGTTTGCCTCCCGCCCCAACCGCGACTGTGGACTTGTCTGACCCACAGTGGTTAATCTGAGCACCGGCTCTCATTTGGCCATGCCAGCTTTCCATTAACTCAGGGCCACGGCGGTGTTATTATTAGAGGCGGAAAGGACTCTGCATCACTTACATGGTGTAAAGCTGGACAAATAAACAAGTACTGACTATGGATGTCTCCCAACTGCACGGGGCCTCAATTTTTGAATGCACTCTTTCAAATAGCAAAATGACCCTTCTCTAGCTTGTAAAAGCTTCTCTTTGTTTTCCCTCAAAGAGAAGGAAACTCACCCAGAGGAGTGGACTTTTGACAGAGTTCCCCAGCAGTAACATCATTTTCAAGTGGCTCTTGACCAGCTGAGCTTTTTCAAAGTGTAACTTTTATAGCCACAAAGGATCACGTCTTATTTGGGTTCATTAAATTTCCTCTTACTCTGCAAAGGGCTGACCAAACTCGCAGCTGCTGAGAGAGAGAAGCCAACCCTTCATCATTCTTCAAGTTGATTCAGCACTGGTCAAGGCTCTATTTGGAAGCCCATTTAGACCTCATAATTCAGTCTCTGTTGGAAAGTGGGGGCGGGGATGGGGGGAGAATTCCCTTGTCCTGGTTAGAAATGGATCTCCTTTCGCTACCAGCAGAGTTCTGGTGTTGCCGATGTTGGCACGGCAGCGAGATACAAGTTGACTTACAAAATTGCTGCCTGACTGAGGCAATGGTGTTGGGGCTCACGGTGAGAAATTTTATCTAAGAACACAGTGAGAAATTTTATCTAAGAACACAGTGAGAAATTTTGTCTAAGAAGCAAAGAGAAAAAGAACATGAGTTCAACAAGAGCCAGACTGTCAACCCAGGGTCACTCACCATCTTCTGCTCCCACCCCCAGGAAACTACATTTCCCAGAATCCTCTGCCACTAGGATTCCGGGTCAGATAATTTTAAGGAAAGGTTCTCACTCAGGGTTTGGAAAGCAGAGAGAAGAAGCCACTTTTCTCCAGTAGCAACCGAGGGCTGGTGACTCGCAGGTCCCCATATCCTACTGAAAATCACTGTGTGGCTCTCATGGCTTCCTGCATGTTCAGATTTTTTGGGCACCAGCAATTCCCTCTTAACCTTGGCTCCCAGAGTTTGTCATGGATGTGCAAGACTCTAATTTCCTGCTTCAAATACCTGGCCAGACCCTGACTGATCAGGTGATAGATGCCCAGAGCTGGGAAAGAGAGCTGAGTTGACTGAGGCCAGACCACCTTGAAGGGGGGATCTGAAACAGTGTGCCGAGCCTCCTATCTCATTCATGCATGCAGGTATCCTTTCAACAAATCCTTACGGAGCGCCTACAATATCCTAAACCCTCTGGTAGAAACTAGTAATAAAGAAGTACGCTTCCTAACCCATAGATATGATAGTATAATAAATAGGGGGGATATGGGTAGTGCAGACAGCTATAGCTGCCATTTATGGGGAGACAGATAAGCAGAGAATAGCCATAAGAATGTAATTTAGGGAATAAATGTAGCTGGGAACCAAACAGACCTGAGTTGTAATCATTTCCTAACCATGTGGCCTTGAAGCAACCAAATCAGTTTACTCTCTAAGTGCCTGCCTTCTGGTTCTTTTCTTACAGGATTTTTATGATTTTAGAAACAATACAGGTAAAGCATCCAGCCTAAGAACAGAAGTATAGCAACCTCTCAGCAAATGACATTTGCACCTTTTCCCCTTCTATGCGCGAAGATTCCTAAAGGCCGCTGCCATGTTTGAATGACTTGGGAGTCCCAAGAATATACCCAGCATAGTGTATCTTAAGTCTAAAATGTGTTCAACAACTCACGAATGAATGATATGAATGAGTATATGCATAAACTGTGTGGTACATAATGCATGTTGGTAATTGAACTCTCTATATTATGATTAAATATAATACTACAGATATGTGGTAAGCCCAGTGGGAACAAAGGGAAAGGAAGTCTTGGGGAAATCAGAGAGGGAAGGGGGCATTTGAGAGGAGTCTTGAAGGACATTTGGACACAGTGATAGAACATCGACACAACCGGTTGAAAAGAGCTCTGGGCACTCGGGCTTGGGCAGCTTCAAACCTGTCTTTCTGGATGATGATTGAGCCTTCCCACCTGGGGCAAGTGAGCCTCTCGTGACCCATTCACTACGAGCCCTGTGATTCTATGAGCTCTCAGGCAGGGAAACCCACACATCACACAAGAACGCCGTGAGTGACGCAGGCTCTCATTTCTGCTGGAGGAAATGAATTCAGAAAGAAAATGATAATCTACAGGGAGTAACACCCACACAGTTATCACTCAGATGGTCCCAAAGGCTCTGAATCTGATTGGAGCGGTGCTTCATAAACTTCCTTTCAAGGGGTTTCTTTGTCATCTTAGTAATTATGAAAGACTTTTATAGTCTGATTAAATATGTTCAATCTCTATTCAATTTCATACTTATTTTAAAACTTTACCCACTGTTTCTCTTTTTCTAATTTTCCTTTTTTTCTTTTTTTTTTTTGCCTATGCATCTTTAATATCATGGATGTTCCTCTTTTTTTTTCCCCCCCTTCCCACCCCCTCTACAAATGTCAACAATAATATTCCAGGACCAATTCTAAGTGACCTCTTCATTCATGGTGTATTTTTCCTAGTCTTCTTCTGGCAGAGTCTCAGATCAGTACAGTGGCTGCAGGCTTTGCTGGTTTCCATGTTTGCTGAATATTTCATTTATTCCTTTATTGGCTCACTCCATAAATAGTTACTGAGCATCTACTATGTACAGGGCAGTGCTCTGGGTGCTGAATATACAGCAGTGAATGGATTAAGCAAGGTCTTTGCTTATGGAACTGACCTTCTGGATATATCATAAAGTAAGTGAAGGGAGTAAATAATTTGCCACTGGAGCCCTCTCACTTCCCCCTTTCAACAACTGTTTTGTCCTGTGTCGCTCCCTTTATTCTGCTGACTAGCCAAACGTCTCTCTACCTGGATTCCCCGCAGCTGCCTGGTGCTCCCTGAAGATCCCCTTCAAGCATGCCCATTCCATGTTGGACCCAACCCATCTCACTCAAATTAAGTCAATCTATCTCACCTCCCAATGTTTCTCAAATTAAGATACGTGTGTGGTACACAAGAAATTTGCAAACCCACAGGGAACACGCACTGCCTCTTCCTAGGGCATCAAGTCCACTAGAAGATAAAGTGAGTTAGAGCACAGCATGAAACATGAAATTAACATCAAAATTTTCAATATAACAGGGGAAAAAAGAGACATCATGTGGTTGGTTTCTTTAAATTATGCCCCAGAGTCCTCGAGAACAGTGAGAGAGAGATAAATGGGAACAAAGGAGGATTCAAGACAGAGAGAGAGGTGAGCTGGGAAGCAGGGAGGTGCACATACATTCCAGAAGAATGATATCAAGGAACCCTCGAGAGCTGTGCCAGATCCCGGTTCCAGAGCGCTTGGATCTCCAGCTTTATCCTCACACTGCTCTCCCACTGAAAGCCCTCCGAAAGCTTCCTATGGTGGTCAGAAAAGCATGCCAGCCTGTGCTACACCATCTTCCCTTGCCCTGCCATCAGAGCATGGCTACCCTTCCCCCTACATGTCTTTCTTCAGTCACCGGATCTTACTTTTCTTCCCCAATGTGACCACTTGTTCCCTCCTTTGACATTTTGCAAGAGCTGCTGCTATCTTTGCTCCCAGTGCTCCGCACCCCACCCCATTTTCACCCACATCATGTCACCAACCAGTTAGGATCTTTTTCTTTGTCATTCGCCTTTTGCTTAAATGATACCTTCTCGGGGACATGTGATAACATTGATCCGAAGGAGACTTCTAGTCAATTGCTCCTCTGTCTCCTCTTTTATTTCTCTGTATAGCAATGATCACTATGCAAAAAGATCTTATTTACATATTTGTCTAGTTGATGTTTATCTTATGCAACCTCGATTTCAAGTCCCATGAAAGCAGGGACCTGGTCTGCCTTATTTCCTGACACAAACATTTCCCCCCAAACATCTGTGATAAAGTAGTCACCCCATTAATGCTTGTTTTGTCATTAAAGATTAAGGGAATACATTGCACAAGCCTTTCCTGAGAGAAAATGAGAGGAATGGTATAAAAAAAAAGAGAAGAAAACGTTATACAAATGAAGATTTGTCTCTCTTTACAGTTTGCCATAGAACTACATAAATATAACTATTTATATGGGTAATTGATCATACCTACAAATTCCCAAGAATGGTTCATTTTGTCACTCAGTTTTTTAATTGAGATTTATTGTTCTAGACATTGTGTTAGGCACTGAAGACCTAGAGATGAATGCTACATTATTTATACCTTTGAGGAAGTGGGGAGAAAGTTGCTAACAGTCTGGAAAATGCTTTGATGGAGTTGTGTACAAATTATTTTGAGCAGAGGAGGGACTGGCTAAGTCTTGCCTAGAAGAGTTGCAGGAACAGCATTAACATATGTTTTCGGTTTGGAAGAAGAAATTTTGGAAGCAGAGATGAAGGGAAAGTTCAGTTAGGGAGAGGGGCAAGAACGTACCCAATAAGGGAAAATCATCAGAGGTGCTGCTGTTACAATCAGGGGAAAGGTGAATGTTTCCCACATGGTGGGAAGCCAGGGAACAGGAGAGAAAGATGGTGGGAGGTGGATCTGTGAAGGGTCATTGTTGTAAAACTACAAGATGTGGACAATCCTTCGGCCACTAAGGAGTTATTGAGAGGTTTTAAGGGGAATGGTGACAAGATCAGACCTGTGTTTTAGAAAGGCAAGTGGAGGCCATGAAGAGAATGGCTGTCCAGGAGCCATGACAGGAGATCCAAGCCTACTGCATTGAGACAGTCAAGAGGTGACCAGCATGGTGTCCTGGGATGGAGGAAATCAACCCAGAGGTAGAGGTGACAACACTCGCTTATTCATTAGATGTGTGTGGTGAGGAAGTGAAAGAAATTACGGACAAATAGGGACATTGTCACAGTGGTCACCACAGGAACAGACAGGAACACAGGGGGGAGGGGGAGAGAGAGAGAGAGAGAGAGAGAGGTTTGAAGGGAATTCTCTTGAGTGCTAATATGGTTGAATGCATGACTCATTCCAGCAGCCCTGGCATTTTATTGGTTGTTAAAGACCTCTAAGCCTTAGCCACTGGGTATTTAAAGGCTGAGATAAAAAGCATCATGACAGGACAGCAGGGTATGTATTTTTAAGACAGGGTGTCTGTCCCAGATTCCCTGCCAGTCACCCACAAAGACCACTGCCTTCATTAACTGAGCGAGGGCCAAACCTGCTGCCTGCCACCACTGACACCCCACCCCCATCCCCACTGTCATCCATTATGCCTTGTTGCAATCCATCTAACGTAATGAGACCACTTTGCAATTCCATTATGATTCACTCTCCAGTTTAAAAGCTGTAGTCAAACCACTGATGAGAGAAAGGCATTAGGGAAGTGTGGAGACATCCTCTGGAGTTCCACAGGCTTCCCTGGCAGCCGAGCCGGCCTTCTGAGCACACCTCACAGAGTGTATTTGCCAGTCTCTTTCTCCAAGAGTATTAGTAAAAATCTATAGCTCCCAGTTGGATACCGAATGCAGCTGCCACATCTGTGTGGTGCCAACAAAGTACTTCACATGGACAGACAGCTTTCTGAGGCTGCTTTATTTCTTGTCAGTCGTTCAAACCTCACTCCAACAGAAATCTTTTGTATTTAAGCTAGTGGCCACAAAACCGGAATGTGTCTTCTGGTCAAATGTGCCTTTTATATGTCATACCACGTTTCTTTTCCTCCCTGATTTTTTTTTAAGATGGAAAAAAAATGCAATTGGCTTTTCCTGATGCCACGTTCATTACGGTCATAAACATCCTAACAGAAGCAGATCTGTTCACATCGAGGCTTCTTGTGCCCAGAGAAATGCCATTCACAATTCAATAACTGTATTTGCCTTATTGCTTTGGAATAGAGGCTGCCTTAGTTGAAATTTTCTGTGAGGCCACTGACACATTGTCAGAGTTTGATTAGTAAAATGAACCAATAAATCTTTTTTTTTTTTTTCCAACAACACTTCATATAGTTCCGTTTTCAGGTCGGCTGGGTAATGTTTGCACAGTTTTGAAAGAAGAGCCTAGAGAATTCTTCTTCAACCCAGCACCTTCTTCTGCCATCATACTGAAACTAAAGGTTATGGGTTTCCAGATCAAAGCTCTGAATTGGCATGAAGCCTAGCTAATTACTCCGCTGGCACTGAGCCCCTTGGGAGATCAGATAAGCCTTCCTCACCTTCAATACAGCTAAGAAATGGGGAATTACAGACTGGATAAGGAACTGAGAGGAATCATTCACTGCAGACAAGTTGAAAAGAAGTATCTTTTGGAAGACAAGGCCCCTTGGCTCCATATCTGAGGCTCACAAACGACAAAGCAGATGTGAAATGCTGTTGGAAGGCAAATGAATTGGGAAAGACCTGAGGGACCTTTCCCATAACGCTAACTCTCCCTAAGAGACTAGGACTCCCTAGTCCAGCAAAAGGAGAAATCTTCCTCTGGCCAGAAAAGGAGCAAACCAAAATATGCAAAACTTTTGTGTTTGTGCCTTAATACTCCTTTAAAAGTGACTTTAAGTGCAAATCTATAAATCCCTTGGCTATTCCTTAAAGAAAAACTCTCCAATAGTTAATAAAACCAATATCTGTTCACATTCTTTAATCAATGAGCAACACATTTTGTCAAGAGCTGTGAAATCTCAAAACACAAGTAAGGGTCTTTTCCCATTAGCGCCTCCTAGTCTGAGGAGACCGACAGCCAAGTCGTTATAAAAAAAATGCAGACGGGTTGTTGAAGGAAGAGAGATAGTAAAAATATGTGAATACTGGATAGACCTAGTTGTCATGGGAAAGGGAAGATTTTTTTTTTTAATATTTACTTAGTTTTAAAAAAGATTTGTTTATTTTAGAGAGAAAGAGAGAGAGAGAGAGAGAGAGAGAGAGAGAGAGTGTGCGCGTGTGTGTGTCTGTGTGTCTGAGTGGGGGAGGAGCAGAGGGAGAGAATTGCCAAGCAGACTCCCCACTGAGCTTGGAGCCTGACAGGAGGCTCAGTCTCCCAACCCTGAGATCATGACCTGAAGTGAAACCAAGAGTCAGACACTCAACCAACTGAGCCACCCAGGCGCTCCAGGAAAAGGAAGATTTCATTTGAGCCCTGACAGTTCGAACTTCAGCCAAAAAGGTAGGAATGGAAGAAGATTATACATGGAAGGGATTCTAAAAGCAGATGGAAATATTTGAGAAATTTCAGAGCATATAAAAGGAGTCATGAAGAGAGCTGCTATATACAAATGCATGGTTGAGTCCTGCAGAGGGGTGGAAAATGGGGACTGGCAGGAATGGCCAGCTTTCAAGTCTGAGAATTTGGGGCTTTCTTCTGCATGCTTATATAAAGGAATCACTGAATGGCTTTGGGGAAGGGAAATGTGTGACCAGATCTCAGCTGTAAGGTGATAATGGGAAGCAGTGTAGATTTTGGACTGGAGGAGTGAGGTGCTAGAGATAGTCTGGTTTTAAGGCTATTATAAATTCCAGACATGAGGTGAGGCAAATAGGATAGTAATGAGAGAGAGAATTGGTCAAGGACGTGTGTACTAGGCTATATAGTAGCCCTCCAAAGATGTTCACATCAGAATTCCTAGAACTTGTATATATGTGACCTTACCTGGCAAATGGGACTTTGCAGATTGGATTAAGGATCTCAGATTAGGAGATTACCCTGAATTGTAAGGATGGGTTCAATCTAATCACAAGAGTCCTTATATCAGAGAAGTAAAAGGATCGGAGTCAGAGAGAGAAAATGTAAGGATGGATGCAGAGATCAGACAGGAGAGATGCTATCCTATTAGTTCTGCAGGTAGAGGGAGGGGGCATCAGCCAAACAACACAGATATCCCCTAAAAGCTAGACAAGGCAAAGAGGTAGATTCTCCCCTAGAGCCTCCAGAAGGAATGCAATCTTGCTGATGCCTTGATTTTAGCCCAAGAAACTATTTTGGACTTCTGACCTCTAGAACTGTAGGATGATAAAGCTGTGTTTTTTAAGCCACAAAGTTTGTGGTCATTTGTTATGGTGGCAACGGGAAGCTGACATAAGGTGAGACACAGATTTCCCAGGTAGTATTAATAGTATTTATCAGTGGATCGCATCTGTAAAATAAGAAAAAGAAAAAGCTGAAAATGGCTTAGTAAAATCATTGATAAAAGTAATTAACCATTAACAAAAAAGAAAAATTGGACAGAAGAGAGTATGGTGAAAGAAAGTAAGATTCAAAGGCAAGAAGAGAGAAAGAAGAGAGCTTAGAACAGAACCTTGGAGAACTGCTCCTCCGTCCTTCAGCATGAGGGTGACCGAGGTCCCAAAGAAGAGGAGGAAAGGGGACTAATGTCCTGAGTCTTGCTCTATGCCTAATCTATGCCAACAACTCACAATATTCATCTTACTAAAGAGCTTATAATTAATCATTTCTGGATCTTAGGAAACATATGTCAGGACAATTCATAGCTTAATTTTAGGTAGATTCCTTTGTATTCCATGCGTCCCCTTTCTGTAATGTCTGTTCCAATTTATATTACACCTGCTATGTGTGCGACTTAGATGTCAATTTCCTTTTGTCTTCCTCTTCATGCTCACCAGAAAGAACCCACCACAAGCCATTGACATTTCTGTTTAAACCCATTTGCTTCTCAATTCTTTCAGGCCACCCTGAAAGGTCCAGCTCTCCTGGTACCCATTCCTTCTTCCTTGGATGTTCCCATAGAATTTCCAATTTCTCACCCTTCTCTTAGGAAAAGAGGACCTCCTCCATCAGTGGGCACTCAGGCCCTGGAGTCTCCACTACATTTCCAAGTTGTTTTCCAAAGAATTTTCCAAAGACCTTCCCTTCCTCTAATGACATATAAGAGAATAACATTTTCTCCATAGTGTTACATGTGTATTTGTGATACGCAACTTAAATTTTTGTGAACAAGATAGAACACAAATAAATAAATACCTTCTTGCCTTGACAAGTCAGTGTCCAGAATTTCCAAGTGCCTTTTAGCGCAGAAACCTGTTTGTCCTGTAATCAAAAGATTTTCAACCCATTCCTTTCCCTTCTGTTGGGAACGCAATTAAGTAAACCACAGAAACAACATACCATTGTAAAACTGAAGATAAGACAATAAATAGGTCATTTGTCTACATCTTCTGAGAACTTTCCTTGCAAACTATACCCAACTGTCTAAACTGGCTTAGCAACTGTCTTCCTTGTGGTGGGCTCAGCTGGAAACAGCTGTCTTATCCAACTGTCACTCTACGCACAGAGACAAGATCCTGCGAGCTATTCAGGGACCCATGAAAATGCTAGAGACCTGAAAAAAACGTTATTGCCTCTAAAAGGAAGGCTGAAATTCAAAATTAATGAATGTTTAATTTAATGCCTATAAAATATTATACTCCTCAGATTTACCAATCATTAAATTTAACATTTGCAAAATTTCACTACGACTTGAAAATAATCAGTAGCATCTATTTTCTCACTTAGCAAGGATTTTGAATGCACAATAATTTCAAAGAAATCACTGTCAATCCTGAAGCAAATGAGTTATTTGATAGCAGATAATTTTGAAAGTCAATTATAAAAATCTTGTTGCTTTATTTACAACAAAATTTATATTTCATTTTGGATATGGGTCTATGTAAATGTTGGATGTTCTTTGGTGTATAAATTCCTAAATTACAATTATTTTTTAGAGTTTATGCAGACTTAAATGGCCCTGGCTGAAAGTATTCTCTGCAAGATGTCCCCTCCCTTCCTCTCCTAGTGATGTTAATATGGGTTGTTCCCATTCACTCTCTCTCTCAGACTTGTCTACACCTTATTAAAACTCTTGGATCTTTCGCTTGCTCTTTTCCTGCTCCCACGAACTTCTCTCTTCAGGCAACCATTCAGGCTTGCTGTGATCTTCTGAGGCACCTCGAACTCTTGTTTAAAAGCTGTCTGCGAGAGGTACCCAGCTATACTCAGCACCCTGCAGAAGCATCGGACAGTCCACAGAGGCTGCTGTAGAATTCCAGAACCATCCTGTAATTCCAGTAACCATCCATGTTACTTCCTCTACCAATCTTAAAGTATAGTCTGTGCCTAGTAACACAATTAGAAAATGGGGTTGTGACCTGAACTCCGAACCTAGCATCCTCTGTTATCATCAGCAGCAGAACTACTCAAGGAAGGATTCATCTTTAGTTCTAAGCTTCCATTGGGTGGAAATGCTCAAAGCCCCTGGATAGGCTGTTCTTGGTAGGAAGGAGGAAGTCAAGAGTGCGGGCAGTACCTCTCCACCTATCAAGCTTTCTTGGGTCTAAGATGGTCCAAGATTGCTAGAGACCATAAATTCCCATGTCTGAAGGCCTTGCCCACTCATGTGAAGAGTTAGTCGAATGTTCCACATGACACTGAGCAAGACATTACCTCTTCTGCAATGTAAGGGCTTCTGTTTAATCAAGGATGGCCAACAGTTCTAAGATTCATTGGATACAACAGTGACTCATTCCCTCTCTACCTACTCAGATCCCAAAGAATACCCGAAACTCTGTTCACAAAAGGTCAAGAGGACCACTTCTTCTGGGCAGTGTATTACTATCCTAAATACGGGAGATAGCTTATCTCCCATATTTAAAATGTCTCCACTTGACATTCAAATTTAATATGTCAGTTGCAACAGAGAACCTATTTTATGAAATTTGAGAACCAGGAGTTAGGAGCCACAGAACTATCCTAGGAATTCTTTCCACCCACCCTTAGGATACTTCAGTAGGCTCTTGAGAGGATATGATGTGGGCAGCACACTGATACCCCACATAGAGGACTTCAGGTGTGCCCTACACTGGGCCAATACAGGATATACACCGACAGCACCAGGTCCCACAACAAACCAACCACATGGGCGGCTCCCTCCGGCTTGGAGTCCATGATGCCTACATTACTCACTCATTTTAGAAGTTGGAGGAAAAATAACCATATATTGTGAGGGATGTTCACTGAACTTATTGTGGTGATCATCTTGCAATATATACAAATACTGAGTTGTTACATTGTACGCCTGAAACTATTATAATGTTATGTCAATTATACCCCAGTCCAGGTCCCAGGTGGCCCAATCCAAGATGTGAAGCTGGAATATTTCATGAGGCAGAACTGAGCATCCCTCACTTTTCGCAGGCCACTGGGGAAAAGGCAGCCTCCATGATAAGAACCCATCTCCCATAAATTAATCTCCCTTCAATCCCAAGGACTAAAGCATTCCACAGGAAACTGTGAGGAAACGTCTACTCTTTACACACACACACACACACACACACACACACACAGACACACAGACACACAGGTGCCCAGGATTCAGAAGGTCTACACACCCATTCTATCACTTAGCTTTCAGAGATTATCATCCCTAAATTACCCCAAGTATATTAAAACTTTCAACTGGCTAAGAATGCCCAGGAAACCTCAATGTATAGTTAGTAAATGGGCCCATTATTATTCCTGGTTTCAGACTTACTTGAACTTGTATGCAGCGCTTGCTCGAAGGACACAGAAATGTACAGTGTAGATTTTTGAACGATCCCTTCTATATCCCAGGGTCTCCAGAAGTAAGCACTAAATATCCTGCTTGCTCCCATTCATGGCCTCCTGACACTCAGAAATGCATTTTATCTGGAGTTTATTTGTATTCTTTGCAACTTTCCTGAACCAGCCTCAGTCTTTGTTGCCTGCTTTTATTTTCCTGAGCTGCCTTCCTCAAGCAGTGGGCAGAGCACATCACAGCAGTCTGGGATGCCCCACCTGGACGAGTGGCCATTAGTTACCCTTCTGCCCTGGCTGCTGGTTAGTAACTGGCAGGCCCCCTTCGAACCCCAGTTCCTTTCTCTTCCCTCCCAGATATCTATTTCTCCACATCAAAAACAGCAGAGTCTCTTCTAAATATCTTCATTGTCATACCTCACTCTACCTTCCTCAGGTTGTTAGCAAATGCCTACTTTTATCAGAGGTTTGGTATCCCTGTCGAGATCTTGTCAGGCTCTTGAATGTGGATTGCATGTTCACTAATGCAGGGAAGGAGCACCTACCCCCTGCCTGGGCAGAGGAGAGAGGGGCCTTCTGTCCAGGACTCTGTCTCTGAAGAATCTGAGTTAATGACTACCTGTATTGTCATTCACATGCAGAATTCCTGACCTGGAGAAGAAACAGTTGCTCTGCCATTCCACACTCTCCACCCCAAGTACTGTGGGAAGCAAATGGGGGAAAAGGAAGCAGCCAGGTCCCACAAGCAGAGCAGAGAAACACTAAACAGCGGTTATATCGACTCGTCCACTCAAGGGCAGGCAATTCATCATAAATGAGGTACAAATATATGCGTGAAGCAAGGGAATGATATATTATGGGGCATTTAATCGTAAATGAAGCAATCAGCAGCGTTTCCAGAAATGGTCTCAGCGCTGTCCCTTGTCATGGTCCTGACGACTGCGGTGGCCACTGTTCCCGGCTGCGCAATCTCGGGGAACCACAGGAGGTGGGAGCTACTCACGAGACTTATTCTTCTAACACTATCGCCATTGAAGCTTGAGTAATGTTTTCTCGAGAATTCTATATCCTCTCTCCTCCATGCCTTTATAGTCTCATCTTTCCTTTAAATATTTGAAAGCTTATGAGCCTACTTTCTACAGGCAATCTATTCATCCCTATAGGGCTTTTCAGAAGTGAGATTAGTTTAAGTGAATGGATAATATAAAATATGCCACTAATTTTATGCAGCGTTATATTTAGAAATATAGGCGGCCTTTCCAAATTATACTAATTTGCATTAAAATGTGAAATGGGCCTTTGTTTAAAGAGTTTTTGTGCTCTTTCCACAGAAAATCTTCAGCACTTATTGAAATAGTTAAATTAGAAAAACCTTTAGAGGCTCTTCCTAATATTACCAAAAGATTTTAACATCTTAAAACCTTTCCCAAACCCTCATGCAGTTCCCAAGGCTTAACCCCATATTGTGCTTTTTTTGCTAGTTTTATACATCCTGATATTAGAGGCTTAAAAGAAAAGAAGATGCATTTAGGAATTCAATTACATAATGACACAATTGACGTTTTTAAGCTGTGAGTTCCATAATAAAGCAACTCTTCCTTTATAAGGGAATAAAAATACAACATCGTGGCAGGTGTTGTGGAAGAAATTTTCACTTTATACCCAAAGTTTGGAAATAACATCTTTCTAAAATCATAAGTGCGGAAATAACATGTTAGAAAGGAAAGGAACAAATAATAGGATTTATTTGCAATGTTTGACTGCCAGTCGTGGTGCAGAAACAAAATATCTACATTAAGAGTGGGCCGCTCGTAGGCAACCCTGCCACCAGCCAGCCTCAGAGGCCTTTAGGCTCAGTGATTCCAGAAGACGGGGGATTTTCCCCCCGGCTTGCTGAATCTGATGCGAGCAGGAGTATCCTTCAACTAGCATAGCTCTGATTTAAATGCATATCCTATTACAATGAAACAGCAACTTTCTAGATCTTGACCAAGCTGGCATTTTGCTCCTAAAAAAACCAGAACAAAATGGTCTACAAAGGGGCCATTGACGTTCAACCAGGTCTAGCTCAAGTCACAAGCAGTTTGAGCGGGCATCGGCCCCGATCTGAATGAACAGGAAGTAGGGCCGAAAGGGAGAGGGAGATGAATGCCAGCCCCTTGTCATGAACCCCTCTACGAAAGAGGTGCCCTGTGTCAATCTTGTGCTTGCCTGGAGAAAAATTAAACTACCCAGGGAGCTAAAAAAAAAAAAATAGTTTTCAAATTTTGAGCCTCAGTGCTAACATTGAAGAATGTTTTCTGTAGCATTTGTTTTTTGCTGTTTGCCAAGCACCCCAGCTGAACTAGCATTTATTGAGCACTGGGATGTGCTGGGCAGTTCACAAACATTATCTTGTGTCATCAGCCAATAAAACTATAAAATAAGCACTCCTATTTCTGCTGCATGGGTGAAATATAGAATTTCAAAAAGATTAAATGACCTGCCCAAAGTTCACGGCTAGTACATGATGGGATCAGAGTGGAACTTGTGTCCTTAAAGCCAGGTCCCGTGTCCTTTTATCCAGAGCCCAGCTAACTAGCCCTCGAGGTCAGTGTACTGGAACGTATTAAGCTATGTCAGCAATATCGGAGTCCCACCTGTTCTACGGGTTGTCAACTGCCCAGAATTTTTAAAAGAATTTTTCCCTAGAACATCCATGGATCTCTCACGCTGTCACAGAAAACATGAGCGAAGCCTCAGAGTAGACTTCCAGGTGTGGGTCTAGCGCCCATCGGTTCTTGCATAAGCACCTCTCAGGCACTTCCGTTTTGTGACTTTCAAATTAGGGATAGTAATCGTGACTAGGCAAGTTTCCCTTTGTTTCTCTGTCCTGTTCCGTTCTCACACCTAGTGCAGAATGGGCTTGCAATATCCTTATCCACACTGGGCTAGGGAAGGCAGCAAATGTTAGTAAGACAGAAGTCTGTTTTGCTCTCAAGAGCATAAAGATCCTCCTGATGATAAGAAACCAATTGGGAAAAAAAAAAAAAAAAAGAAACCAATTGGGAAAATATTATGGGATAATAAAGAAATTTGAACACTATCTTCACATTGAATGATGTTAAAGAATTGTTGTGAAGAATTTTAGATATGCGGATGAACTGTATCAATATAAATTTCCTGGTTGTCATATTGTGTCATGATTATGCAAGATGTTACTACTGGAAAAAACTAGGTTAAGGATATACAGAATTTCTCTGTAATATTTTTTACAATTACAGATGCATTTAGATTTCTCTTAAGCATTTTTAAAAATTTAGATGTGATAATACTATTTTGGTTATGCTAAAAATCTTTAACTTTTAGAGATAAACAATGAGGCATTTATGAATGAAATAATTTAGAAATACATATTTGTTTAAAAAAAATTTAATGCTCTATTCACATGATATACCAAAACATGGTCAGATTTTTAAAAGAAAGAATTAAAGCATATTACTAGTATAAACATCTATCAAACTACCAAAAGCTATATCATAATCCTAAAAATAATTCATGCCTTTGACCTCAGTGTTCGTCTTTCTGTGAATCAATTACAATTATACATTATATATACATAAACATATTCATGACAAATATATATAGTCAAATATAAAATTAACCTGTAATCATTTGCAAGTATGTCACAATGAAAAAAAGAATAAGTGATATCTGAATAAAAACACCTCACAATTTTTTATCAATAGGATTATTAAAAATGTTGATAGGTAAGCATATAAAAATATACTTCAGCAAATTGAAAAAGGTAGAATCCAAGGAATGAGATGAAACTTGCGGCTCAGCCACAAAATGGTAGTAACTTGCACATTCTTCCCGGGGAGAAAAAAAAAAAAAAAAGAGGCCAGGCTCAAAGCTAAATGCTTTACATGAATTATTCTCACTTAGTCTTTACAACAACCTAATAAGGTAGATGGTACTACTGTTCCACCCATTTCACAGATGAACACACTGAGACATCGGGAGCTCACCCAAGGTTACAAAGGTAGTGACTAAAAGGGGATTCAAACCCAAGCAGTCTGGGTTCAGACTGCTAATATCAGAAAAATAAAGGCTCCCCTGTTCTGCAGACTCTTCTCTCAAGTGTTTGAAAGACTTAAACCCTTTTCCAACCCGTGCACATCAGGATATTGCACTGCAATTTAAACTAGAATCTATCTATCAGATGAAGTAGAAATTTCCAATGGGAAGATGAAGCACACATACAATTAAGTATCCTGTGTCTCCCAAATCAATAAGAATTGATTAAAAAATAAGCAATTGCCCTTTATCTGTTACAGTCAACTGCAGTCCCTCTTTTACTAAATGGTAATGAGAAATGTAAATTGAGCTCCATGGTTTCTCAAAAAATAGACACATTTCCAATGGGGCCCAGGATGATGGAAACACAGGCAACCACTTGATTTGAGGCTGACTATGTCTGGCTAAATTTCCACTGCAGAAAAGGTCAGATAAAGCCTTTCCAGAAGAAAGGGGAGTCAAGTACTTGATTCCCTACATTCGATAACTCCATTCCTCTGCTTCAATCCTAAACAAAAAGGTGAAGTAGATTTAAGTTTGCATCCAAAAATTGGACCTCACACCATTTAGATGTTGTAAGAACACTTGTTCATTTTGTTTAATTTCTTGTTCCAGATTCCTCCTTTCCTTTATTTAATTGGGAGTCACCCCTTACTCGCATAAAAACCTCAAGGTCCACCATATTTGGATATTCTTTCCTCCTTGCCACCATTAAAAACCTGCTCATAGGAAATTTTCTGACCATGCCATTTATCCTAACTTAAAATTGACTGGTTAACTTTGTATGTTTAAAAGTTTTAATAATAAAATTTGGGGAGGAGGAGTTAAATATAAAAGAGGTTTCCAATTGAAAATATTATTCAAAATGGGACACAATGGCAAGGGGCTCCCAGTGGTCAAATCTGGGCCATTTTGATCTGGGTCACAAAATAAATAATGATTACAATGAGCATCCATGAGGGCTTACTGTATAAATAAAGAGTTGTATAAATAAGTAAGTGGCGAAGAAGGTAAAGCTGTCACTACAGTAGAATTCCAGTTAAGAAGTAAAGATGGAACGATGGAATTAGATCACCAAATCTAATTATTATGCGCAAGAATAATCTTGTTATGCGCAAGAATAATCCGTAGCCAATAAAACTGGCATCAGTACCACCAACGATGAATGCTAAAATTAGTGGGCAAAAGATGAGAAACAGAATATTTACATAGTCTTGAAGTATCTCCCCTCAAGACACTCATTAATTACCGAGGGAAAAAGTCACATTAACATAGAGAAACCTGGAAGACACCATGTTAACCAAGTGGTCAAAGTTCTCAAAGATGAGACATAACAGCATGTGCCTCTTGATGGTGATGTGCTGAGAAGGATAGAGTATCACTTCGTTGATATCCTTGTCCCAAATTCTTAATTTGAATTTAATCATGAAGAAACATGAGACAAATTCAAACTGAGTACTGGCCAGTACTCTTCAAAAAGTGTCAAGGTCATGAAAGACCACAAGGCATAGGAAGTGCCCCAATTAACAGAGACTAAAGAGACTTAAGGACTTGATGGTTTAGGGGATCCTATATCAGACTGTGGTCTAGAAAAAGGACATTGGTCAAACAACTCATGTGGGAAGAAACTTGAATAAGGTATATAGATCAGTTAAATGTATCATGGCAACGTTAATCTCTTGGTCCTGATAATTATACCGTGATTACTAAGATGTTAACATCTGGCAGAGGTAGGAAACGGTGTAAAGGAATTCTTTGTTTTTGCAACCATTTTTAAGTTTGAAATCATTCTGGTCTCCAAAGTACCCCCCAAAAGATGAAAGTACAAGGAAAACTAAGAAGACTGATGGCCCCAAATTTCGAAGGCTGAACATTTCAAGGCATGTAAGGTGTTCGCCTTAATTCCTAAACAATAGTAGTAAAAAAAAAAGTAGCAGTAGTCATAATAATCAGAATAAAAGTAGCAATAGCTAACCTTGGCTGACTGTTTACCATGCAACAGACACCATATGTAGGTTATCATGGTTGGGGACGTCCAACTCTTACTTTCGGCTCAGGTCATGATCTCAGGGTCATGAGATGAGCCCCTGAGTGCGGTGTCTGCTTGAGATTCTCTCCTTCTCCCTGTGCCCCTCCTCTCTCTCTCTCTAATAAATAAATAAATATTTTTTTTTTCTTTAAGATTATCATGTTTAGTTCTGATAACAATTCCATGGAGTAAGATACATTCAGTAATGCTGACATTCAAAAATGCTAACTCATTCTCTGCAATTGGGAAAAAAATTAATGAAGTCAGGGACCAAGTCTTTCTTATTTAGGTGTATATTACCAGAACCAAGCATAGTGCCTTAAACATAACCATGATCCAACGTGCATATTTGTTGAATCAATGAATTAATACAAAACATTTGCAATCTATCCACCCTTTGCATCATGAATAAGCAGCTCTACCCACCCTCTTCCCCCAAAATATAGGGAGCCAATTTTCACCCCCCCATATTGCCAAGCAATCTTTCCTAGACATCAAAAGAATTGCGATATTCATCTCTGTGCTATTAGGACTTGGCTTTTCCTCCTTTGCCTCATCTTTTTATATTCACCCAGAAGCCACTGGGAGAATGGTGGCCACTCAGAGAACAGAAACATGGAGAGAATAATAGCATGTTGTTCTGTGAGAAATACAGTCACCCAAAGCAACTTACTGTGGATGGGAGATAGAGCAACACTAGATGGAACTTTGCTCAGCTTTGGAAAGTAAGCTGGAACTCGAGAGATATTTCAGTCTGTACAAGAAGGGCTCTCAAGCAGTGCACCATGGATTGGGGAAGGAAGCCAAAAGACCATCATCAGCCCTGATGGTGGGTAGACGAGACATAGCAGTCCCCACTTGCAAATATGTAGAGAGACGAAGACAAAATTATGCCGACCGAAAATAAAAAGTACTGAAAAATAAGATAAATATAATTTCATATGGAACAAACTTCTGAAGGAAACAGAAGAAAACCCTACAAGGATTTCTGACATTCACTGAAGATATTTGAGTTGGAAATTCTCAAAACCACAGCAGCTGATCTTGCTGTCTCTCCTTTGTAGCTGCATAGACTTCTTTCTGCTTGTCTCCCTATGTCTCTTCATTCTCTTTTTTTCCTTATGGCTTTCTATTCTGTGAAACAGGAACATGTCATGAAAGGGAGACAACTGGCTAAGATTATTTATAATTAATATAATAAGTAATTATAGTAAATGCATGGCATAGATTACAAGCTGAGATAAAATGTTCTATAAGAAAGTGTTGCATGAAAACCAAATTGAGACAAGCCATGTTTTTAATGTTGGTGACAACACTGATATTGCAGATAATCAAATAATCATGGTGGAAAACAAACGTGAGAAACACTCTCCAAATTTATCGGGGAAGGGGGGGAAGAAAATCTTTGAAAGAAGATGACAGATAAGAAATAAGACAATGGAGATCAAACCTATTAATTATATATGTTCCCCAGGGGTAAAATGGGAAGAATGATTGGAAAAGAGGCAGAAATCACAGATGAAGAATGCAATCCATTGCTAGTTTTAAGAAATGATTGAATACACTTATCAAAAGTGTCAAGGTTATAAAACACTGTCACAGATTGGAGGATTCTAAAGAGGCATGACAACTAAATGCATTGAATCTTGGCAGAGAAAAGGCACGATACTGGAAAAACTAGGGAAAACAAAATAAAGTCTGTAGTTCAGTTAACAACATTGTACTAATGTTAATTTCTTTGATAAATATACCATGTTGTGTAACATGTTAACATTAGGTAAATCTGGGAGTATATGGGAACTCTGTGTACTGTCTTTGCAATTTTTCTGTAAATCTAAAATTACTTCAAAGTAAAATGTTTTTAAAAATAATCAAACAGTCTATATCAAAGGAGTTGATTGCATTTCTGGAAACATTATTGAAAAGAACCCTAGATCTTCGGAAATTCAGGCAAAATTTTAATTATTTAATTAAAAGGATAAAAATAAAACCCTACATGCATCCTGAGAAAATAAGGTAGTTAGCTCCAAAGACCTAATTAACTAACGAAGCATCAAAATACGCCAGTGAACAAATCAGAAATTTCAGGAAAGGGACAGGAAACGAATTGTGGGAAAGTTTTGTGTATGTATTTTCATATATATATGAATATACATATGTGTATATACAACATTTGCATATATTTAAAGCTTAGAGTTACAAAGACACACTTTTCCCCATTGTCCGTGGGATGTTTGTTTACAAAATTAGAACAGCAATTAAGTCGCAAAATAAAAGAAACTCATGGGTCATAAAAGAAAATCACAAGAACTGTATATAAATTTATTTACTTAATTCTATCAAAAATCTATTGAAGTTGTAGTCAGAAGCAAATTCATGATCCTTAATGTCTTCCTTATAGGTAAGAATATACTTGAAAAAACACGGGATTTAAGAAGGTATTAAATAATCTTTTAAATCTTATTACAAAAATCAGGATAATACAACTAATTTTTTAAAGACTGTATTACTATTAAATAGCTAAATAAGTCCAAGCTCTGGGAAAAAAAAATGTTTTAAAATGCTGATGAAACTTAACGAATAATGAATATAATAAATAATGAAGTATATATTTGTATAATAAATATTAATATAGAGATTAAACAAATAGAAAATACCCTGTGATTCTAAAAATAAGAACATCTTGATAGAATACTTGAGTTTATGGGAAATACTATATTACCTAAAATGATTCAATTAAAAATTTAAAAATACAAAAAGACAATCACAGGAAAATTTAAATGTTTATCCGAAAACTACTTTTAAAAATAGTTTATCTACAAATTATATAGATTTTCAAAAAACAGATCTTGTGCTACAGAAGCTACTCAAGTTTTTTAGAAGCTAAGCCCAAAACTAGATACAAAAGCATAGAAAGAAATTTAAAAACACAAACCTTACTTATTAATATAAATACTATAAACTGAATCCATTAGTATAAAAAAATTAGCAATCATGACTAAGTAGAGTTTATCCCGAAAATTCAGGCAGAGTATTGAGAAATCTCTTAATATAATTACTCAAAAACTAGGCCTAATAAGGAAAAAAGACATATCATTTAATTTAATCATTCAGATGTTTCCAAGGCATTCAACAGCATTCACTATCCATTCCTTATTTTTTTTTTAATTTAAAAATAGAAGAACATTTTTCAACATGACAAACTTGGGTAGACAATTCAATAATATAAGAAGCAAACAAAAAGAGATGACTATTGCAATGGAATCTTTTAAAATATCCTTACCAGAGGAAAATATATTTATTTATTCAGAAAGCCCACTAAAGCACTCTACAACTCTTAGGATTAATAAGCACAATGAAATATAATACAATGCAATTAAAAATAAGGTAAGTTAAAAATAAGGCTCAATTGTTGTCAGACAAGAGACTGACAATAACATACGAATAAAACACACACACAAACCATTTTGGAAAAACTTTAAGTAGAGACTTGGAATTTCAATGTCAAGAAAATACTACATTTTCCTGAGAAATATAAAAAATATTTGTGAAACCAGATTGGATGTTGCAAATGTTTCACTCATTGTATTGGTAATTGGGCTCTCCTCACACTGCTCTAGTCACACAGGATAATACACAGCAGTATAACACATGTTGAGGCAGGATCCTGACTAAGAGAGGTACCACATGCCCAAGGTCATGGAAAGCCAGCTGCTGTCTGAGATTTAAACTACAAAATGGACTACCAGTACCATTTTTCTCAAATTGGAGATCACAGCAACTCACCAGAGACTATGCAGGAAAATGTGAAAAATCATTTTGAAGTATGAAGTTTACTCATTATTTTGAAATATTGATAGCGTGGTGGTCTATAGAGAGCTGTTTTTGTTTTAGAAAATACCATACTAGACCACTCTGATTTGACAGTAGGGTGTTGAAGAAATGATATGGAGACGGATAGGAGGAAAAGGAGAGAACAAACTGTTTCAAGACTCAGAACATTCCTACTGACTCAAAATTGAGTCATTAAGAAAAGTTCAATAAGGAATAACATGATGTGGTGAGAGACTGGAGTGTATGGGGAAAAAAGGTCCTGTGAGGAATTCAATTCAACATGATAGGACCCTGATGGGCATTAAAGAGGGCACATGATGTGATGAGCACTGGGTGTTACATGCAACTGATGAATTACTGAACTCTATCTCTGAAATTAATGATGTATTATATGTTGGCTAATTGAGTTTAAAGTAAAAAACAAAACAAAAAAAAACATGCTAGTACCCTGAAGCATTTTTAACACACAGATGTGTAGTATTTCATCCTGAATGCTTTCCTATGTAATGCTATGCTGTCAGTCTTCACGCCACCTGCCTTCACAACATGCCCCCCAACACTCCTACCCCACCATTACCCTACAATTTCAGTAAAAACACATTATAAGAAATGTTTTGGGTAAGCAATATTGTTGGAAATTTTAAATTTTAAAAGGTGTCTTTGTTCCATGTATAGGTCAGTGTGTAGCATAAAGAACCCCTTGGAAAAAGAATAAATAAGAAATCAGAACTACTACTTGAGTGGAAATACATAAGTCTCCAAGAATCGTGCAATTCTTGAGGAGGCCTTAGACTTCTGTGTCCAAGGAAACTAACTCATTTGTATATCAATTTCAGTGGACCAAGGGACAAGAACTGATAGTTGAATGGCATTATTTTATGGAGTAAGGTCTAAGTTATAGAACTAAGAATAAGAAAATAAATTTAAAAATGTTGAACTTCCCACATATTCCTTTAGGTCTTCTTATGAACACAGGAAAGTTCATTTCATTTTACTAAGAAATTTGGCAGACATTTCTGTGATATATTAAATAGATCAGAAGAGCTATGTGTACAGAATCAGGGAACACAATGACTCAATGTCCAGAGCAACCCTTGTTTTCAACTTGTCTAAACATCGTAATGTATTCTGGAAATCATCTGGCCAATTTGGCACGTAGAAAAGCAAGCAAGCAAGTACATTTTAGCAGTGTATTTCCAGCACTACTCAGAGAGCAAAGGGGACCCTGATGGAAAGGGTGGTAGCACTCATGTTCCTCAGAAAGGCTCTCCTCAATCAGAGGAGAGTGCATCACACGAGCCTGTGACCAACATTCCTCAAATTCAAGGGACACCTCTTGCTCCAGGGTCACACTCTATAAGCAGCCTTTAGATACAACTGGACAGTATTTTGGTCTTCATAACTGTTTGTCTACCATAAGATAAAGTATTAGCTCCTGACATGA